>OX371223.1:295741877-296344377 GCA_947310385.1 Nephrotoma appendiculata
TTTTGTGTAATCGTTTGGGTGAAAGCGTGTATCATTTTGCTTCGAAAAATGAGCCATAAATAAAGTCGAAAATTATGATGGTACAACATACCGCCCCTGGTTCGTCGTTTTTTCATTTAATGTAGGGATTGATGTCTTTCGTTTATTCAAATACAATTCAAACAATTTCTTTTGTCTTGCCTTTGATTTTAAAATAGTATCGGAGTAGGCTTTGACAAAAAAGCCAAGATTATGCTGCAAACACATGAGCAGATTATCTGCGCGCAGCGCTCACAGCTGAATTTCACGAGAACTACATGCCCGTCTTTTTTGACAAGCAGAATTTTTGTTTTATTGCTTTTCAATTTTTCATAGAATTTACAAGTGTTTTTTAAGTGATTTTTTTAACATTGAATTCATTAATCAAGTTTGATTATTTTAATATGTAAAATGTTACTGATATATGTATGCTATTATGCATATTTAAATGTAATGTGGCAAGAATATATTATAAAAATAAAAATAGGCGAATGTGGACCCGGCCAATTTTTGCGAAAATTGAAAGCTTTTTTTCTAAAATATTTTTTGTGATTAAAGAAAAAGATGAGCAATTTAGAAAAGCAACCCGTATGACAATGAGAACTCGTACAAAAATTTAAAATCCTATATAATTTGGTAAAACCATATTTGCAGAAAGAAAATGTTGTTCGAAATTTTGGCTGTTGATATTGGAGCACTTAGCAGTCAAAGTGATGGTGGGACTCTGCAAAAAAGTTCATTTGGCGGACAAATTTTAAATGGCAATACAACATACCAAAAGCGATGATATTGCCACATACAAATGAGGAATAAGAAAAAGTTAACTGAAGCAAGGGTTAGGATCGTAAACACGTTTGGAATTTTAACTGTTAAGTTTCCTTACAAACTGTTGTATAATTTTACAAAATTAATAAATTTTACAATCCTCCAACTATATCTTGCAAAGCTTCGTCGGCCACAATAATGAAGGGGATCTAATAGAAAGGAGTTGGTAACAAGAAGTAAATCCTTTGCCCCAAAACAGGTTTGCGATACAATTCAACAAGAGACATATAATGTAACCAGTTTTGATAAGTATCTTCAAAACAGATAAAAGATTTATTTCTAAAAGATAACTTAGACTTAAAATTTATTTAATAGTTTTCATACAAATTTTGCGTTCACTTTAATGTCTTCAAGTTGAATTTTTGCAAATTTTCCCAGAGATACATTAGCATTGTCTACTTGTGTAGCAATACTTTTAAAAAATATTTAGGTTGGCAACTCTATCGGCTGTGAAACTGCAAACGTCGTTTTTGATAGCGAGATAATTTCCATCATTTGATTTGATGCCGATTCTAGTGTGGCATCGGTTTCATTTTGCTTCCGTAATGTAGAGGCTCTAGATGTTATAGACGACTGGTACATGTCTCGTTGATGGTGCCAGAAATTAGCATATCATCGAACGCATAAAAATCTTCCAAGTTGGTCTTCATTGTTTTCTGTAAATTTAGCCACAGTCCTACAAATAAAAATAACTCTAAATAAACCTGTCATTCATTTATTTGGCCCATTCAGTACATCTTTTAAAAACATTAAAGCCTGAAGCCGCTTGCACTGTTTTTTAGAGCTGGTTGCTCCACTACCCGAACTTTTATTTTTGTTTTTAAGTTCCCGTTGAAATTTGTTTCTTAATGCCTTCCAGCGTTGTTTTACTTTGTCAACTGAAAATAAACTACAAAAAATTTGTTTTCATAACGTAAATTTCCAACTATTTTTTACATAAATGTGAAACATATATCAATTAAAAATATTAAAACTACTTATGTGGAATTTTTAATTGTAAAGCCAATTCGTTAAACAACTTGTTACGCAAATATACATTTTTATATTTCGCGTCTTTTTTGTCGTACAAACAATTTTTCGTCTGACAAATTCAATACTTTTTTCCTCCATTTTGATTACACAATAAGTTAATAAGTTAAAATACAAAAAAAAAGTAAAAATCGCATGAACATAGTTGCGATTGTTAGATTTATTTTCTTCTACGTAGTGCAGTCTTCTGCGAGGCAGAAAAATTAGAAATAGAGACATGAGTCAGAATTCTGATCGCAAAGGAGAATACATGTATTTCACACCATATAAACGTGTGTATTCTAATTTTTCTGCTTTCAGAATTCTGCCCATGTATTTGCTGCATAATGTTTAAACACTTTTCATACCAGTCGCCTCGCTTCAAAATTTCTAAGCCCTTTCCGAAAGGGATACTTATTTTAAACTTATTTACTTATTGGCCGCTATTTTTAGTAAGTAAGCAAAATCGTTCGAATTGTGTTTGCATACTTATTGTGACAGCGACATGAAGACATTGTTTGTTTTCAATGTAAAGTTTTTCGATGTTTTTTTTCGTTATTTTTACTAAATGAATACCGTTTTCTGTGGCACAAAAATTTTGATCCCGGATCAATAATTTGACGTAAATTTTTGATCCAAATGGCTTTGTTTACATTTTTAGTCTTTATTTTTTGATCCCAGATCAATTATAAAATCCAAAAAATTTGTTGCATTTTTGTTGACGTTTATTCACACACATAAAAAAAACTAAACGTCATGTGAAATTGTCAAAAAGACGTCGTGCCATTTCTATTTTATTATATTTGTGATTATAAAGCGCAAGTTGAATTTAAAGTGCGATTTTTTTTATGTTCTTTTCCAAAAAAAAATTGATCCAAAAGTGGGATCAATTTGTTTTGGCCACCGAAAACTACATAACTAACTTATTGATAATTTAACGAATATATTTATGTTATTTAAATTGCGTCTCAGCAATTTCGAAACATAAACACTCGAAATATAGTTTAAATGTTGTGTTTATTTGATTTTTAGATGGAACTCTGCTTGATTTTTATATTTTCAAATTTTTCTTTAGCAATCGAAGAAGATCGTAGCCTTGGTTATCAAATTATTAGAAAATGGTTATTTCATGTCTCTCTCATCAGTGCTAATAATCGTGGTGATCATATATAAATACACCGTAACACTCGTATAATTCGGATTCTCAATATATCTTTAAGATAATTATTTTTTGTAGTTTTAATTCAGAATATCCATTTGGAACCTAGATGATAACAACAAAAACAACCAATTTAGATTTTTCCGCAAGAAAGAGACAGAAAATAAGTTAACTCGCCAGCATACTTATTTGAATAAGTTAGCTTCCACAAGTAAGTATTCATTTCGAAAGGGGCCTTAGTTCTTACAAATATGACGCTTTGACACATTCAAGGTTAATTTACATATGTGACGTATGACGTCTGACAAGTGAAAATAAACATGACGCTTTCTTGAAAACAAATTACATTTGTGACTAGTTCCGCCACGCACACTATAATATTTAAACAAACAAAATGTACCAAAAATAAACTACTTCGATTACCTACAGACAAATTTGCATGTGTTAGTGAGACCGTGGTGGAAAAGATAAAATTAAGGTTCAATTACAATGACACCGCATCGCGGCTAATCGTACCGCATCTATCCGTCATTACGGATTCTCAAACACAATGTTTCCGCGCCGTTCCAGAAAAGTGACATGCCTTGTTGTACAAGTCGGGATAACATTTATTTTTTTTCATAAATTCTTCATAGTTGAAGTCCATTTCTTATATTTTTTTACTTTTAATATTTTGAAAACGATATATACGTACTAAATATAATACACTTTTAGTTGTCAAATGATTTCTGAGGTTATGTTATCCGAAAAAGTAGAAAGTTGAGCTATCGTTTCCGAACACACCGCGCCGCTCCGTTCATTGTGATTGCTTTTCCGTTTTCTTATAAAAATCCTACGTAATATTACATTTTCTACTTTGACAGAATAACGAAACGGAACGGTGCGGTTTCATTGTGATTGAACCTTTAAACCATCTCTCAACGTGTGGCGTGTGCCATGTGACGAATGTCAAAATATTCGTATCTGGTTGGCTACAAGCTCACGTCACACGTAGCAGGTAGCATATGTTAATCAACCTTCATACCGGTGGCTTTGTCTTTGCTTTTATGTTAACGTGTGAAAACACTTTTAATCTCTATTGGTGATTAATGCCTTTTTCAAACTAATTAATTATGTGCCGCCATCTTAAATAAGAAAGCAAACTTGTTCGAATTGAGTTTGCGTATTTATTTTGACAGCGACATGAAAAAATTAATTGCGGTTACACCGCAAAATTCTTCGAGGCATATTATTTTCGTTTATATTAATTTTATTATTCGTTTTAATACATTAACAATTATATTTATGAAATCAAAAAGCCTGGTGGCAATTTAGAAAAGTAAAATTTGGAAACAATGTTTAAATCCTCCACATAAATGTTTATTTGATTTTTGGGTAGAATCCGGCTGGTTTTTTATAATTAAGTTTTCGACCAGATAATCAAAGAAGTTCGTATGGGCTGCAGTTAATAGAAAAATATATCTTTTATAGTCTAATCAAATTATTACGTAAAGATATAATAAATTAATACACCGTCTGGTCTACTTGCTAGTTCCGTAGCTGAACTCAATTCAATTGTGTAAGACACGCTTACATTATAATGTACGCGATTATATAATTCTTTTACTTTATGATAATCATGTCTTAAAAATTTTTATGTCCTTGAAGCCGAAATGAAAAAATAAAAATGAAATTAAAAAAATTTAAGGCCATTTTTGAGATGTAGATTTTTGTTTAAATTTTATTTTCGAGAGAACAGAATAAAACAATACAAAAAAATTTGGTGTTTTAATATAAAATAAGGGTTTAAATTAACAATAAAAATCTTATATGACTTAATTTGATGCCAGAAGCTGAAACCGTGTGTAGCTTGGCCCAATTAAAACATACAAAACAATAAAAAACCAAAAAACCAATGATAACACAAAAAAAATAATAAATGCCACAAACAATTTATAAAGGACGCAAAATTATAGGAACAAATGAAAACAATTATTGAAAAAATCTTTAGTTCATGTTTATACATGTTTGAACTTTAAAGAGTAGACGGAGTTTATCAGCTACTAATATTAAAATATTTAAGTTTAGTTAAATTGATAGTATTGCCGTGTTACCATTATGGCTCCGACGACGTATAATTTAATTTTCAAAAATAATATTATATTTGGATTATAAAAATGGATTATCACAAAAAGAGTTGTGCGAGAAATATACAATCGCTAAATCGGTCATTTCGAGACTTGAACCGAAGAATCGTGTATATATTCAAAAAACACTCGTTTGATAGTGCGAAAGAAATTATTCGTGAGCTAGATCTGGACATTTCTCCAGATATGGTTCGTCGTCGTCTCTCCGATGCAGGATTGAAATGTTTCAGAGCTGCCAAGAACTCCTTCATCTCGGTGAAAAATAGAAAAGCCAGAATCAAATGCCTAAGGAGCATAAAGACTGGACTATTGGACAATGGAACAGAGTTTTGTGTCTAACGAAAGTAAATTCAATTTTAACAGGATCAGACGGTACGTAGACCAATCGGAAAGCGTTTAAATCCTAGATATACAGTAGGAACTGTAAAACATGGTGCAAGGGTTTGATGTTTTGGGGTTCTTTTTCGGGATATTCTGGGCTGGGAACTACATCGCATTAACAGCATTATGGACCAGTTTCTATATCGAGACATTTTAGAGCACCAAAGGTTGCCTTATGCTGAAGAAAATATGACATTCAAACGGGTGTTTCAGCAGGTTAACCACTCGAAACATACCTCCAAGTATGTTAAATCATGGATATCTACTAAAAAAATTGATGTTATGACTTGGATTGTGCAAAGTTCGGACCTAAACCCTATCAAACATTTGTGGAAGCAGGTCGACGATTAAGTAAGACTGCATGGAACGTTTAAAAACAATGATCAACTTTATAGAGAGCTTCAAACCGCGTGGATTGAAATTACTGAACAAAAAATTAGGAAGCTCATCGATTCAATGCCAAGAAGATGTTGGGAGGTTATCAAAAATAATGGTTATGCCATTGGTTACTGTAAAGTGGTAAAGACTTTTTCAATAATTGTTTCCATTTGTTCCTATTGTTTTGCGTTCTTTATAAATTGTTTGGGTGTGCATTTTTTTTTTATTTACAATGCAATCTGTTTTGGGGCTCAACCCTCACCCTGCTCTTTCGCGGTTATGCTTTTTACGCCCTTACTTTACGCCTACTCAGCCAACTCGAGGACGTACGACTATAAGACCGATTTAAGACTATTTGCACATTGCAAGCTCCATGCCAGCCTATACTGGCATAGGCAATTTATTTACTGGGTTGCTTTATTGGCTTGTTATTGGCTGCTGAAAGAGGCAGACTGCTGCTCGTTGAAGTAGACTACTACTGGATCATCCTGATGCCACGGAGGAAGGAAGTGATCCCGTTTCCTTCCAATATTACAATTACTTCGCAAAAAATTACATTTTTGAATATTTTAATTAAACAATTTGTTCAAAATTTTTTAAAAATCACTCGATCGATTTCGACTTGTTAGGTCATCATCAGGGGTTCGATTTTATCTCGTGAGTTACTCATTTAAAATGAGTGAAACAAGAAAAACGAATACGTACATCGTATTCGTTTTTTTTTTGCTTCACTCATTTTAAATAAGTAACTAACAAGACAAAATCGACCAGCAGGAGTACCTACTGATAGTTAGTTTTAATTACAGATCCCGTCCTTTTCTATTTTCAGGTTCGTAATAATTTGACTAGTACGTCGGGTAATTAAATGTACTAATTGCTTAGCTACTATACTCCTCTCCCTTTTTTATTATTAATTTTCCCCTATAAACAACAGGTGGTTGGGACGATCAATAGATTAATTTTTATTGCCTATTTTTTTGTCTCCTTCTTTTATTGCTTTTTGGCCGTTTTTCTGCTATATATAACTCAAATTTTACTTTTACAAATCTCCCGATGACCTAACAAATCGAAATCGATCAAGTGATTTATTAAACTTTTTGAACGAATTTTTTAATTAACATATTCAAAAATCTAATTTTTTGCGAAATAGAAAAACAAGTGTTTAATAAAATGTGTTTATTAAGTGTAAGTGAAATTCACCAAGTGCCTACGGCAAATAGTGTAAAAAGTATGAAGTAATTGAAGTGAAGAGAATGTTCGATTGACAGCTCTTCACTACACTACTACTTGTTCGTGTAAATACTTCAAATAGGTTTTTGTTTTCTTTTGATATTTGACAATTAGCCATTAATCGTAAATAATTAAAAATTAGAAATCGTAAAATTGACCAACTAGTTATTTTGGCATTTATGAGTATCAAACGAACATCTTGCTCTCTTCAGTAACTCAATTAAATGAAGAGTAACTCATTTTCTGATGTGAAGAGTTGTTGCCCTTCAGTTGAATCGAACCGCTTCTATAATCAAACAATAAACAGTAATTTCTGGCAATTATATTCCTAGAAACACAACACGCTTTATGCCAGTCATATGGCCAGTCATAGACACTGTCCCAAGACTTTAGAATTACTAACTCCAACCAGTAACAATCATTTCCAAAAAACTTCATCAATTTCTTCGGAGAATTGAAATGATTAATTCTGCAGTTTAACAAGTATTATGTTTCATTACTAAGGCTATGGAAAATCACTGAGGCTATGAACAATCAATTCCAAGGGGCCATGCAGAATTTGACAATTGGCATCAATCCTACCATTCGGTTGGTACTGCCCTCTTAGTCTTTGTAAATCCTTCCAGTAAGAAAACTCTTTTAAGACTTCCTGTTTTTTAACAAGGAATATAAGCTTGATTTCTCGAAAGTAATAAATTCAAAAGTTTATATGTTTCAGGTCTATGCAGCAGGTCTAAAACGGCGCGACTTGTCAAAAATTGCAAAATATCGACAATTCCATTTTTAAAATTGGAACAAACCGTGGCCAAATCATCAAACGTTGAATCATTGTTCAACCCAGATGTGATTAATATATGCACGTTGTCTTCCCGCTCTTTTCAATTAGAAATCGGTACCCCAATTTTTACATTCGTATCCGGATTTCGAAAGTCACACACAACATATTTTGATCACTCGAGTAATTAAGTGTAAAAATGTGTATGCGAGTTATGGGCTCTTGAAATTTCTACAGTTTGTGATTTCGGATTTCTTTTTTTTTGCAATTACATTTTAAATATTTTGTACGGTAGAGAACCGTATAGTTTTGTATGTTGTTCTGTTTTGTATGAACACAAACTAGAAAAGTTTGATGAAATTGGCCTTATAATTTAAAACGAATTTTATCTAATCGAATTCGAACTGATTTTGTTACGTTTCACATTCAATTTATTTTACCCAAATCAAACATGAATTATTGAACTAATTTCACTTCGTTAAGAAGATAATAAATAATTAAATGTTTCGCAACCTTAGTGGCCAGTTCTTAAACACAATCAAACCCATTTAATTTGGGCAAAATAAACGTACTTTGTTGGAATTTTCGTATTGATTTTTCTATTAATTTTTGGAATAAAGTGACCTGGAAATTTTCTTTGGCCTTTGGCCAGTATTCTTTTGTAGTAGAATTGAATGCGCATGACCCATCATTTGTAGAACTTCTCGTGTGTGTGTGTGTGCACATTCTTGACGAGACTTGGTTTTAATTAAATTCTCGTCTCGTATTTTTTTTGCTTACTTGTGTCTGGGTGGCTGATTATAATTTAATTTTTGTGTGTGATTAGTGAATATAATCTTTCTAAATTGCACTCATATTCTCAAAATATAATAAATTTTTTAATTTTATATTTTTAGATGCACACACACTTTCAACTTCCAATTTATGTTGGAACATTGCTATTATCCTGAACACTCTGTGGCATCGATTTTTTTGTAAGTTTCTTGCTTTATATGGTTTTAGGGTTGCGCGCGTTAATCGCAGTCAAATTTCCTAGCCATCATGCAGACTGTTTGAAGTGGATGAGTTTTTTTTTTGTATACATTTGAATGATATTTTATTGGTTTGTTTGTTGTATGCGAACATTTGAAGGAGTTTGTTTTGTTGTGTTTTTTTGCAAAGTCAGTGTTTGTAACTGATCTCTAAAATGGTTTTGATTTAAATGCTTTTGTGGATTTTTTATTAATTTAATACTGATGAGGTTACCATCTCAACCAACCAAACTTATCGACCTGATTTGAAATGCAAGATTTTCAGTTAGCATTAGATTAGGAGTAGTTTTTTTGTTAGACGTTTCACGAAGTTTTTGTTTAAATTGTTTAGTTTTTATTTATTTAGTTCACTTTTTTTTAAATAAAATCATCAAATAAAAAACCTATAATATAAATAAACAAATGAAATAAATACATGGTCAAAAAATTTTATGGGAGTCTATTCTCAACTTTCAGAGAGACACGAGACTCGAATATAAACACAAGAAATGTTAGATACGAGATGAGATAGAACTATAAAAAATTTGCCAAGGAATATTTATCTAACGATGGATTCATCAGAAGAATCGCTACCGCCGCAATCTCAAACGACCCAAACCTCTTCACCAGCATCATCAAAAATACCTTTTGGGTTACCCGAACGAACATCACGTCACTGGGATCGCAAAGTAAAGGAGCGTGTATTATTGGAATTAGACGCGGGTAATTCAGTCGGTGTCCTATCAAATCGGTATGGTATACCACGGCGTACGATACGAAATTGGAAAAGTCGTGGCATAAATAATTCGTATGGAAGCGGTGGAGGCAGTAACCGTACCCTAAACCTAAGTTCAACACAATCGCCAAATGTATCAGCACCCGCTGCAATTAAACAGCAATACCTCATGAGTATGGCCAACGGGAACTCCAATAATAGTAGTAATCAATTAAATACGAGTGGTAATTGCACGTTAACAAAAGACCAGGAAAAAATTTTGTATGAACGTATTCAACGATTAAGTGAATTCAATCAGGCCTCCATCAAAGAAGAAAAATTGCAAGAGATCGCCTACGATTTTCTCGATGAGCACAATATCGAACATAATTTTGAATATGGCAAAGTTGATGCGGATTGGCTAGATAAATTTTTGTATCGTAATCGACACCTAGGTAAACTCTTTACATTTATATCGAACGAATTTTATGATTTAAATAATACAAATAATGATAATAATTTAGAAGTAATAAATAATGCGCTATTAACAATAAAATCGGGTGGCAAAATTAATATCGTTGCGAAAAAATTTAACATAAACGAGGAAATTTTGTGTGCCCGGCTAAAAAAGGAATCGCTTATAAAACCATTGCTATCGAATCAACAGGAAATTAAATTAATCCAAAAATTGAACACATTTAAATTTCCCACCTCGCCGAGTTTAATTATCCTGACGAAATCAAAAATTCGGGGCGAAATTATATCATTCCTGAGTTTGTTGGGTGTAAATTATAATCACAAAAGTGGTTACGATTGGATCACAGAATTCGTATCGCAATACTATCTGCAACTGTACGATCAGCATAATAAAAATAACAGTAATAACAATAATAATATTAATAATGGTAATCATAATCATAATAATAAGAATAACAATAGTAAATACAATAATAATAGTAATAGTGATGATGAGGAATTTAAAAATTCTCTTAATAATATAAAAGATGCGACTGAAGATATAAAATCAGGGATTCCCATACGAATTGTGGCGCTTAAATATAATTTACCATATCAAATACTCAGAAAGTGGTATGCAATCGAAACATTTCTAAATAAAAAGCATGAATTATATTTTGTGAATTCGATTAAGCAAATGATGCTCACCAAGGCATCGATCAAAAATTTACTGTACGAGTATTGCGAGAAAAATTTTATACCATTTCAATTCACGAACCAAGACGATAACACCGATCACTATGATGATGACGACGATGAATTTAATTATTGGTACGAGAATTTTGTTGAAACATATAGTTATCTGAATATTGTGACTGAACGCCAAAATGCGTCCGCTACAAATAATAACACTACCACGAGGCCTCTGAATAATACCAATCATGTAACACAATTTAAACAGGGAGCAACATTTTTTAATCGGAGTGGCAATCAAAGTACACCACTCCGAATTGTGGCTGTACATCAAAATGTAAATACAAATTGTGATGAACGTAGTCGTACGCAAGATGATCAAGATCAAGAGGACGATGATAATAATGATGATGATGATGATGATGAAAATGATAATGCCAAAGAAGATAATAATGGCGATGATAATACGGAACAAAATTCGTCACAAGCTAGTAATGTACCGTCCGATGATGATGGTGATGAGCGTGAACTTCAAATTGACGAGGATAATAATGATTCGAGCGATTCCGAAGACGATCAAAATAACGATGATACAAATAATGAGGAACCACCGCCGAATAAAAAACATCATCCGGACGGTTCGCAGAGTAATGATTTTTCAGCGGGTGCTGCCACTTATGATGATGCTAGTGCTACCGATGTTATAAACGATTTACAAACCGATGCTGATAAAGATGATGACGATATGAAATTTGATTATAGTCTGTTGAATACTGATTTTTATAATGACGTGACAAATTACTACGAGAACGAGAATGATGATTTGAATGCGGCAAAACGAAAGCGGTGGGACAACGAGACAAAACAAAGAATCATGGAGTGTATTACGGCAGGGGAATCGGTTGCGGCCGTATCAGATCGGTACAAGGTGCCGCGGAGGACAATACAAAATTGGAAAAGTATATTACTGGAGACATCCGAAGATTTTAAGAAGGGTATATTAAAATTGGAAGAAGAATTTGATTTGCTCTCAAAATTACAGGTTCTCAAGCAAAATGGTGCGGTAATAACAAAACGGAAATTCCTAGAAATGGTCTACGCGTATTGTGAAGAGCATAATATAAAGCATCCATTCCGAAATGGCAAGGCGGGGCGCAAATGGTTCATAAATTTCCAAAAAAGACATCCACAATTTGATATCGATAGTAATGATATAAGTTTAGGTGATATTCCAGATGATAGTTTTTATCAAAATGATTCAATTCTATAGTTTGGTCGAATTATTATTGCTATTATATATTTTTTTTAGTTAGGCTAGGAATCAGACATTTTTTTTTAAATACATAAATTTATTTTTTAATTTTATTTAATTATTTTGTATTAAACATATTTATAATTATGCTAATGTTAAAAAGAAATATTTTTCAAATCTCTTTGTGTTTTCTATAAAAGAAAGAAACATTTAAAAACTATTTTTAACAAAATATTTAAGGTGTAATCCTTTTTTTTAATATTATTTATGAATCGATCAAATTCAATTTTATTATTTAAATTTAAATTTTTTAGAACTGAGATGGTAACCAAATTAATGTAAAAACCTTAAACCCATCCCTTTTATTCTCTTATTATTAATAATAAATTAAATAAGCTGCAACCTTTTTTTTAATTTTCTAATGTAAATTGTTAAAATTAATAATAAAAAATTGTATTAAACATTTCTATTATTATTTTGTTGTTGTGTTTGTTTTTATTTACGATCATACATTTGAAATTATTATATAGAATTCATTTTCTATCTTCCAGCCGTGTTAAGAAGAAACGCAGTATTTTAAATTGCGAATAGTGGCTGAAGAGAAATTTAAAGGTAAGCTGTAATTTGAAATTATTATTTAATTCAATTTTAGATGGTCGATTATTAATTTATTGGTCAGATTTGTTTCATCAAATAGAAATCTCTTTTTCGGGGGAAAATTATATCTAGGAACGCCAAGTGTTTAAGAGACTTGATATTTCGAGCCCATGGAGATGGATTCTTCTTCAGTTAATTGGGAAACGATCTTTAAGCTTAAATATCGAGCCACTTAGAGGCTTAATACGAAGATGGGACAAAGTGGAGCTGTGAGTGGTCAGAGGTCCGATTTTAATAGTTTCGCCTCGAAGGAATTACGCTCGCATCGGGTTGTTACGTCTCTTCCAGAGAGCGAATTATTATTTTAATTGTAATCTCTGTAAACAAAAAATTGCTCAACAAGCGTTATTGTCTGTTCTCAAATTCGTGTACGTAGCCGTTACCATTATAGCTCTACAACGCAATTCCATATTACATAATTTGCCCATAATTAATACCCTGATAAATAAAACTATTTTAATGACTGTTCTTTCCGAATTTCTGTTTTATTTCCAAAACTCAATCAAACGCAATTCTTAATTTCGTCCAAAGCTTGTGATATTTTTTAGGCATATCTAAGGCGTAAACCCCAACGATTGTTTATTGAAATGTTGTATTCAATCTATACGCACGATAAGCAAAGATTTGCTAATAGAATAACATTAATGTGGGTTGTCCAATCTAAGCGTAAGGGGAATGGTCCATTTTACTCTTCGAAGGTTTTACACTAGCTCTAGCAGTCTCTTTCTTATAGGAGAGGCGAAATTTTTTCGTTCTGCAATGGATGTTCCAAAAATACGGGTAGCCGATGCGACCAATCTAGTAAAAGTTGCGATCGGAAATTTTCAACTTGGAGTGCTTGGCGGATTTCTTACTGTCGGCTCTTTTCGCTTCCTTAATACATACTTTTTTGCGTTTCGCGTGTCCTTATATTCGTCAAAAGCTTGTGATCAGTTTTATCTTGTCTGGCGGCTTCTTTTAAAAAGATTCTAAAATTTTGATTGGGATTGGAAAATGATGATGGGATATATTTATTCAGTCTCAGTGAAATTGGAAACGGTGTCATCTATTTGCTTGTTAAGAAACAATGGCATTTCCAAGAGAAATGTTGAACAAGTGATCGTACACCATCATAGTCAGCCTCGTTAAAATGTCAAAGACGCCTTGGTTGCTGACTGAATTCCAGTAGTGTTTCGATAGATATTTGTATAGTTATCAGGTTAAGGTTAGAATTTCGAAGTCCAGCCTCAACACGTGCGTATATGATTGGAGGATTCTTAACAGACAAAGATCTAGAAAATGTATTAGAATTTTAACATTCAAATGTGGAATCACTGACAATTTGTGTGAGGCCACGTGAAGCGGGAAACAGCACAATCATATCTGGGTGATTTAACTATTGTTTATGGTAGCCATTAAAGATCCCAGGTAAAATTAATTCGCATTAGCGATGTTGGTTGCGAATGTCATCACATTTGGCTGTTAGAATATCGCAGAAATGGTTTCTGAATCCGTCTGATTGAGGGATCTATACAAACTAATTAAGAAAAGGAGTTTACTAGGAAGGGATGTTGGCTAAAGGTTACTTTACGTATACATCGAGAAAATCAGGTAAGGAGTATACATTTTTAAATGCAGGATTGTTTATCAACAGTTTTTAGGACGGGGAGCTAAATTTTGCCGGAAAATTACTCCATAAAATGCGTACAAATGTGTAATTTTTATAAAAATTTTGATATTAGGATTGTACCTTAACAGTTTTTCGACAGTACAAGTAATTTTTCCGGGAAAATTTTGCAATTTTTCCAGGAAAATTTTGATTTTTTTTTTACTTAGTTTAAAATTATAAATAAATTTTGACACTTGAAGAATTGTATAAATTCTGAAAAAAGCAGGGGTTTGGGGGCCCCATCATCTAAAGTATACAACGAATTAAAATTACATTAAAGATTTTTTTTTATTTACAAAAATTTGATTTTTTTAACATTTGTGGCACTATCAGAAGAAGCGATAAGAACGATAGAAACTCTTTGATCTGTGTCTGCAAGGTTGACGAATCAATTATCATTAATAAAAATAAAAAAAAAATATTGAAGAAATAAAGAAAATTTCCCCTCCTAAAAACTGATGGTAAACAATGCTGCATTAAAAAAATTCCAAAATTTATACTCCTTACCTGAATTTCTCGATGTATATGTAAAGTAAAATTACGCCGGTATGTTTTAAGCACAATAGTTTTATCGGTCTTTGAGAACATTTCGTCCTACTGAAGTCGAGCGTACGATATGTGGTCTTTAACGAACATGCACACTACGTTGCAACTCGAATGCTTGTTCGAACTGGTAGCGCTTTCATTCTCGTAGATGTTATTCGATCCTTTATTTGTTTCTGTTAGTACTAATATATCGGGTCGCGTGATTCGAGATGTTGATGTGCGTACTTTTTGGGAGTCACAAGTATAATCCGTTCAACATAAATTGCTAAAATAATTGATGCATTTTTATTCTTGAACAAACATCTTTCTGACTAACGATTCTAGTCCTGGGGTTATTAAAATTTTTGTTGATGTCTTGTTTCAATTTAAAGGCGCTTGTTTGAGTCCATAAAAGGGCCTTTTGTAATTTACAAATTTTGTTGACTAAGTTATATCCTTCCCATGGTTGCATGCAAATATTCTCATCTATAACATGACCATAGAGAAACACAGATCCAACATCAAATTTCATTATTTTTAACCAGTGTGTCGTAGCTAAAGCAAACAGTATTCTGGGCGAACTCCTGTTTACTACTGGACTTAAAGTACCCTAATTTCCTGCGTATAACCCGCGGGTTATATGAAAAAAAAATTGTTTTTTTTTTCCGAAATTTAGTGGTGCGGGTTATAAATAAGTGCGGGTTATACACAAAACAAAAATTATTTTCAATTTATTAATTTAATTTTTCTTTACATTTAAAATCCCAAGAAATCTTCCTCAGACTTAAACCCATGATTTCTTCGTCGGACTCAATTGAAAAAGCTTCAAAAATATCATGGTATTCGTTTAAAATTTGCAGTGGTGTCTCCTCATTCATCATCTGAATCAGACGAATCAATATCATCGCCATTTATGTAATTTTGCTTTCCGGAAACCGTTTTTGATGCATTCCGTACTCGCTTTACTCCAAGATATTACTACCTATATAGTTTTTATGTTTCCGACAGATAGTGTTTTCTCATTTTTTTACTCGTTATATTAGCGATTTGAAAAGTAATGACAACACTATATCTTAACGATAGGAAAAAGTCAAAACGCTCTAACGTGGCGGCTTAGGTTATATAAAGGGTGTGGGTTATACGTGAAATTTTTTTTTTTTTTTTTGCAAAAAGTTGATAGTTTTAAGGTGCGGGTTTATACGTTAGGTGCGGGTTATACACAGGAAATTTTATCTTGAATATTGATGCCTTATTGTTGTTCTTAACCTCTAATAGCGAGTCTAGCTTTATGTTTCCTACTGTCTTTAAATCTATTCTTCGCGATTTACAAGTGTCCTTCATTTATTTCTTCTATCGGAACTGCTTGTTGGATTGGAGAATTCAACTGTTGATTACCTTTATCCTCTTGAACTAGTAGAATCAAATATCACATCTCTAGATTAAAATATTCTTTCTTTTACTGGACAAATTAGATTTTTCGCTTCGATCATCCAGTTTTCTAAGATGTTCTTGAATAGCGTATGCCAGCTGTAATTCTTAAAATTTCAAGTCTCACAGATCTGGTACTTTGTTATGCTTGTGCAGGTAGGACTTTTGTTTAAGAGTTTCTCTAAATTAAATTTGTTTAATAGAGCTCTTGACTTTTCCAAAATATCTCTAAAGAACTCTGTCAAGTCTCTCTTCTATTCCGTTAAGTTGACATGCGTGAGGTGTTGTGTAATCCAGAGCAATTCCTTTAAAAAAAGAATAAAAACAAATTCTTGCTAAGATTACTAATATATTCTCCTCAGTCACATCTTATTTTAGTCACTTTTAAATCGCATTTAAACTCAACTGAAGCTACATAGCTTTGAATTACATTCGCCTTTCTTCTTTATTCCTTATCAAATACAGCATTGTGAAATGTATATAGTCATCCAAGACTGTAATTATTTATTTCTTGTCGTCCCAAGTATTTGGACTAATTGGCCCGCAGAGATCAGTATTAACTAATTCTAGTGGAGTTCTTTCTTCACTAAATGATAATCTTGTATACCAGTTACATTGACACAAGTTTTTTTGAATTTGAGTAACTAAGATAACCAAGTTTCTTGTGTCAAACTCCAGCAATTTTATCATTAGGAACTAAAGTTTCTTCATGAGTTTCGGTTTTCAGCTTTACCAAAACAGAAAACAAATATTTAAATGCTGAAATAAGGTGTCCAAACTGGTTTGTATATCTTTAATAAATTTGAATACCCAAATTTCGTTTAATTCATTTAATTTACTTCACTTCTATTCTTCTTATTTATAAAATTAATAATTGCATATATTACAATAAAATAATATCACTAATCTTGAACACATTCATTAATTATTAATTTGCCATCTAGGGACAATAGAGAATATTCATATTTAATCGCCATTGCGGCGAAAAAACATGAAATTTATCGTTTGACCGTATTTTTCGATCGATCAGAATTGAAATTTTAAATATTTTTGAACAAAATATATTCTGTACGTAATTCCAAGAACAATCTTCATAATCGTGTATATATTTTGATGGTATGTTCCTTAAAACCATGATGCAAACATTTTTCGTGGTTTAGACGAAAAAATACAGTGCGATCCAACCTCTCGTTCTTTCCGGTTTTTAAATAAACGAAAATATGTATGTGATTCGTCAAGGAAAAACCCTTTTCAGGATTCAATAATTTTGAGAATTATAAAGGGTTTTCCAATAAGAGGTTTCATTTTGAATAGCCTGCTATTTGGGCAGCTTTCAATTTGACAAGTAAAAACTACACCATTACTAAAAATGGTACGATACACGTTTCAACAACACATTGAAATTCATTAAAAAAATGGTGAAAATTTTGCAGTCACAGTTCGCAAAACTAAAGCTATGATAGGCCGTCGTGAAGCACCTTCTCGGCCGGCAATACTGAAACTGGTGGAAAAATTTGAGCTGTTGGGACAAGTTAGTGATGTGAAGAATCGAAACCGTATGCGTCGCTTAAGAACAACTGAGAATATTGCTGCTGTAGCCCATAGTGTTGACGAAAACCCAGGTTTGTCGATTCCTCGTCGATCTTTGGAATTTGACATTCCACAAACGACATTACACCGTATTTTGCATAAAGACTTAGGTCTTAAGGCTTTTAAAGTTCAGTTAACACAAGAACTCAAGCAACGAAACAATCGCAATTTTGCAAGAAAAGTTTCCAGACCGCGTTATTTCGAAGAGGTGATCATGCGAAAGGAGGCCACGTGAAAGATAAGGTCTATGCCAATGTTCCACAATCGATTTAAGATCTTAAAGATGGAATTCGTGAAGTTATCGAGGACATACAGCCGCAAATGTGCGGATTGGTCATGGAAAATTTTATGAAAAGAGGATGCAAGCATAGCCATTTGGCTGATATCCTTTTCAAATGTTAATGGTATACCTTCCTCTTTACAATGAAATAAACATTCATTGATTTCTCTTAAAAAATACTCGTTTTTTTAATATTAAAATGAAACGTCTTATTGGAAACCCCTTTATAACCATAGTAAGTAGCCTTCGATTATATGTATTTTTCTCGCTTCTGCCTAATAAATGAATAAATATTTTAGTTTTATTCGGTCTATCAAAAAAAGGCAAAATTCAAGCCCTTTTCGGAGAAGGTTGTTATTTTCGGAAAATAGGGGGAGGATTAGGCATCATGTAACGGCTGCAAATTATTTATAAAATCCTACTACTTGCGGCATAAGAAAAACCGGAGGACCCAAAAAAAGATGACTTGCCGACAAATACTGTAGGGCTGGTTAAGGCCGCCAATAATTCGACGAAAATTATTAAGCGCCTGAGAAGCGATTTCCAGTTAAATATGTCCCAGAACACGATCCGTCAGGTGTTGGACACCTGAATTACACCAAAATGTAACAGGTACCAAAATTATTGCCAAAAAAAAAATCTGGATGGGTCAGTGCTATTCAGTACTATTGAGGGATCTTAGAAATGAACCCATGTACTTCTCAAAGCGAAAGATTGGCGATGGAAGTCTAATGGTATGGGCGGCTTTCTCTTCTGCGGGTACGCTCACTTTGTCATTTCCATCAACTAGAATGAACAGCGCGGAGTACATTGGCGTCTTAGAAGATCACCTCTTACCATTTCTGTACATTCATCAATGGATTTCCAGCAAGATTTGTGGAGCATTACATACCAATTTTAGATTGGCCCACTTATTCTCTAGACCTAAATCCCATAGAGAATCTTTGGGAATTATTCAGACAATTCCAGTTGAAATTGGCAATTGATGATGCCTGGAACGAAATATCTCCCGAAATGATTGACTCATTGATTGGAAGTAACAGTAAGCCTAACAGGATTCTGGCGTTGGCCGAGAACAGAGAGGGCTGACGGCTGACTTTAATTTATTATTATTTAAGCGTATTTCTGCAATAAAAAATAGGGGTTCCCATTTTAATTTCAAAGTTACCCGCCGCCTACCTGCAAGAAGGGGAGGAGGGGTACTAATTTTAGCACTAATGTGTGTCCACTCCGTAATGATTAAATTTTGATAATGGACTCTGTTTGATCGTTTCAGATTAAAAATCATGCAGTATAGTTATGGATCGCACTGTATTGCGAAAATTGATTTTTACTCATCTGAAAAACGATTAACTTTGAAGCCTAACCATAGACAACTATATAAACTTTTTATTTCGATAAACGTGCATTAATACCTCAATTGGTGGTGGTTTTTTGTGGTCAAAAACTAACGTTTTTAACAAGTTGAGTCCTAAAGGCTGCATTTTACTGAGAAAACAAATTTCGTTTTTAGTATCGGTAATTAAATGCCCCTGTAATTTATGCAAACTGGTTTGTTTCTTTAATAAATTTGAGTGCCAACATTTTGTATAATTTGCTTACCAAACTTTACTTATATTAGATCGCCTGAAAAGTTCCCAGTCTGACACATAGATGCTGTCACAAATTTAAAACCCATATGATTTCTACCAACCTTGAAGTGATACCCGTTAAAATAAATTTCATAACATTTCGATCATTAAGTTTACAAGTTACAGTTGTTTTAGTGACGCTATTTTTGTTAACTTCAAAACTATGGAAAAAAAATTATTTCGTGTGTTGATTATACACTGTTTTAGCAAAGCTGTGGCTTGATAAGTGGTATCCGGACTATGCACTAGGAAAATCAACCATCATTGACTGGTATGCTGAATTTAACCGTGGTCGTACAACCAGTGATGATGCCCCACGCTCTGGAGGCCCAAATGAGTCTGTGAGATAACTGACCATATTTACAATGTCAATCAATATATTAGTATTAGTCATATTTTGCACGAACATTTGTCCTTGAGAAAACTGTGTTCGAAATGGATACCGCGTTTGCTCACAATGGATCAAAAAGACATCGTGTCGATGTTTCCGTGTGCTGTTTGAAGCTGTTTGTGATAATGGTTGAAATATGGATCCACCACTATACACCAGAGTCAAATCGGTAATCAGCTGAATGGCGAGAGGCCGGTGAACCTCGTTCGAAGCGACCAAAAGCACAACAGTCGACTGGCAAGGTTATGGCGTTTGCATTTTGGGATGCACATGGTATAATATTCGTTGACTGCCTTGAGAAAGGAAAAAATATCAATCTCGAATATTATATCGGGCACCATGTCCCAAGTCAATCGCAACAATGGCAAAATTGCACTTTGAATTACTTCCGCATCCACCGTATTCGCCAGATTAGGCCGCAGCGAATATTACTTGTTTGCAGGCCTCACAAAAAAGCTCCAAGGAAAGAGGTTTGGCTCCAATGAAGACAAAATAAATCGTTCTATAAAAAACGCATCTAAATGTTTGAGAGGCCTTGGGCTGATTGTATCGCTCTAGAAGGAAATTATGTTTATCAATGAAGTGTATTTTTCCAAAAAAAAAATTTTGTTTTCTTTGTTAGACCGGAAACTTTTCAGGCGATGTGTTATTGTTTGTACATGTAAAATTAATTAATTAATAGATTTTTAATTTTCCTTATTTCTCATCTAATCTTTGCTTATTTTAATAAATTAATATCCTCTTATCTTGGACACATTAATTATTAATTGATTTGCCATCTAGGGACAGTAAAAAATACCAAATTAAATCGTCATTGCGGCGTAAACGCAAACAACTTATCGTTTGACGTAATTTGTCGATCGTTAAAAATCGAAAATTTTAATAGTTTTAAACTAAATTTTACATTTTCTATGTCATTTCAAGACTAATCTTGATAGTCATGTATTAATACGAGTACCCCGATTTTATGTTTCTTGATGCAAAATATTTTCGCCGTTTAGAGGTAAAATATTGAGAAAATTGATTTGTACCTTTCATAAAAACGATAAACTTTGAAAGCTAACCATAGACAAAATAAACATTTCATTTCAATAATCTTGAATTACCTAAATTATATATTTGACTTCATCCTAAAGATCGAATTAGGTCAATTAGTAATTTTGCAACCAAAAACTGATTTCTAGTACACATCGTTTTTGACAAGCTGAGCATCATACAACTTTACGCAGAAATAATGATTTTTGAATATACAAGGCAGTTTTACTAAAATTCCATTAAGTTTAATTTTTCGCTTTAGGATTCAAGTGTGGTGTATTCGAGATCTATGGATTGGCCACACATATTCATCCCACCATTTTTTATATTACAAAGAAAACGATTATAATTTTTTTTTTGCTAGACACGCAGCAGACTATTTTTTATAGCTTATCAGCAATTTAAACAACTTCTTAGTGTCTCATTAAAAATTTTACTTTATGTACAAGTACGTTACTTATAAATTTATTTTAGAAAACCAGTTCGAACAGTTTACGAAATTTTCAGTAATGCGAGCAATAATTTCTCTTTTTAAAATTGCTTGAACATTGAACAATAAGTATTAGATAACTTTTGAGTATGCGTAATTTATGTTTTGTGTGGATCGAGTATTTTAAATTTACGGTTTATTTATAATTAAACATTTTCAACTTACCTTAAGACATGGTTAACAGTTTTTTTTTACTCTATTAAGAAAACGTATACATTTCTCTTTGCGGATTATTAAACTTGTTTCTTGAGTTTTTTTTTTGTTACAATTTTGACAATCTTAAGTTCAAAAGCCTTACTTTTCGAAAAAAAAATTTATGGTTTTATGATCTTATACTCACAGGGTAATATTTTATAATAGAAAAGTCTGAGTAACTTTTCAAGGTGAACGGGTCTTAAAAGCACATTTACTGTATTTTGTGTATTGCTAATATTAAATTCCTCGTAACTATATATCCGGAATTTAATTCGAACGAAAAGTGTAAGTGTTATAATTTATTAATGTTGGATTCTGTGTTATAAATAATAAAAGTTAATTGTGGTTGTGTCTTACGTGTTGTGTTTGAACTGATTGACCAATCAAAACAAATTCTATAGCAAATACTCGATCATAATTTATAGGTTTTTGTTGTAATTGAAGGTTAAATAAAACTGCTTCGTATAATATTATGTATCATGTTTTGAAAGCCTTACGGTATCTATCAAAATATAAGGTTTGAGTAAAAGTACTGCGAGGTAAATTTGTGAAGATTAAAATCATATATTTTTGGCTGGTTCTTATAATATTCAACATTTTATTTAGTTTGTAGTTCATGATTCCGCTTGAGAATTAGAAGTTCTACAAGCTCGACATAACAGAAATGAGGTGATAAAAATTTGAACTCAAAAATGTCATTACATTTAATAAACTGTACAATAATTATAATCACAAAAAAATCTTAACTCGTACATTTGTTTACAAATTTAATAGAAATAGCGATTTTTATAAAAACTTGTAAATAGTTTACAAATAAAAATTCCAATTTATAGTTGTGATTTAAATTATTGTCAGGTCCGTCATTCCAAAGTTGATAACTAGGGAGTTCAGCATTAAACACTTTGACGTCAGTGGCGTCACAGGCTATTATCGTTCTCGCGTAATCGGTTGAAAAGTAAAAACAGTCACTTATGTAGTTCTTGCCATTCATATATTAACTTTCTGTTAAACTTTGAAGCAATGGTTTATTGTCATCTTTTTCCGAGCTAGGGAATGGGACCTATTTTAAATTATTATTTTTATTTGTTTTTTTTGACATAGCCTCCTTTCAGCTTGATACATTTAGTGTAGCTTTATCTGCCAACCAATAAATGTGATCAAACTCTGTAAAATAGGGCTTTATTTCGGTCATAACCTCTTGATTTATAGTGAACTACTGCATTCACTTTGATTTTTTCATACTATTTCTAAACTATATTTAAAAGGTGTAATTTAAAAATACACAGATCATTTATTTGGAACAATTTTTGTCCAAAACCCAAGTAAAAAAAATTCTAATAAAAACCAAAAATAACACCTAAAATCGAATTCCGTCCTGTTATTATCGTTAAGCGGTTAGCGTTTGTCTACTTATAGTACTAGCGCCGAGGTAAACAAAACCTAAAGGTTGATTTCGGGAAATCCCCCATTCAAGGCGACTGTTCGAGTGTGATTTTTTGTGCGAATATTTAGAATTACACTTTTCCACCGATTTATTGGGCACAATGTAGCGCATAATTTTATTTTTTTTATGATTAGGTTGGTCGTCTGCGAATATTTTGCTTAAGGCGACTGTTCGAGTGCGAATATTTAGAATCATACTTTTTCACCGAATTATTGGGCGCAATGGAGCACATAATTTTATTTTTTTATGATTAGTTTAATCGTCTGCAAATATTTTGCTTAACCCATTAGTGCATAAGGCTCGTTTAATCGGACATCTGATTTTTAATTTTTTCCTGTGTACTCCCCTGCCGAACATAAATATTGCACCTGACTTCATGTTGTTAATTAACCGCATTTTCCATTTCTCATCATTCTGTCATTCGTAGCGGTATTTTTTATTAAAAAAATCAATTTTATTTGTGCAATGAATCCAAAAAAAATTTACTCCGGCGAATTAAGGTAAATAAACTTAAAATTTAAGTATACAATAGCAATTTTTCAACAAGTTTAGTTTATAATGTGATTGTGAAAATATCAATAATAAATTTGGGACAAATAACTTGGATTTTGATCACGATTGTGAATTTGTTTGTTGTCCTTTATAACGGACATTATGCATTAAAACATACTACTGAAAGAAAATTTTACATTTTAGTAAACTGCCATTACACAAGCTACTTGATCTTCTTGAAGACAATAATACCGAGGGAAATGCATCAATCTACTTGATACCTCCAGAAGAGCAAAATATAGAAACCGATGAAGATAGTGAATTGCGTCCACTAATAAATTCGTTGAATTATAATTTTCGAAAATTTGGAGGGATGGATGAAAAACTTTCAATAGATGAAAGCATGATACCTTATTATGGCAAACATTATGCGAAGCAATATATAAAAGGCAAACCTATACGATTTGGCTACAAAAATTGGGCGATTTGTACCTCTAACGGATATATGTTAGGTTTTTATATATATATACTGGAAAAACAGAAATATCACATTCGAGAGAGTTTGGATTAGGAGGAGAAGTCGTACTTGAATTATTAAAAATGGCAGAAGTTCCAACGCAAGAAGGGTTTAAAATGTTTTTTGATAATTTTTTTACGAGTGTTAAATTGTTGCGACATCTCGCAGATATAGGATACTGCGCAACTGGAACAGTTAGACAAAACCGAACTGATAGTTGTCCGCTTCCAGATAAAAAATACTGGAATCGACAAGCTCAAGGAACTATAGTTTTTAAATCAAGCGAGCAGGTCACGGTTGCACAATGGAAGGATAACAAAGCCGTTATTGCAGCTTCAAATTATGAAGCACAAGAAACCATCTACACCAGTCGATGGCACCGAGTTGCAAAATCAAAGGTTCCTATTATTCAGCCACAACTTATTGCCAGCTACAACAAAGGAATGGGAGGTGTTGATAAAATTGACGGGTCAATAGCAGCCTACCGAACAAGAATGCGCCAAAAAAAATGGTGGTGGCCAATTTTAGTGTATTTGTTTGATACGTCCGTTGTCAATGCATGGCTGCTTATGCGTAAACTAAAGCCCAATGATGTGTGTTGTCAAAGTCTATTAGTGTTTAGAAGAAATTTGGCAACAACACTGCTAAAGTCATATGGTACAAAATCTTTACAAGGCAAAGTTTCAGCTCAACCGAACTCTTTCACAAGATACGACGGAAAGAATCACTTAATCTCATACAACGACACCGAAAGAAGATGTGTTTACTGCAAAAAAAAGCAAAATTTATTTGCCAGAAATATCAGGTTGGGATCCATCCCAAAGATTGCTTCATTAGATACCATATAGTATAAATTATTCATATAAGGTATAATGCATAACGTCCGATATAACGGACATGGTCTAACACATGAAATAAATGTTTTGAAATATTGAATCGATGTTTTATATGTTATTTGAACAATTTTAAGCAGGCGGTAGATAGGATATCACTTTCCACCAAAAATTACACTTTATGCACTAATCGGTTAAAGTTAAAAATATTTTATCTTTTATGGGCGTAATTTTATTGGTAGAAAAGTGCGATTCTGAGACTGTGTGCTTGAGAGCGATTTTTCCGACTAAATTGCCGACTAAACTAAATTAATGAGTAGTTATGCTATTACCCACCAGTTTTTATCATTTAGACTCCTGCTGAGGTTGCTTGACTATTTAGTTGTCATTTTCATTTCTTGTTTTTATTATTTTTTTATCGAATAATTTATCTTAAATTTCGATTGTAATTTATATTCGCATTCACGAATAAGGCGATTCCCATATCCATATTTGTTTTATTTTTTCTATTTCCTTGATTTTAAATAATAACAAACCGGTGTTGTTGAAAACAATATGACATATGAAAAGTCATAATTTAGTTTAGTTTACAATTTAGTTTACAATCGAAGGCACAGCATATTAAAAAGATTCTAATGCCACCTTTGAATGAATGATATGAATCAGTAATTAATTTAGTTTAGTCGGCAATTTAGTCGAAAAATCGCTCTCAGGCACACAGCCTAAATATTTGCACAAAAATTCGCACTCGAATAGTCGCCTTGAGAAAATCGGTTTAAACCTGTATTAAAAATGTGGTAATTTTTCATACAAATACACTTTGTTTAATTAATTTTTTGACCACTTTTATCAATCCAACTTGTCTTAATTCGTGTAGCCTAACTACGAACGGGTTTATAAAATAGAGCCGACACTGTTTTCGATAGAAATAATATCGCAATTCTAGAAGTAAAAATATTATTTCGAAAAACTACTAAAACGCATCGAAACGAAAAATGTGATAGAATATATCGGCACAGATTGCTCATTTATGAATAAATTGCTGCACATACTCCAATGTGCTTGGCTATAAAAACTACACCAGAAAACCATGGATTAGTGATTATACATGGAGACAAATTGAGGAACGCCGCCAACTAAAGTTACAGATACTGCTCTGTACAAATAAAGTATATGGCAAGATATGATTGCAGCAAATACACTGAAGACATTCTGGAGACTTCAGAAACAGCAGAAGCAAATAGAAACAAGCGCACACTCCATCAATGTGTAAATCGGTCACCAGAAAATTCAAAAACCATATAGAAATAGATTAAATAGAATGAATATAAGCATCTGTCAAGCGTCACAAATTCGCAGTTGTTTTTTCCTTAAGTACAATACACTATATTGTAGATTTAAACTTGTGTATATTCAAATAGTTATTGGTCCTATTTAACTTAATATTATTTTCATTGTCGTCAAATTTAGTCGTTGGCTCGTTAACCAAGAAGAGAATGACTCGTTTTTTACAGATATTCACCGATTCTATTTTAGCTGCGGAATAAAATATTTATTTTCAAAATGTAACGAGAAAATAATTTAATTTTTACTCATTTTTACATTTTACGTCTTGTACATCGAAGCCAATTGGGTTCAATTATTGTATTTTTAATTCCTCAAATTAAGCTTATCTTAAAAAAAAAATATGTTTTTCATATTATTTCTATAAACTAATAATTATGGTATTCAGAAATAAAAAGTAATTATGAAAAGAAAGGCACGTAGTAGTATGTACGTATTAAGCACGTAGTAATAAGAAGATGCGACACTGGTAATATATAGTAACATATGTATTTACAAAAAGAAAACACCCCACGCCAACAACCAAAACTGTTTTCTGAATTTTTTCTGATTTATAACTTAAATTAAGAATAATTTTACCACAAATCACTTTCTTCACATAATTTACATTTTATTTCATAAAAACACTCGGTAAACTTACTGATCGTAAGTTTATGTGTGTTTTGGCAGCTTTCCACAAAACACTTTATTTTAATAAGAAGTTGTAGTTTGTATATCGTTCTCGCCGTCGGATATACACCGTTTTCGAACCACTAATCGAAGGACCATGGGTACTAGCCGCCACAGTACACAAGAAATCATTTCTCTTATTCTCGCTCACAAGAATTTGTTTCACTAATTTCTGCTGCCGTAGAATATGCAATCACCAAAATAGACGACAGAAAAGTATTCTGCTGCCGTAGAGTATACACTCACAAAAAATAGACGACATGAAAGTCTTGCTCCAGTACCAATAAAAACTATTGTTTCGTTAGTAATTATCGACCTTTATTATAATTTTTTATTTGTTGTTCTCTCATCGGCGGTACAAGAAGGAAAAATAATTTTTGACACACATGAATAATTCGTTATAATGTTACCAACATGTTAATAATGAATAAACAATATAAATTGAGCTAACAATAATGCCATAGAACGCACTCACAAATTAAATTGACCTAACATATTGTTTTGGTTTTACACACTAAATACATTGAAATTTTTTAGCTATTGTCATTTTAAATTTTCGTGTATGACATTAGGTTAAGAAATCTAACACATTGCTGGATAATTGGATAAAAAACAAGATAAATATTTTGTTATTAATACTAAGTTTCTGTTACTTTCAGGTTCTCCGAACAGAAGTTTTAAATTTTTATTACTAAATGATGCACTAATACACTATGCACCAACTTTTTTATTAACATATTTAATTAATAATTTTAATATTTTTTAAGAGCGCAAAATTAAGTTGTCACTATTCGTACAAAAACAAAAAGTAGCTTGGTTGGGGTGTTTTCTTTGACATATGAGTCCGCCATATGAATTTTTTATATAACCATCCTGCTCTGACTTGTGACACATGAAATAGTAAATTTGATATGGGAAAAAACTTTACATACTGTTAAATTTAGCCGACAATTTCCAGCCGACTGATAATGCAGATAGTGTCTTGAATACAGCAAAAATCAGTCATGAACTTAAGAATTTACGAACTTAGGATCGGGTTGTATCATTTGGGTGAAGGGAAAATTATTTCAGTTTATAGGAATTTAAAAATTGATAGGAGCGAGAGAATAAAGAGAGTTTAACAAATAGTCAAGACACTAGCTGCATTATCTTTCGGCTGACAATATCGGCTAGCTTTAATAGGGTAAACTTTACATTCATTCTATAGTGTATAGTTCCATGTCAAAAACTTACCACAAATAAAGGATTCTTTTAGGCAAGCCTTAACCACAGAAAACTAAAAACTAAATAGATGGAATGAGTTCTTCGAGGACAACGGGACAGATAGCGAACAAAATGATGAGCTTGAAACAGTTTGCTGTCGGCAAACAGTGTCAAAAATAATATCCCTGTTCACATTACCTCCAAGCGGCATTAGCCCGTAGCTCAAAGGGTAGAGGTATGTATGGTCGTGGGGGATGGAGGTGTGAACAGAGCCTAGTATACCGCTGACATTTTTGATGTTGAAAGGAAGACGTCTCGCCCAATCGCGAGGGAGCTAAGGAGGGGGAACCGTGAGTACCATCACTAGCAGATGGCTTACCCATTCGGCATGAGCCACACAAGATCCGCTGATTATTCGGCCCTTACCACATTATTGGCAAGGTGTCCGATTAATCAAAACAAAAAAAAATATCTATATTTAAGTAACGGCGCGTGGCCGCGGGTTAGTAATAAGAAAGGTGCTTGGCCATGCACCTTGTTACTATACTAGTTAACAGCGGGAATTTCCGACGAAAAACGTCACACGAAATTCCTTGTTCACTAGTACAGCCTGGACCAGTTATATGTTAGTTCCTTTTTTTTTTACTTATACCTGTGAATAAAAATATTGTTTAGTACATACTCACCACGTTAATACAACTCCCAAAAATAAAAATAAACGGATTTTTCTTAAAATTTTGCGCCTTTATTGTCCTCCCAAATTAAACTTTTTTTATGTTCAAATACAATACGACTTAGTCCAACAATGATCTCAAACGATTTTATGAAGACTGCCACCGTCTGCTTTCCAAAACATAATCCCTTTCTCAAACAAAAATCAGACTATTTAAATGATTGAAATCACCTCTAAATAGCCCCCCCCATTTCCGTTAATAATCCATATCACCAATAATCGCATGCATATATTTTGTTGAATAAGCAACATGTGCCAAAAATCAGAAATTTCCATGCGATTATTAGTTGAACGACATTACAATTATATTTACTGCAAACTTGGGAAATTGAGTGCAGTGTACTTACTTATAAGCAATATTTACGAACAACAACCTTGAACGATGTTGTAATACACACACTGGGTAAACTCATCTAAAAATGGTTTATTCAGGTAAAAATGTAAATACATTTATTATGTTATTTGAGTAACATAAACAATTTGTATACATTTAGAAAAATTACATTAGAATTTAAGAAATGTTGTGCAGGTCATGATTAACACTGCAAATATGTATACAATTGTATCAGGTAGTTTATAGATAGGTTGAAAGTGGTAACGAGATTTCGATTTGTCTAAAGACAATTCGTTACACCGTGGGGAAACCCATCCTGAGATTAAAAGAGATCTCATGCTCTTATGGAAAGTAAGTAGAGTCTAGAACTGATTGAAAGGCGACCAACGTGGCGGACGCCCCACACCCTGAGTAAGTCTCAGCCGGGCAAACTAATCTAATTTTTATAACCTAAATACAGATTTCTTTTTAATATTATTAAGTAACTTTAACTATTTCTTATATTTTAACTATATATTAAAACTTATTACAGCTTATTATGTCTTTATCGCTTAACTAAGATTAACTTTATTTTTTTATTTTTTTATTTTTTTTTATTTTTTTTTATTTATATTTTTTTTTTTTTTTTTTTTTTTTACTTAATATTTTATAAAGTTATAAACATTAACGTATCTCCATGCATCGTTGAGGTATCTGATCAGTGACTGTAACGCCTGCGGGGTCGTGTGAAGGTTGGTAGTTGGTTCTCGCTACGTCGTTGCGTAGTAGTGGCTTTCCAGACTCTCCTGATGTTACGGCGCCGCCTCCAACTAATAACTAGTATTCCCCCTATGATGAGTACTATCCCTGAACTTGCATAGTGGTGGAGGTCATGTACATTAACTCGTCGCCAATGTTGTTTTTCATGAATTGAGTTTACTGCAACGGCCAAATCTTCCAGCTCCGGGTCTAAATTTCCTAGTACCTCCGGGGTCCGAATTATTTTTTTGTCCAACCAAACTTGGCTTACATTGAAACTAGGCAAGAGGTTAATTGTGGCCCTCTGGCAACCTGCATTTAACTGAAGTATACCACTGCCTTGGATTTTTTTGGTACTCCGTGGTATTGTTGCATATGACTGTAATTCTTTCGGGTTATGCATTGAATATCAGCCACTGATTTTCCTGGCTTAGTTGTGTTCCCCCATGCTTGTTCTTCTCTTTGTAATATATGGACCTTGCATGACCTATTATCCACCTGAGCATTAAACAACGTGCGTTGCTGTCTACATAGTTGAACCCCGGACTCCCACTGCGTGCACTAGGCTAACTCCGCAACTGACATCTTTTGGCATCATCGCTTGTAGTTTTTGGAGTTGTTCACTCAGTTATGTCGGGGTAACTAGTTTGGTATTAATATGCTCCTCCTATTTCCTCCATGAATATGCCTGGGTTGTTTGGAAACTCGTTGTACACACTACCACCCAGCGATTTCACGAAAACCAACACTACTCCTATTACTACCATCCATGGATAACCTTTTGTGTATGTCCTCATTATGATTTTTTTTCCCTTGTTGTTTGTTGGCCACATAATATGGAAAATAATGTTAACTTTGTGTCTTATATGCGGTTCTTATTACTTAATTAATAATATTAATTGCTAATTATTACCATATTCCTATACTATTCTTTAACCTATCCTATATAGCCTATCCTATTCTCTTAACTCTACTTGCAATGGTATTCGATATACCATTCTTCATTCTTTCTTTACATCATCTATTCAGATATCTAGTTCTACGTAGATGGTGTAACGACAGAATGGTCCGCGACAACGAGCTCTGTATTACCCGCGCTACCATCAGCCGTCACCTCCTTCTTCTTTATTTCTCTCTCCTCCCGTCTCCGACATTTTCGTTCCTTCTCAAACTCCTTCCTCTTACGCTTAGGTACATCCAAGTGTTCCACCATAAGATGGAGTATTTTACACAATCAGTGGGGTTACTACACTCGAATATCTTTAGCGTGGAAAATTCCGAGTGGGTTGCCATTCCTCGTGACTAGCTCATAGGCTACTGTCCCAACTCGGCGTTGTACTGTGGCGGGTACAAATTTGTTTGCTAACTTAGCTGTATATTTGGAACTAGCGTTGCTCTGGGTAAAATTTCGCACCCAGACCTCTTGTCCGACTGCTAATTCCCTCCTTGCTGATCTCAGGTTGTACTGGGATGCATTCCGCTTGTACGCTTGATCAAGGTGGAATAATACAAGTTCTCGAGCTAACGCTAAACGGTCATCTTTCCCTTGAACTGAATGGTTCATCAAAGCTCCTCCTCCCAATAACCGCAATAGGGGGTACTGAGAGCCATGTTGAACGGAATGTTGTCCAAAGACCAGATATGCTGGCGAATAAGATGTAGAGGAATGCACGGTGTTGCGTAGTGCACTAGCAATCTGCGGGATATGGAGATCCCAATTCCGGTGATCTTCCTCTAGGTATGCCCTAATGGCAGCTAATATTGAGCGATTGACGCGCTCTGAAGCATTAGCCTGGGGTGAGTAAACTGGAGTAAAAACATGTTTTACTCCGTGTCTATCCAAGAGGCTTTGAAATAGTTTGGACTTGAATTGTTGTCCATTGTCCGTCAAGATAGTCTCTGGCACGGAGAATACCGGGAATATTTCTTCCTCCAGGTATTGTACGACCCTACTGGCCACTGCATTTCGCAGAGGTTTTAATAGCACGAATCGCGAGTAGTGATCCAGTACTATTAGCAGGTGGGTGTTACCACTCTTAGACCTGGGATATGGCCCCAGGAAGTCAAGATACAACTTCTGGAAAGGACGTTCGAATTCTTTGTATTTGCCCATTTGGGGTCTCAAAGTGGTGTTTGGGGCTTTGGTTTGCTTACAAACCTGACATTGTTGTACATATCTTTGCACGTCTTTTACTAGCGTTGGCCAGTAGAAACTTCTGCGTATGACCTCAATCATCTTAGCCATACCCATGTGGGCTGCATTAGGTGGTTCATGCGCTTGACTGAGAATTGTTGGGACTAGGCTGATTGGGCGCCATAATGAAACAGTTTGCTGTCGGCAAACAGTGTCAAAAATAATATCCCTGTTCACATTACCTCCAAGCGGCATTAGCCCGTAGCTCAAAGGGTAGAGGTATGTATGGTCGTGGGGGATGGAGGTGTGAACAGAGCCTAGTATACCGCTGACATTTTTGATGTTGAAAGGAAGACGTCTCGCCCAATCGCGAGGGAGCTAAGGAGGGGGAACCGTGAGTACCATCACTAGCAGATGGCTTACCCATTCGGCATGAGCCACACAAGATCCGCTGATTATTCGGCCCTTACCACATTATTGGCAAGGTGTCCGATTAATCAAAACAAAAAAAAATATCTATATTTAAGTAACGGCGCGTGGCCGCGGGTTAGTAATAAGAAAGGTGCTTGGCCATGCACCTTGTTACTATACTAGTTAACAGCGGGAATTTCCGACGAAAAACGTCACACGAAATTCCTTGTTCACTAGTACAGCCTGGACCAGTTATATGTTAGTTCCTTTTTTTTTTACTTATACCTGTGAATAAAAATATTGTTTAGTACATACTCACCACGTTAATACAACTCCCAAAAATAAAAATAAACGGATTTTTCTTAAAATTTTGCGCCTTTATTGTCCTCCCAAATTAAACTTTTTTTATGTTCAAATACAATACGACTTAGTCCAACAATGATCTCAAACGATTTTATGAAGACTGCCACCGTCTGCTTTCCAAAACATAATCCCTTTCTCAAACAAAAATCAGACTATTTAAATGATTGAAATCACCTCTAAATAGCCCCCCCCATTTCCGTTAATAATCCATATCACCAATAATCGCATGCATATATTTTGTTGAATAAGCAACATGTGCCAAAAATCAGAAATTTCCATGCGATTATTAGTTGAACGACATTACAATTATATTTACTGCAAACTTGGGAAATTGAGTGCAGTGTACTTACTTATAAGCAATATTTACGAACAACAACCTTGAACGATGTTGTAATACACACACTGGGTAAACTCATCTAAAAATGGTTTATTCAGGTAAAAATGTAAATACATTTATTATGTTATTTGAGTAACATAAACAATTTGTATACATTTAGAAAAATTACATTAGAATTTAAGAAATGTTGTGCAGGTCATGATTAACACTGCAAATATGTATACAATTGTATCAGGTAGTTTATAGATAGGTTGAAAGTGGTAACGAGATTTCGATTTGTCTAAAGACAATTCGTTACAAGCTTCCTGATGACAACTATAACGAAACTACACTTACACACCCACATACCAACGGAATGGGAAGTTAAAAGTGTTATTCAGAGCTAACGAACAACAAAGCAGTTAGCGACATGCTAGCAACAATGAAAGTGTTTTGCATGTATTCCATAGTGAAACAATTTTTTTCAGTAAAAAATACTGAGAACCCGAAAAGAGGAGTGTATACATATTAAAATTACGTTAGAGTGACAAAGAAAACAAATGCTGCCATAAAAAGTATTGAGTTTCATACTTTTTATGGCAACATTTTCCCCAGTAAATTTTACTGAATTTTTTTTTGTTTCTTTCTAACAACTAAAGGATTTATATTTTTAACTCGTATTAATTTTACTGAAAAAAATTGTTTCATTGTGGAATACCAGCATTAGCGATGATCATTCTTGAGCGGATATCACCAACGGTCAACCAGCATATCAGAAACGAACAGGCTTACTTTACACTTGGTAGAAGCTGTACAGACCACAAACTCAATTCGTTTCATCGTTGAACAATCAAACGAATGGAGCTCACCGCTATTTCTATTCTGGAAAGAATTCTGCAAACTAGGCATTCCGAGAAAGATAATTGAACTCATTAAGGCAATGTACGGTGATGCCGGTAACATAGTTCAATACAAGGGGAAGCAGTGTGATAAATATTACAATACACGAGGTGCCAGACAAGGATGTGTTCTCTCTCCACTATTCTTCTTAATAGTACTAGATAATACAGTGTTACTCAACGAGGGCCATACGGCCCCCTAGGGAGACATACCATATATCTGAGGAGCCATATGCTAAATACCTAAATTAGGGGGTTTTGGACTTAAACAGACCATGATTTTATTTATTTCTAATATAAATATGAAATTAAGATGTAAAAAATAAGGTTGAGAAACACTGAGATAATGTAATGCGAAAATTGGATAACACATCTCCAAATGGCATTCAGTGGTTTCCAATAAATCGACACAATGGCCTGGATTACGAGGACGACATACATATATATACTTAGACCAAGGGTATGAGACTAAACACGAACATACATTCACCCATTACCAGCAACCAAGTTCATATATCTTGGTTGTACTGTAGCCAAAACTGGCGGAACTGAAGAGGATAGCAACCAACGCATCAATAAAGTAAGAAATACATTCAATATGCTATACAAGATTTGGAACGCGTCCGTGCTACAAAGATAAGAGTAAGTGTACAATGCCTGTGTGAAATCAGTACTATACTGTATGGATGTGAAACATGGAAACGAACACGCACATCACTCGATTAATCCAGGTATTTGAGAATAAATACCTGAAGCCTCTAATAGAATGCTTCTGGCCAAACACGATCACAACCGAAAAATTCCGCGGTGAAGAAACGAGCGTGGAGATGGATTGGACACACACCAAGAAAAGGGACCAATGATCTAACAAGAATGTCATTGGAATGGAATCCGCAAGGGAAGAGGAAAGTAACCAGCAATAACCTGGACAAGAACGGTGTTGGTCGAAACGAAACAACTCGGTAAAACATCGGGATAACTGAAGCAATAGCTCCGAATAGAGTTAGATGATCCTGTCTACAGTCTAGTAGAGGTCCTCTGCTCCTAAGTCGGAGACAAAGCAAAAAAAATACTTTTGCATAGCTCCGTACCGGAAGATGGATTTTCCCTAGAGTTCTGCACTCTGACAGGGGTCATAGTTGTGTTCATTTCCATCAACAATCGTAATCAAATGACCATTTCGGTACTTTGTCGGAATTGTAATTTTTGTCGGTGTTTGTTATTGTTATGGACATACCAGTACATAATATATTTTCGACTGATTTTGTAGGTTAGTTACTTTCGGCTACAATTTTCCCATTCGGCGCCGGATAGTGCTCGAATAATAAAACACGGCGCAAACAATCACAAATGATTCCTAACCTCAAAATTATTAATTGCCAGCTATAATTATTATAATAAAAGTGTCTTTGTAAAAATTTCAATACTTTTGTAATCCGGTTTTTTCGGACAACATAAACAAATCGTCTTTTAAAGCAAGATTTTATTGTTGGATGAATAAATTTAAATATAAAATGTCATCTAACGATTTAAATAACCAAAATCTTATGGCTACCTAGAGAAAAGTAATATGATTTTGAAAGATTATTCGAAGTTTAACTACTCGCTACGAGATGCCAGAATTGTTGAATAATTTTGAAAATATTTCTTTACAATTACAAATTAAGAATTAAATTTAGTATTATTGCACAAAACCAACCTAATTTTATATGGCAAATCAAAATTGCGGACATTTTAGTAACTAATGGAATTGTAGTACGCTTATGGCTTAGGTAGCCCTCACGTCAACGTGGGAAGTCACTACGCTCCTCAGTTCATTCCCGGGAGGGGGCTTTCTATTAAAATTCCGGAGCATAAGAGCAGGTAATTTTAAACATATAGAGAATACAGAAGTTGGCGGCGCCACTAGTAAGGGTGAGCTAAATGGAGCTACTAGAACACAGTCTTAGTCGATTGAGGCGCCAAACATTAATATATAATTGCATCAATGTCTACTGGTATGAACTTGTGTAAATTTAGTTTAGCCATTAACTTCGTTAAAATAATCGGTCTAAAATATAAGTTATGTTAGATTAGAATATATGTTGAAAGATTAACACGAATTTTATTGACACAAATTCTGAAGGATGGTTTGGTCAAATTGGCCGAAATTTAACCATTCATTTTTCAGGATTTTCTGTCAAGTAGAGTTATTGCTCTAAAATAGTTTTTAGGTCTTGCCGGTTTAAAATAACGAATGATATAACTTTTGGAACATGTTTCCCAAATGTCTTAAATTATGTCGGAAATGAATTTGTGGCAGTTTTATGTTATTTTATAAATCATCGGTTTGCGTTAGTAGTTTGCAACACGTTTTGTAAATTAATTGCTCATTGATAAAATTAACGACAATGCAATTACATCCGCACATTATTCCAGATTCATATCTAAGCCTTTTGTTCTTTTCCGAATTTTTGATGTGTTTTTTATAAAAGTCATATAGATACCAATACCAAAGTATAAAAATGTTAAGTATTCTACAATTTTTGTGGTTTGATAATAATAATAATAAATTATGTAATAAATTTGACTAAACAAACCAAAATTATATTAGCTTCGTTTAAAAAATACATTTTATCGTTAGATTTTAAAAAATGTGTGGCAATCGGATGCCACAAATTGTTCGCAAAATTTTTATGTTTTAGTTCTGTAAACCTCAATAATAATGTTTTAGTAGAGCTGCTTTCCCGTGTTATACGGTTTGCGGTAATAAAATTACTGTCTTATCTGCATTCTTTGGCCACACCACAGAAAATATTTTGGAGACCATATTGATATGAAATTCTTTAGAAAGTAATTTGTAACCACAAAAACTAGATGTTTCGTTTTGGTAATTTGCCTCGAATGTAATATCTATTTATATCCACACTAGAATTATTTAGGTATACGCTAAAATTATTACAAATTAAGGAGTTGTTACTTTTCTTGCTTGATTAGAATATAAATTGAATATGAATTGAACATGAATTGAATATGAATTGAACATGAATTGAATATGAATTGAATCAGTTGAAGTTCGCTAATAACTCGTCGTGAATTAAGTTCCACATTCATCAGTGTTGTTAAATTTCCAAAAAACTTCATAAGTTCAATAGACTATTCTCCACAGATGGCAACAGTGAAGCTGAAGTTGAAATCACCCGAAAAACCACCCAATACCACGATATTGTTTTACATTATTGCCGTATTCCTGAGTAGTTTGAAAAGCGAAGGACCAATTTTTGGCAAATTTAGTTCATAAATTCGCTGTTTTAGCGCTGTTAGCACAGTATTTATTTATTATAGAATACATACATACTTACTTATCGTATATCGATGAAAAGGTTTTGAAGAATGCCGTAAATTTAGTTGAAGCATCTTATTACCCAAAATTGCCGTTGTGGCGCTGGAAGCAGTTACATTTTTTTTCGTTCTCATGTAATCACGTGCAATATCGTATGAAAGGACTTTGAAAAGGCAATAATTTTGTAGCTGGTAGTTAATTTTTCATTATATGTGTTGCATATAGTGTCGGTAAGGTTGTGCAAGCAGTTGTGTGTTTTCTAATTCCTATCTAATCATGTGGCATGTCTTTTGGAATGCCTAGGCAAAATCTCAATTTTGTTATCACAACTTTAGTTCACAAATCCTCCATTTTGACACTAGTAGGTTAGTATTCTTTATTGTAGAATATACAGTAGTGGTCAGATAAAAAAGAGATCAGATGAACTTGTGGAAAAGTTTCAAGGTTACCTTAGTTTTTTTGTGTAGTACTCTGTTTTTATAAATTTATGAGTAACGGGATCAAAAAAATATTTTTTTGTTTTGCTCTGAAATTTCATCAGTTGTGATCAAAACTGCGCAAGTTGTAGTACGAAAACAATGAGAAAATTAAACTCTGAGCAAAAAAGCGTAATCTTAGCTCTGCGAGAGGAAAATCTTTCTGCCAGATACATTGCAAATAAAGTGGGATGTAGTCAGGTTTCGGTTTTGAAATTAATAAAAAAAATTGCTATTACAAATATAACAGAAAGAGCCGCGGGAACAGGAAAATCAAACAAAAAGACAACCCAGCGGATAGACAGAAAATAAAAAACATGTGTTTGACAAACAGATTTTCTACTTCTAATGAATTAATTATCGAGGTAAGAGAACATTTTGGAATAAATATTAGCGCAAGAACAGTTCGTAGAAGATGCAGCATGTTTTGCTGAGCTGACTTGTGCCAAATTTTTTAAACATTATGATGGGTGTTGGTTTCAGCAAAATTTCTTTTGCTGGGTTTCTTTTTCTATTTTGTATATGGGTCTTTATTTGCGAAAAAAATCGTTTAGAAGGTCCAATGGGACGTGGGCCCGGTTTTTTAAATTTTTTTGTCACACGATTTTGATAAAAATTGGTGATTGGATCTCTTTCCTTAATTTTTACCGATTTTTTCAAAAATTAGTAAGGGAGAGGGTTTTCGAACAGAAGAATTGCTAGGAGTGCTTATTTCGGTAAAATCCGTGCAGAGGGTCGGTCGACACACAGAGGGTCGATTTATATTAAAATTGCTAGACGAGCGTTCTCGAGTGCCAGAAATCGATTGTGATGAGTTCACAGATTTTGAGAAAATTCATTAAGGGAGTCATCCGGTGAGGCCGGGCTCGCTCCATTGTTTGTTTGGCATGCACGATTTTAATAAAAATTGGTTAAGGGGAGATTTCGACCGCTTTTAACGATTGACGTCATCTGGAGGGAACCGATTGCAATAGGTCCTAAGTTCCATAAAATTCATTTAGGGGCTTATCCGGTGGAAGCTGGATTCCAAGTATTTAATTTATTTCAGATTGAGCGGTTTTCCCGTGTTTTTGATTTTTTTTTGACTCGCAGGGTTTTGATAAAAACTGTTGAAAGTGAAATTATCGACTGCTAGGAATAGAGATGGTGATGTATGTTAATTTCGAGAAAACTCGTTCAGAGGGTAGTCCGGTGGAGCTCAGATCCCTTTCTTTAATTTTTTTCGGTTCGCACAATTTTTATAAAAATTGCTGAAGGAGCATTTTCGATTATAAGAAAATCAATGTGCCCCCCTGATTTCGGGAAAATTCATCCAGTAGGCACCGGATTCCATTATTTAATTTTTTAGCATGCATGATTTTGAAAAGAATTGGTAAAGGGTATAGATTTTAAATGCCAGGAATGGATTTCGATGTGTTCTAATTTCGGGAAAATTCGTTTAGAGGGTATTCCGATGGGGCCCGGGGCCATTTATTGTAAAAAATGGCTGTAATTGCACACTAGGTTGTGGGATGTTGCCGCATGTTCCTTGACGTTGCATCTTGTTGAAGGATGTTGTGTTCCACTATGTTGCAGAATGTTAATTATTACTATTTATAATTTTTGTTTCAAAAATCCACCGTAAACTCATTCAAAATGATGCATGCAGATTGAAGTACGCACAAGCACATCACATAATTTAAAATGCCACGGACAATGTTTGTAAAAAAGATCTAAAAACGCCCCAATTTGGCTTAGATATTTTGTGTGAAAACACAAATGAATCAAAGTTTAACGACCAAATTGTATTCGTCAACAATTTCATAATCGAGCAATTTTAGGGGGAAACATTCTATCGGTAGAAATTGAATTTCGAAAATCTTATAGTAGATTAGTCACTGCTCTTAAAATATTATAGAAATTGCATTTGTGCATCAGTCTACATTTATTAGAGCAAATTTTAATGAATTTGACTTTTATCATTAGCAGTGAGCCGGTTTGCCCAAAATTAAGGCATATTTTATGTTGCATCATACATAGTCAAATAAATTATTGGGTACATGTGAAAGATGATAACGAATGGTTTATGAATGAATGTTGTTTATGATTTTTTTATGTGAAAAAATCCATATTTCATTTCACATGCATTCAGCTTTTTATTTATATGCTTTGATTTTTGGCAAACGAGCTCATTGCTAAAGTCGCAGCTAAAATTTATTGCCCGCCAATATTACGAATTATAATCGTAGGTTCGAGGAATTTTCAAATTTGTCTAACTGTAATTTCATTATCTTAAACTTGATTTGCTTAAAATAATTTGACTAAGATACTACAAAACATATTTTCTGAGCGCTTTACATTTAGTTCTTATCTTATACCAGCAGTGAAAACTAATATTTCATAACTCAAAAACTACTGAGTGGATTCATAAGAAATTTTACTTGCTGACCATTTTAAACATTATGGGGCTAATTCTTATCTTAAAACAGTTTTTGTGCTTCTCTGAATGCATTTTTATAGTAAACAATTGAATTTTCCTCGAATTTCGACCGAAAGCATACATGAAAATTGAGTTAATTTATCTACGACTATTTTAAAAACGTCAATAATACTATTTTCTATAGAAAATGTTCAAAACAACAAAAAACTTTTGCTGGCTTTTTCTACCACTGTACACTGCGGTTCACTTGATTAGGCGCACTTGCAATTTTACTTTTAAATGTAAATTTTACTGTAATTTCTCAAGGAACCAACCCTATTTTGAGAAGAGAGATAAATTAGTACTCGGTAAAACGGTAATGAATAAAAAAATAAATAAAAAGTTGAGCATAGTGAGCACAGCAAAATTATTTAAAAGACAGTACAAAGCAACTACCAAGGAAGGTCGGCGACACTTCTGACGCCGCAAGATACAAGAAAAATTTATAGGCTAGCGTGCAATTCAGTCCCTGTCCATCAACAAAATCAGAACGGCAGCTTGGCTTATGCCAGCAAATCAACAGTCCATAAAGCAATTTTAAATGCATCATTTTTAAAATTTAAAAATTAAAACGAAAACCACCACTAAACCCTGTACGCAAGCAACAAAGATTGAAATTCGCCAAGCCACCAGATATCTTGGGATCCGCAAACAATGAATAATAATTGGCAAAATGTAAATTTTCGGAAGAAAAAAAATTAATTTAGATGGACCAGATGTAAACTATTTTTTTCATGACATTCGCAAAGAAAAACAATTTATGATTCGTCGTTATGCCAAAAAAGGAGGAGTAATATGTGGTGCAATTTGATATTGGGCACTATTAAATTGAATTTTGTTTCCAATAAAATGATAAAAAAATGAAATTCATGAAAATTCATATTCATATAAGGATATGCTAATCAGTTTTTCTAAAAATTCGGGATCTATTTAAGCCTCTGCATTGGATTTTCCAACAAGATAATGTGCTTTTGCTGTAAAGCCGTGTATTGCGGATCAAAGCGTTTAGTTATTTCCATTGCCACCTTATTTCTCTGATTTAAACACTACCGAAAACGTTTAGGGCTGGCTCGCTCGCAAAGTTTTTGAATCAAATGAAGAGCTGATTTCATGAATCGAAGGTGCCTGGGCAGAGGTTTCATTCTACTACTTTAAATAAATCTTTATATGACTCTCTCAAGGACAGGATCTGTGCAGTAATTTTTAAGAATTGGGGTAGTACACACACATTACTAAAACTAGCTATAATAGTTAAAGAATTTCTTAATAAAAAAAAAACTTTTAACTAGCACTAAGGTCAAATAAGAGATCTATGTATTTTATAAAATCGACTTCTAAAGAAACAGTTAATTGATTCAAGCCTCACCTCATACTCACTACCGGTCCTAAATATCACCCATACATTTTACAAAGATTAAAAATTAACTCAAGGTAAAAAACTATTGTTAAAAAAAAAACATCCCTCAATTACTAATCCTAAATCAAATAACTAGAAATGGTTTCGATTAATCTTCGTGAATTTAGCCCGAAATTTAAATTTTTTTACTTATGGCAATCCAACTTTTGTCATGACACAAAATATACGCAAATTATAACTATAGAGAAAATTTGTGTCACACGCAAATTATAACTATTAATTAATCGTGTATTAAATAGCTATCGATTTAACCATGCTTCTAATTTTTAATAAAAACAAATTTATTACTGCTAAAACATCAAGGTAAAAAAAAATTAATATGTGATGTTTTTCCGGTAAGTAAACCAGTAGAGATAAGCAGCAAATTTGGAATGAGAAAAGTTTATCGGGTATTACTTGAAATTTATTCTATTAAATCTCGCCTCATGAACGACACACGAGTACTTGACCTATACCACTGGAGTTGCTAAAAGTTTGACTAGAAACCACAGAATTTCATAAAAATTCTATCTGGATTTATCTAGATATAGTCGTTTAAATCTCGCCTTACAATAGGATGCGTTAAAATCTTCGCTACAAAACTGGGATATTTCTAGAAAAAGTCTATCTGGATACAGTTGATTGAATCTCGTCTCATGGGCGATTCATTTCTTAGGTTGTTGCCATAAACAACAAGTAAAAATTCCGGGCTGAAAGTTCTTCCTAGCTTTATAATGATCAATCACGTAATGCACGATTTACATGTTCCAATTTTTTTTGCCAACAAATTTTTTACTGAAAAATAGAGCTGCACGCAAATAACAAAAAGTTACTAGTCAAAAAGAGTCATGCATATGTAAAGAACATTTGCTCAAATTAAAAAGAAAAAAATCCAATTTTATTTTACTGGAATTTGTTTCGTGCTCCTCTCGCAAACGAAAATCGTAATCTACTTAACCCTTCATTTTTTACTGGAAAAAAAATTGTAACATGTAAATCGTGCATAATGCTAATTGAATTTCCGCATTGTAGTTTCAGCTTATGTCAAGGCTGTCTAGGTTCCCAAATAATTGAAGGGACAGCAAAAAACAGATTATTATGGCTCATTTTATTGTCGTGACAGGGATATTTTTTCGGACTGGGATATCAAACTGTCTCGATAATTATAGTTTAGTGTTGCTATCGGAGTTTTTGAACTAAATATCGGGCTAGCTTCATATAAATCAAGAGTTTTAGGTCTGACTAGGCTACCAAGCAATATTAAAATATCTTAAAGTTCATAAAAGTAATTTTAAAATTTCTTGCTGAATGTTATAAATGCCATGGACTGTATCATGATACTGTTTACTGTCGCGATAGTGGCATTATTTCGGGCTAGGAAACTAAACTCTCACGATAGCGATGCCATCGCTTTTTTAGGGCTGAGTATCGAGCTAGCTTCATTCACTAGCTTCATTTTCGATTAATACATTTTCGATGATATTTTGAACTTAGTCACAGGCACATAAAATATTTATTGGCTGAGGAACTCGTAGAGTACTCGCAGTGACTAATTAAATTTGATGGTAAAATGAGTTTTGTTGCTTAAAACTCATAGTTTTTTGAATTTACTTGAAATTCTAAAATTCTAGTTAGACAATCCTGGGATTACAGAAAATATTCTGGATTCTGATGTCCGACTATTATTCATATAGATATTGTTAACTCACACGAGCAGAAAGTGCTAAATAGGGCATTTCGCCTTGCACAATGAAATGCACTAAAATTAAGATCTAACACAGATTTGATTTAATGTGATTTTGTACTTGAAATAAAGAAAAGCCTTTAAAAGGTTTTGCATTTACAATATAAATCAAAACTCAACGGATGAATTCTAAATAATCCAGCATGCAAAAAGCTCTGTGCTGTGTTTTCTATCCATTTTACTGCTTAAAGAATTAGGGCACAGATATATGTTTTTGAAACATACAAATCAAAAAATTTGTAAGTAAACTACATAATATTCAAATGGATACTATATTTAAAGACATTTACAAGATGGGAGAGGGAGGATTTAGTTTGCCTGAAAATGCTTCCAGAAGACCGCCTGCGGTAGATAAATTGAACATCGTGTTTTAGTAAAATTGATTGAAACTGTTAATTTCTGATTTGTAAATACTTTTGAAGGAAATTTTATGTTGAACTCCATACCAACTTCTCGCAATACCAAATTAAATTCCCTGACGATGTGTTTAATAATTTAAAACAATATTATGAGAATATCTTTGATTTCAAATTGTTACAAACCGAATTAAATGTTTTATATGAAACAGAACTATTTGAAAATAAATCATTTTTGGAAATTTTAAGGCAAAATTTTAAAGTCGGTTTTGTCTGAGGTATATAAATTAATATGTTTCATTATGACAATACATGCTACGAGTCACAAATTTAATTTTTCATACAAGTACGGAATGGACATCCTGATTTAATTATTCGGAAAATAAATAGAGCAGTCTTATAACGATAAAACTCAAACATGCCACAACCAAGAATCGAATGTTTAAATTCAGAAACGTGATCAAACTTCTTTAGGTTATGATCATAACGTACATAATTGTTCAAACGTTAAAAGTAACCTGAAGTAAACGTTTTGACGAACTATCACAATTTGAAAATATCGCATCACAATATAAAAAAATTGGTATAACCAAACTTTTCACCAAGTATATCCGTAAGTCAACTGGACAGATTTGGACAAAACCTTAGCGATAATTAACTAGCTGACACAACGAACTTACATGATCATTCCATGTCCATCCATTGAATTCATGATTAGCCCAAAATTATTAACATTAATAGTTACATTAATGTTACACATACATAAATGTGTTACATTACACATTTAAGTAGCCGAACTTTAAACATGAATCAAAATATTTACTTGCAGCTTGTCACTTGAAATAGCTATTTACATGAAAGTTAGTTTAATCTATTAACGTGTTGATTGCAGCAGGAACCCGAAACTTCGTATGATATATTAAATTCCCGAATATTTACTCCAATTGGCCAAATTTTAGAATCAAGAGCCTTATCACGTAATTCAGCAGATAAACCCAGTTTAAAACATGTATAATGTAAGGAGCCAAGATCTCTTCCTTTAGGCACCAATTTATATCCCTTACAATTATTAGTACCAAGACATGTTTTCACCATCAACAAAATATCATTTTCAGTTGTATCGGTATTGAATTTCGATACGTGTAACCAAAGCATCGGTATAATCGTTTTAACGTCAAAATTTTCATTGTAGCACTTAGTCCCACAAATCGATTTGCTTATTTATTACACCAGAAGTAGAACTAATGTCATGATTTGCAGATTTAATAACAGATGTAACGCTAACTGAAAGTGATGAAGCATCAGATGATGAACCTAAAGCCAAAGACAAGTTTCTCAACCTCGTAACTGTGGAGTTCAAAGGGGGGTGAATGGGTTGAATTCAGCCAATTCGGAAAATGGCTTTTCTAACAAATTCGTATTAGAAGATCAATTACAGGTAAGCAAACCCCTGCAACATCAATTAGAGGTAAGCAAACCCCTGCAGAAACAACACATGATGTACACGAAGGTACAGACAACGAACCCAACCTCAAAAATAGCAGGATAATCATATGGCGCCGTATTTAGCGAAGGTCTAACAGAAATAACGGAAGTAGAAACTCCGGATATTCCCACTTCAGCAAATGTTTGTGAACATCCAGTTTCTATTGCTGACAAAGTTGTATTGGGTGTATGCATTAAAAACCGGAATTTGATACTAGATGTCATTACTTGTTTATGCGTTATAGTACATCATGGACATATATGTCATTTGAAAGCCTTATTCAATACCTGTCAAAATCAGCTAAAAGTTTTTGTTTTGATTGTGCACATCCAACCGATTTCAACGATGGAAAATTTATCAAAATTGCGAAAAAAACAGCATTTGCGGGAAGTTTTGTTGAGTCACTTTTTCGCAAACAAAACTGCAGCTAAAAGTCATCGTTTGCTCGTGGATTTGTATGGTGAGCATGCTCTTGCAAAACACGGTGCTTTGAGTGGTTTAGTCGCTTCAAAAGTGGTGATTTTGACATCAATAACGAAGAGCGTCCTGGTCAGCCGAAAAAATTTAAGGATGAAGAATTGGAGGCATTACTCGATCAAAATTCATGTCAAATGCAAGAAAAACTTGCAGAATCGCAAAAAAGCGTATATCAAGAAAGGCGAGGCCGGCCCATCGACACCAAAGCCGAATATTCACGGGGCCAAGTTCATTTGCTGTGCATTTGGTCGGACCAGCTAGGTGTGATCCACTATGAGCTGCTGCCAAGTGGCCAAACCATCAATGCCCCACTCTATCGTCAACAATTGATCCAATTGAAGCAGTAAATCCAGACAGAGCGGCCAACGTATGCGACCAGACACGTGTTAATCATTTTCCACCACGATAATGCTCGGCCACATATTGTGGCGCCGGTCAAAAATTACCTGGAGAATCGGATGGGAAATTCTGCCTCGCCCGCCTTGTAGCCCAGACCTTGCTCCATCCAACTACCACGTATTTCGATCCATGCAGAATGCCCTATCAGGAATACGCTTCACTTCAGTTCAAGGTATCGAAAATTGGCTGGGTTCGTTTTTGCCCGCCAGGCTGGCGCAGTTTTTCTGGGATGGAATCCATAAATTACCAGAAAGATGGGAAAAAGTAGTGGGTAGCGATGGGCAATACTTTGAATAAAAACTCTTGTAACATTTTTCCACAATAAAGGCTCAAATTTCACAAAAAATTCCGGGATGCATTAAAATGCATCCAATAAAATGTGTTACAAAAATTATTCTCCATTAAATCAGGGTGTCGATTTTTTCCAAAATTCGACGAACGACGAATGACGTTTTCGTATACGTATAAGGAGTATAGTACACATTTGTATATTAGTGTGTGTAATTTTTCTGTGTTTATATTTGTTTGTTTTCTGCGAATGTATGAGCATGAAAAATTATGAATCGGTACAAATCGGTTCAGTTTTTTGGTGTTTATGTCCTTTCGTCTCAGTTTTTTGACATCTCACCAAGTATTTGAGTGGTGAGTTAACACGTTCGCGTTAATTACTGCTATGGCGGTCAAACAACTTTTTCGTTTTTTAACACGTTTTTAACACATTTTAAGGAATAACTCGACATATTTTTCAGTTTTCACAATACATTCCTTTCCGCGACGAAATATCATTGCAATTACAAAAGTTATCAAATGTGTTCCTGAGTAGCACACACATTTAGAAAGTGTGCCTCAATGTGTTAAGGAAAAAATATTTTAACTACTGTAAGACTTTCTTTTTGTCGATAGGGTAAGGTAGAGAGGGAACACGTATTTGTGTCAACAGGGTACATAGAACAAGAAAAAGGTTTAAAGTTCAGTGTGTATTCTGAAGGTTAATAAAGAGCACATCGTGCATAAAAATTGAAGGAAATAAAGAAACATACAGTTTATAAAGTTAAAGAAATGTTTTATTATTAATAAAAAATAATAAATCTTATACTACACATTTCAATTTTTTTTCAATGTGGTGTCGAATAAATGTTTTGTTTCACAGAAACACAGAATTAGAAATTATTTTAAAACTAAAATTAAATAAATTTAGTTTTATTTAAAGCATATTTATTTGCATTTACAAATTTTAAATGATAATAGGAAATGATATCTAGAAATGTCATATCCAAAAAAATTAAATGGCACAGATTCGTACTAATACAAATACATGTACCACTACTATATACATGCGGTTATTTCGTCAACTTGTCGAATTTTGGAAAAAATCGACACCCAGTTGACACATCAGTTGGCCTAGCAGCACTCGGCCGAGCATGTAAAATAGCTTCAGGAACAAGCTTATCTTTAACGTTAAGCAGCTCCAAAACATTCCCAATGAGAAGTCTATTAAATTTTATTCAAAGAAGTTAAAATACTGAAGAATAGGTGGCAATATTTTACCCATATAAAATTTGCTATTTCATCTGTCACAAGGCAGAATAGGATGGTTATATAAAAAATCCATATGGTTTACTCATATCTCGCTATAAGAACCCGTCAAACTAGTTTTTGTTGTTGTACGAAGTGACGTTTTAATTTTGCGCTTTAAAATTATAAATTATAAATTTTTAAAATTATTAATTATAATACATCAAAATAATAAAAGCTTTATGAAATAGTTATTTGTTTATGTAGTGGTGCATTATATGATAACAAAAATTACAGACTTTTGTGCAAAATGAACTGTACGTGAAAAAATGCCAAAATACGCCTAAAAAATACAAGAAGGAATATCTTGCCATCAGTACGATTACCAAGTGTTTATATAAAATAAAATGTAAATTGTGTTAAGAAGCTAGTGATTTGTGGTAAATTTATCCTTAACTTAAGTTATAAATCAGAAAAAATTAAAGAAACAATTTTAGTTGTTGGCGTGGGGTTCTTATAGATTTTTTGTTGTTGTAATCTCGTTGATTTAGATGCTTTCTCTTTTACCCACCGAATTTGTGACACTTGACAGTTGCTTAGGCTCATTCTGTACCTTTAACTTCTTTGATTTTATTCCATACACCAAGTTTTGGTAAATCAGGTGCTGATCAAAATTGTCCCAAGATTTGGCTTTTAAATAAATATTTTTAAGAGTTTGGTTACTCACCAAATCTTTACAACAGTCACAAATCTATAAAAATCGCATCAACTGAAAAAATTATTTTAAAACGGCTTTAGGAACATAAAAACATTTTTTTTTACGACGAAATAATTAATAAATCTGACGAGACGAATAACTCTGTTTTATTATGGCATGCTAAAGAATTTCATTTAGCGGCCGCCACTGTACAGACGATAGTGCAGTTTTTTTCTGCTAACTTCTGTATAGCATAAGAATCTCGCGGCCTCGCGCTAAACTTGGTTCATAAAACAGCAAATTCTCAGTATCAATTAAATTGGTTTGATATACGCAAAACAGAAGTAAGAGAAACCAGCAAAACTTTTGTTTCCAAACCAACTTTTTTGTAAAATAAATTGACCAAATAAATTTTGTTGTAATATAAAATATCAAAATCGTTATTAAACTCTCGCGTAAACTTCGGCTACATACACACAGACATAAAACTATTAAATGTCTATTATTCATAGACGGATACCGTACATACATAGCCATCACATTTCTTATCAACTTTATGGTTTTGTTGTTATCAATTTTCAGCATTTTGTTGTTTTATAATTTTTTCTTTATCATTTTCTGTTAGTATTTTTCGAAATTACAAACAAACGTGTTTGCGGTCTGTATACATCTGCATGTATATGTCACAAGTGTCTTGTGTGTTTTCGACAAATTATAGTTTTGATTCTTACTTGAAGTGTAGTGTACAGCAATGATGAATGCAATTGTTAGTTCTCGCTAACTGTTTTGTACTCGCACATTGTGATTTTCTTAAAATACTTTTTGATTTAGTTTTATTCAAATACCTTGAGGGTTCGGACGTATTTTGATTTTATTATATTTTAAGACATTTCGTTTCGTTGATTTAGTGTTTTTATGTATATAGTTAGTGCATACAGTTTAATTACATTGTCAATATCTTATTTATTTATTATTTAAATAATATTGATCTTTAAAAATACATATGTGTACAGTTTATATATAGTGTCGAACTAAGTTCATAAAAAACACGTAAATTCTCCACTGTAAGTAATTGAAAAATAACTCAATAAAAATTGTTCGTTTGTTCTCGAGCGCAATTGGCTTTAATAAAATAATAAGTAATCGTAGTAATAATATTATAAAGCAAGTACATCGTATATAATAATAATATCAATTTTGGTTTAATAAAAAATGATAAATAATATTCAATTAATAACAAATTGCAATCGACTTACGTCGTAGATAGTGCACCGAGCACCGACGTCTTAATTAAAAAAATCTGTACTCGTTTGGGAACATTTCATAAAACGTCATGACGACAAGAAATATTGCAGTGTGTCTCAAAAATTCAGCTCTCTGTCTTATAAAATTTTAACAATCAATATTTGGAATTTATCCCGCTTATGGATGGAAAATAATTTACTTTCTAAAATGAAAGCAAATTTTTTTATCGAGTTTGTACAACAATATTTTATGTATCTTATATCTTTCGATTATTTCTTAGAAAGTATCTTTACAGCATTATAGTATGTGTCTTAAATAATAAATATTATTATTTGTTTAAAAGTGTGCGCGTTTACAATTCGTTAGGTGTATTGTAAAGGTAATTTCCGTATTGCGGGTTTTTTCGATTAGATAATAAATTTGCATCTTGTTGATTTTATTGTAACAAGTAGTTTTGTAATCATAACAATAGATTGCAACGTATTATTACTGATGCGTAGCACCGATTTATGATGAATGATGATAGATGATATTTTTATTATACAGTGTTCAGAATGTCATTGATGTTGGCTGACGGGTTTGTTCGGACATGCATGTTTGAGGTGTAATCAAACAAATAATTTTATTGTACGGTTAAGCGGATACAGTGTGAATTAATTATTAATTCCGTTGAAAAACTTACGTTTATAAGCACGTGAGCAAGAAGTGTGTTGTAGTGCGGTATGTAAGAGTTTTTATTTTATTTTAAGAGAAGAGCAAGATCAGTTGATACCATCCAATCTTCGCCTATATAGTTACACCCTGTCTTTATGCTGTTTCGTATCACTTACTGTAAATAAATGATGAGTATAACATGAAAGTTATGTAATTAGATTGAAATATGATAAGAAACTTTGTTTCATATTTTATAAGCTGTTCGAGCTATATTAATGACATGGGAAAAATTTATCTCGATTCGTTGGCAATCTCTATTAGAATTAGAAAAAATTCAAGATCAAACAAAACTATTTACATCGCAAAAAATAGAGTTAGATTCCAATTGGCTTAGAAATGGCTAAGTTCCTCATTTTTATCGTATATAAACCGAGTTTCATCCCATTGGTCATTTTAAAAAACCACATTCGTAACTCGTATTGAAATTCAATTTCCATGAAATAAACCGTGTTCCTTCTGAAACGGTCGAGAAATTGCCATTTGAATTGCCGGAACTCATATTGAAGTTTCATTATTCATAATTCGTCCAAATCGGTTGACAAATGACTTAGGTTAGATTAGGTTTCAGTGGTTGCTATCACACACTTAGGCCAATTTTGGCCCATTGTGTTGCCATCTATAAATCTAAAATTCAGCTTTCGTAAGTGTATTTGCCCAAGTGATCAAGTCTTCTGCCAACTAGCGCAGGATATGAGCATAGGAAGTGAACAAGGTTCTCCTCCTCCTTCTCCTCCTCGCCCTTGTAGCTTCTGCAGAAGTCATTTGCATCCACTTCTAGTCTTCTCGCACGATCGCCGAAAAGCTAGTGTCCAGTAAGTACCCTTACAATTCTACCTAAATCACGCTTCCTTAGTGTGATTAAGATGTTGGAGCGCTTCAAGCTCAGCTCAGGCCATACTTGATTCGCTACCCTATCAGTCGGACTGACAAGCCACCTGGGATTTGTCAAAGAATTGCTTTCATCACAGACATAGGCCTTCCTATACATTCTCTTCCTGCTTCCAGTTGGAGAGTCGTACCGTACCTTGCTAGTTCGTCTGCAATGCAATTCCCCTCAACATCAGAATGGCCTGGAACCCATACCAATTGGATATTGAAGTGTTCACTCATCTCGTTAAGAGATGTGTGACAACCCAACGCCACCTTTGACGCCAGGGAAACTGAATACAGTGAAAGAATGGCCGCCGACTGTCCACATAAATAGCGATATCAGTCAACGATATTACACTATGCTTCAACCAGTTCACGACTCCCTAGAGGGGAGAATCACATTAAAACGCTTGCAAAAGCACAAACGGGGTGTTATATAATTCAAATTCACCAGGTCATGCCTAACAGAATTAACTATAGTTGAGTGCCTTTGTGCAGGCACTTTCATCCCGAAACCACTGATAGCCTGGTACCCGTATTGACCGCCATTTGCTTACCGATAATATCCCACGGGAGAAGGTACAGCATAACCTCTAAGGCACTATTGTGTGTCGATTTCAGCGGCCCACTAATGAACAAACAGGCTGCCCTCTGCACCTTCGCCATCATGTTCCTATATCATAATTTCTCCAGTGTTGCCCACCATACACTCACACCATACGGGCTTACCAACTGCCTTGTAAAGCCAGTGCACCTGCTCCGGTTTCAAGCCCCATTTCTTTTCGATGGCATTTTTACAAGAGTAGAGTGCCACAGAGGCCTTCTTCACTCTTTCCATCGTATTTCGTTTTCAACTGAGCTTACTGTCCAGAAAATCCCTAGAAATCTCGCCTTATCAATAATGGCCAGCATGGTACAAATCAAATTTGGTGGAACCACTACCAGAATTTTATACTTCCTAGTGAATAGAACCAGCTCTGTTTTAGATGGGTTGATCCCCAATATTCCTTCCCCAGCCCGCAGTGATTGATAACGCATTCTGCATCACATCTCTGATTGTACCCAGGTGCTTTTCCAAGACTGCTATCGCTACATCATCGGCATAAACAACCACACCTATTCCTTCCCTCTCCAGTTCCATTAGTAGTCCTTTGATTATTACATTCCAAAGAAGGCGAGAAAGAACAGCTCTTTGAGGTGTTTCCCGAACAATCCGTCTTGTGATGGACTTCCCCCATCCCCGCTATGACCCTTATGCTTCCTATCAAGTGATTAATTAGCTTGCTTACTGGATATTCAATCTCAAGTAGCAACAATCTTTCCCTAATTGCCTCAACTTTCACGTTGTTGAAAGTTCCCTCGATATCAAAACGCCACCAGTGAGAATTCCTGAAAATCCAGTGACTTCTTAATTTCTCGAACCAAGGCATATAATGCCGTGTCCACGGACTTATCCTTATGCTACGCATGTTGAGACTACGCCCGGTTTCTGGGTACAATTCTCGAACGAATATGAGCGTCGAGCAACCTTTCCATGATTTTCAGCAGCCACGATGACAGAGATATTGGTTCTTAACTCATTAGGGTTCGTGTGCGGGCCCTGCTTTCGGGATGAGGATCACTCTAGAAGAAAATCCCTGATCCATTCCTTCGTAATGTACCCCAGCTTCAGACACCCTTTGAAGATAACCTCCAGCCAGGGAAGCAAGACTTCTGAGTTCTTCTGAATTTTTGCTGGTACAATCCCATCCGCACCAGCTGACTTAAAAGGCATAAAACTTTTAATAGCCCATTTTATCCTCTGTTTATTCAGAATATCCTTTGTACACAATAGTTGGTCCCCGCAGCCATCCACAATCGACGCATCCTCACTTTCCGGGAAGTGAATTTCCATCAGAAAATTAAGAGTCACTTTACTAGAAGCCGTCCATTCGCCATCTGGATTAATCAGATAGCCCGAGACAGCTAGACTGGTAGAGAGAATCTTTCTTAAGCGCGAAGTTTCCGAGACCTCTTCCATTCTACCACAGAAAAGCCTGCACGAATTCCTTTGCGCCTTCCTGACAAATGGTTTACTTAGATTTAACTAAGTTATTTCCTAGTTCTTTTTTTAAATATGGTGTTCGAGACCGCGATAAAATATAGAGGAAATACCGGGAAATTTAGAAAAAAAAAATTATAACAACAACTTTAACTAACTTCAAGTCAATCATTTTGACATTTAATTTTTGGTTTGTAATTAAACACCATAATATATCTAATAACGGGTGCGACATCTTTTATGTCGATATGTAAACATTGAATAACTTTGGAAAAAAGCAACCGATTTCTATATATGAGCTATTTTTATACAATTTGGTCCTTTGCAATTTATTTGAACTAGTTTTTGAATACAACATCAATTAAGCGGCCACCTTTATTGGCCTAAGCAAAATTTGCCCTTTTTACTGCGTTTTCACTTTTTCGAGCATCTTGAGCGGTGATTTTTTTTTTTGCTTTGCTTTTCAAATAACTCCGCAAAAAGAAGTCCGGAGGGGTCAAATCTGGAAATCTGGGTGGCCAGTCATTGTCGCCCCTTTTTTATATCAGAGGTCCAGGAAATTTTCGTTGCAGAAACAGAATTGTTTAATTTGCAGTGTTCCATCTCGCACCGTCTTGTTGAAACCAGTAATCGTCAAGACCTTATTCACGCATTTGCGGCCAGACATAATGAGCCAACATCCACCGATATCGATTGCCATTGACGGTTTCGTTTTCTCTGCCCAAATAATCACTTTTTGGTCATGCATAACATTTCATGGATCTCGTGTGTACTCTCTGGATTTAATTGGATTAAGCCAGCACAGGTCTAATGAGTAGAGTGCGAACTTACACGACACGAAACGAGTTTCTCTGGTATTCTTAGACATATGAGCGTGGTTCAGAGGTTCTCGCGCTTGATGCTGTCATATGTATGCTGAAATTCTGTGTATAGGTACCTGCAGCTGGAAACTTTCGAATTTCAAAATGAAAAAAAATAGTGCTAGTCTGGGAGCCGAAAAAACGGGAAAAGTAAATTTCAAATTTCGCCTGGAAGACGACAAAAATAAAACCCAATTTCTAGAAAAAATCAGAAATAATTTAAGCCTAATTTTAAAACTTCACAAAAGCGTCCCTCTCTCTCTCTCTTTCTCTCTGACACTATACATCCCATAAAGGGATTTTGTCGCCTCAAATGAGGTCTCATAATCATACTTTCATTTCGGATAATGAGTGATTAATTCATTGATCCTAAACCAGCCGTTAAATTTTCATTTTTTTTTTGTCACCACCGGGAATCGAACCCGGAACCTCCGGTCGCTGGAACAAGCATGCTGACCACTTTGCCACTGGAGCGACCTACAAAAGCGTCTCAACAGACGAAAATTGTGTTTATCATAGAAATACGATTTTCACAAATTTGCAATCAAAAATTGAGGAAAAACCTAGCCCCTATAAGATACTATATTAAACAAACAAAAGACAGAGGTATACTGTTCAATAATATTTTTGTTGAACAACAAATTAAAAAAATTTATTTGTTTTATGTATTTTAATTTTTTTTTTGGCAATAATGGCTATTCCTCCATGAGCACCGTTTAAACGATCCATTCTGTGTATATTATAGTCAGGATGAAAACGCAATCGAGAATTATGATTTAGTTGTACAATTTGATAAATTTAAAAGAATATCATTAATTAACGAGAATAAATTAAATAAAGCCTAACGAGAATAAATTATTATTCCTATTGTTATTTAATGTATTATTGTTTATGTTTATATATTATTGTTAGAACTGTTAGTCAAAAATGTTACCTAAGATTTCCTTGCGTTGTTGACCATTATTTATATGTGTTGTGGCTGGTTGATGATATCCTGGTACCGGGTTTCGTTGTATTATCAAATGGCTTGGCTCACTTCGGACGACTCGGATATTCGGTCAGATCGGCTATGGCATGGCAGGTGGTGGTCTCTCGGTTGAATTTCTCATACGTATACGGGTTTGAGATTTATGTCGCTGGCTTGTTTAATACTCCGATTTTTTGGGACAGTCAGAAGAGTTTGCCTCATGTTGACCATTGCAATTACAACATTTGGGCAGGCTGGTATCTGAATTACTCGCTTTTTCCGTGTCTTTCGAAAGTTGCAATCCTCTCTTTTGTGTTCATTACCGCAATACGAGCAACGTAGTTTTAGATTACAATTTTATGCAGCATGAACATAATTTGAGCATCTTGAACAGATATTCGGCTCTTTTATTTCGCCGATTGTAGTCCCATTTCACAATTGTGTAGAAAAGCGTGTTTATCTTTTTTATGTCTCTTAATGACACTGAACCTCTTTTAACTTTGATTAAATATACCGTGTGATCATCATACCATTTATTTCTAATCAGTAGAGTTTTTATGGCGACTAGTGATTTCAGGCCAGCATTTATTAATTCTGTTTTTAGTTTGTTTAAATCCGTTTCAAACAAACTACTTAGCGTAAAATTTGTCGTTCGATCTTCTGGCAATTGGTAAGAGAAGAATTGTATATAATTATTTTTGCCATGATCAATTAACGTCTTGTGATGTACAGCTTGTTGGCATTGAACCCTTATTCCATTGCCATTTAATTTAATTCTGGTTTTGTTGTCGGGAATATTTGTGTTGGTGAATATTGATTGCTCGTTGATATTAATTTGATTGCTCGTTGGGATGTTCGGAACCCCTTCGTCCGGAAGCCCAAGAAAATCATCTTCCGAAGATAAGTCTTCAGTTTCCATTTCATGTCTGTTATCACTCATTGTAACTTTACTTTTTTGGGTGGTGAGTCTATTAGCGGAATGTCTAATAGAAGGATTTTGCTTGGCTACTTCTTTTAGGATTTCAGCGTTCACATTATTTGAATTTTTCGACCCATTATTGGTGGTTTTTGTTATACCGGCTCCTGCAAATAATTTCTTCTGTTGTTGTTCCTAATAATTTATACGATAAGTGTCAATTTATTAGTAGTCTCTAAACGAAACACGCAAAGCTATTATTGAAATATATAAAGAGTAAATCGCCTTCGAATATTTCGAGGATAATTTAGGCGCGATGAATATTAGAATCAACATTTTTCAGTTAATTGCAGACATAGGTCTCTTCTTGACAAGACAACAAGAGGTTATTGTTTACGAGATGAAATTACTTGAATTTTTTTTAAATTTCATAAATTCTACAACTAATTTACTTATTAAAATTAATTTCTAGACGCGCCTAAAAGTCTACTACAAGTAATACACGTTTCAGCCAATCGCATATACTATTACTATCCCGTAGTGAATCTTCTGTAAATTAAAAAAATTTCTTCGATATCGATTAGTAACGAAAGGTGCAAAAGTCATACCCTGTGAATGTAAAAGTTCGAAACGCTTCTTTATACTTTCATACACGTGCGCTTGGGCTTCTTTGACATTTGATTACATCCAAATTTATGAATTTACTTATCGAAGGAAGGCTGAGTCGACTGTTAAAATGCAGTTTATCAGTATTTGCTATCAATCAAGTAAATTTATACATTTTTAAACAAAAAACGTCTGCTGATCGCTTGACTAATTTTTGGTAACCGTAATAAATCGCAAATGCAAACTATTTCGGTCAATTAATTTTTTAATAAATTCTTCATGATTAAAATATTTGTACACCTTTTGCGCTGTGCACCGGTTATCATACTGGAAAGAGTATCGTTCCCTACAATTATCCGCAATGCTTGTCCTCATCTATAATTAAATCAAGCGTTTGCGATGCCAGTATCAATGTACGAGTATGCATCACATTTGGTTCAACTGATTGCTAATTGCTAAACCTCCGCTTCAACTACAATATTCAAAATTTTACTTATCTCGAATTTTGTTTCTGTATAAAATAATTCAGTCAACAAAATTATCGCAACACACGATAAATTAAACAAGAAACATTATTTTCTACTTTGCATACATGATGAATTACACATTTGAACTTCATTGCAAAAATTGTAAAAGCTCCTACGGGAGCTGCCATATCTGGTATACAGATGTCCACCACTTTTCGCATAGATCCCCCATTTTATGGAAAAGCTTTAGTAAGATGTCGGTATAGATGCGGAGTTTTGGTAAAATAACGTTTTTTTTATAAAATCTCATCATTACTTTTCAAAATATTTACAATATAAGTTCTTATGGAAGCCGCCTCTTCCGGTGGACCGATCTTGGCCAAAAAAGCTTAAGTATGAAGTTTCATCTCGATCAATCAATCGGTTTGGGTTGTACAGGGATCAAATTTTGACTGAAAACCCAGTTTTTTGACAAAAATTATAATTTCCGCTTAAATTTTAGAAAACTGATCTGAACCGGTATTAGTAAAAATTAATTTAGAATTTGTTAGTTCATAATTATTTTTCCAGTAAGTGACATACTTTTCAAAAATATATAAAACTCGAAAAAGCTCCTATTAAAGCTGTCACTTCCGGTGGAGAAACGAAAAGCTCCTTTAGAAGCTACCATTTCGGATAGACCTTTCGGCTAAAATTCACTTGGATCTCCCAATTTGTGGAAAAAGCTTAAGTATGTAGTTTCATCCCGAGCAAACAGTCCATCAGGGCTATATAGGGCCGAATTTTTATAACAGTTGACATTTTTTTTTTGTCAAAAATCGTCATTTCCACTTAAATTTAGAAAACTGATCTGGACAATGGATCGGTATATTGTTGTAAAATAAATTTAGAATCTTTTAATTCATAATAAAGTTGGTAACGGTTTAGGGCTCGTTTTTTATTTTAAATAAAATAAAACAAATTTAAAGACTGAGCTTTCGATGTCTCATCGACATCATTTTCAAAGCTAGGATTAGCTTTGAAAATGATGTCGATGAGACATCGAAAGCTCAGTCTTTAAATTTGTTTTATTTTATTTAAAATAAAAAACGAGCCCTAAACCGTTACCAACTTTATTATAGTTATTATTGGCTCAATAAATAATTTTTAACTTTTAGTTCATGATCATTGTTGTTGTAAATGATATACTTTGCAAAGTATTTACAAAAAACGATAAAGCTCCTACGGAAGCTGCCATAATCTCAATTTATGGAAAAACTTATAAATAAGCCCAATCCAGCAAACCGTCTGGGCTGTAGAGAGGACACATCAATTTGGTTTGCACGCCTACACGCACGCAACACTTATAAATATTTTAAAAAGTACTTTTTTCGACTTTCACGATTTAGTGAATAGTAAATCTTCAAAAATTTCGAGGGCAAAATTTTTCATTATTTCTGTACCTTATTTTACTATGTAAAAGAAATAAAAAAGAGTTTTTGTCAAAAATCGAACATTCCGTTTAAATTTTGGGAAATTGATTTGATCGTTGATTTTCTCATAATTGAGATATTTTTCAAAATATTTGCAAAAAACGTAAGCGCTCCTATGGAAGGTAACACTTCCGGTGGATCAATTTTGGCCAAATAGCTGTGGGAGCACCAAATTAGGACCGAAGTCGGCCAAAAGTCATTGGAATATTCCAATTTGTAAAAAAAGCTTAAATATGAAATTTCATCCCGATCAATTAATCCACCTGCACTGTACAGGGCTGATTTTTTAATGAAAAACAGTTTTTGTCAAAAATCTTCATTTCCGGTTAAATTTTGGAAAAATGATCTGGGCTGATATTATTGCAAATCCCCCTCCCATATGTAGCTTAAAATCGTTTTTCTCGTAAATGCTATACAACTATAAACATCGAAAAGCTCATATGGAAAGTGCTGTACGCTATATAGTACGGTATATGGTGAGTGGTGTGCCACTTCCGGTGGTCCAATTTCGATCAAAAGTCATTGGAATCTCCCAATTTATGAAAAAAAAAAACCATTTGTATGAAGTTTCATCCTGGTCTGGGCTATAGAGAGAACACAGGCATTTAGTCTGCACGCACACACACATTTTTTAAAAAGTACTTTTTTGACTTCGGCGATATAGCGGATTTGCAAAAATCTCGAGGTCGACATGATCATTATACCAAATATTAAATAGATACGTGTATAGATAACTTTAAACGATTTTTTTAAATCGCTCACCAAATGTTCTAGTAGCTTTTCATCACGACACACCCAAGTCAGAACAAAGATGCCGTTTGATTTGAGACTAATGATTTTTCATTATGGACATCAAAAATGATCGAATACCATCCTACTTGTATGCGTAAGCATTGATGAATAAAAGTACAAAGACCCTTATCGTCTAGGCCGTTTACTAAGGTTGCTAAGTATTTCGTTCCTTGAGCAAATCTCGTTCTGACGCCTATCGTTATGTGATGATGCTGGCAAGCTAAATAAGATGCATCCACTACTTTCATGGATTGCTTATTTTTACCACCTTTCACTGGTTTTAATTTTACTAAAGCCGCAGACTGAATCACAAACTGATTTAACAAAAAGATTAGCCGGCGCAAGATTTTTTATCCTCGCCTGTTATTTCTTCGACGATAAAATCACCAGAATATTCACTGGTGCCTTTATACATCGTGTTCTGTTGCCCTACTTCTGACCCCAGGTATAAATAAAGAATTTGGTCCTTTAATCACTGTAGCGCAGAATTTATGATACTATCACCCAGTTCCTCCTAAACATTGCCCCGTCATTCAATGTTTGCTTGAGATAATAATTTCCGCCGACCCTGCTTAGTAGAGAATAGTTAATCCGTCACCCTACCTTGCGGCACTACAAATGCAGCAAACTTTTCAATTCCACGACCCACTTTCTGGTCCACTACGTGTACCGTAAAGGTATAGTTTTATAAGGTCGAAATAAATCCAACGAAATTTCTTTATAATTTCAAAATTACCTTTGTGTAACCCATTACAAATCATTGCAGCTTTCTGAGCCTGTTGAACTGTTGATTGTATATCGGTAGGATCCCGCATTCGCTGCATTTTATCACTACCCAATTTAATTCTAGAATCTTTTGAGGTAACTGTGTAAGTTTGGTGGCCACAGTAAATACAGGTATAATATCGGTTCTTGTTTCGGCTGGTTTACGTTCAGCATTTAAACATCTCACGACTCCAAACATCAAATTATTTTGAGGAAAATACTCCAATACGTTTAATATTCTGCTTTGTATAACGCGATCGATTTCGCTAAAATATTTTTTGTATTTTCCTGCTTCTCAATCGAATCGTCAGACATTAAGGCATCCAACGTACCTCTATCCAGTACCATGGAGAATTCACCATCATTAACTCATATATAATGCGTTCATTTGTATAAAATTTATATCGGGTATTTTATTAATATCGTTCATCTGCTTTATGGCCGCTGATAGAATATCAATATTCGTAATTTTCTTGAATCGTAAAGATCGGCACTTAGCTTTCAATTACCACAACCGACCATCAATACATCATCTTTATAGATTTGATATTCTTGTGTATATATAAAATTATAAATAATTTAACAGTAAAATGTATTTAAATTAGTAAAAAATAATTATAATTATTACAATAAACTAAAAAATATATCTTTATATACTTACTTGGTAGTTGGCGACACTTTGACAACCAAAAATCATGAACAGCTTGATTACTTCGAAAATTTTTACGAAGTTCGAAAAAAACGATAAAAGTGACACCGTGGCAAAAAATCTTACGGAAAATGCGATAGGAGCTGTTTTGCTTTTGCAAAGTCCGCTTAGCTTTAATATTAGAGGCCAATTTTGGTTTCAGCAATATTTGTTTGTAAATTTCCAGTAACGGAAAATAATTTTTCATCATAGTTGGCTTTTATGTCAGTAGTAATTGTAATCTTTTTTTTTTTAGTTGTATATATTTAAAGCCAAATCTACTTTATACTGATAAATACGCCAACTATGATGAACAATTATTTTCCGTTACTAGAAATTAACAAACAAACATTGCTGAAAGCAAAATTGGCCTCTAACATTAAAGCTAAGCGGGCTTTGCGAAAGCAAACCAGCTAGGATAAGAGATAAAAAGAACACGTCCGATATAAGTTATAAAGTATATAATTATACTTTATTCCGCCATTCTACACTTTGATTCTTTCGTCGTGATTCTTTTCTCGATTCCTTCCCCTTCACCTACAAACTAACAACAGTTACTACGTATATATTAGAGATTCAATCCGGATCGAATCAACTTAGAGTTAACTTTGGATTGAAACCGAGTTATCTTTTTTAGCGTATGGCGACTTATGTTTGGATCGAATCGAAACCGAGTTGAGATAAACGTCAAAAAAATTATTCTAAATACATATTTCTAAATTTATTTAAATTCAAATAAAAATTAAAATACTTAAATACCAATTATACATTCGCAAATAATCGTAAATGAAATAAAAATGGCATTATTTTATTATTAATATTTTTATAAAAAATTGTTGTTGTTGTTTTTCGACTCGATTCCGTATATATTGGTGTTTTTAAGGATTGAGTTAACTCGATTCTACAAATTTGGTTGATCGAATCGAGTTAACGTGAAGTTGACTCGATCCCGTATATATTGAAATTTCGATCCGGGTTCAATCCGGATTGAATTCTTAATATATACGTAGTAAGTTAGTTGGGAAGGAAACGAGAAAAGAATCACGACGAAAGAAACAAAGTGTGGAACGACGGATTCGGGTGAGACACCAACTTTTTTGTAGTATACTGGGGAAAGTTTGACATTATTCTAAACATAACCTAAAAGTTATTAATTTTTTTTTTGTTGTTGGTTGGTAAAGAATCTTGATCTTTTATTATGTTCAAATTTTTTTATTTATAACCTAAAAATCTAAAATGTGCAGTTTCTCATTTAAATTAATTTTTTCCCTCCGTGGGAAAGAATTAATTCAAATGAGAAAAATTAAATACGTGGCCGCAATGTTCACGGAATCGGTAATTAGTCATCGTGAAATATTATTAAAAATAAGTAAAGGGTGTTTTTATTTTATTAAAAAAAACTGTTACACCATTCTCACGGGTTTCTCAATCGTCGTTCTATAGATCATGCTATCCGAAAAGCAAGATCATTATCCTTCTCCGTCCCAGCCTTCTTGTGTACCTAACAGTTATCAACTTTCTCTTAGTTTTCTTAGTAAGTTATTTTATAATGACAACATGTATCTTACTAAATCACTATATGTACTTGACGTTCATCTAAGTTGGGAATTAGGTGTACGCAAATTTTGAGAACCTTCAGGCGCCTTTATGGTTGGTGTTCGTTCGTTCGTTCTGACAATTTTCTCGACCAATCATATTGCTCAAAAATGACGAGATTTTCTTCTGGATTTTTCGACAAGGGATGGTTGGTCGAAAAAATGACCGAACGAACACCAACCATAAAGAGGTCGCCTTTATGGTTACTTACATATTATGATAAATAAATTTGTGGAGCAAAATAAGAGATCTCGTAGAACGTTTTTTAATCTCACAAATCAATTTTAGAATATTGTACAAGAGCTATAATAAATTAGCCCCGCTCTCTTGCGATCATCATGTCATTGAAACAAACGGGATGACGACATGTTTGTTTTACTCTCATCACAACAAGTATACACTTTCGCAATGTACTGTACATGATCAATAAGAGACAGATCGTGGCATACCTTAACATCGGGCAATAACCCAAAATTGTTTTGTTATACGCATAATTGATTCGAATCAATTCATGCAAGTTCAGTTTGTTTTAAACATTTAAAAAAAAATTTATTGGATAATTCGATCTGCTTGAGAATTATTTAATTTAAATTTTATGTCTTTTACCATACACAAAAACAGAGTAATTTACACGAACAAGTGTTTTGAATTGAAACACAATAACACATGTTTTTGACGATTAGAAAAATTAGTACTTTCCTAAATATTTGGCTACAATTACAATGTATTTTAGAAAATTTGTATCGAGTCGGTGCAAAAATTTTGAAATTTTCATGTCTTGTTAAATATTGATACCTCTCGGCATGCATTGTTGGACCTACCATACTGCTTCATGATGCTGGCAATTTAACTTTAAGATTTCAAACATTATAGAAGTTTTAACGGAAATCATGCTTTCCTGTCACATAAGATTTGAAAGAACGCCCAAGCAATCAACAGGGCAACTCATGCAACAGTTGAAACAATTGGAAGAAATTCGAGACAGTTTACCGATCGAGCAATCGGTATGTTCGGCCACTAATATCTTATTTATCAAATGTCTAATTTTAATGTTAGTAAAGGTTATTAAGGAGAGCTGAACTTCATTCAAAACTCAGGGAGTTATTCTGGGTTTGAATTCCAGAAAAGTGAACGTAATTGATAATCAAGTTGGTTGAATCCAACGAATAGATCTCAACGATCCGTTTTCGTTAGTCACATTGTTGCAGAATTCGAGAGAGAAAGCATGATTTCCAATTCCCGGCAGGCCATTATATCAAAACTCATTTATTTAGTCAATATGTTGATAAGTCCCTGGAGCACCATGCGTCACTTGGCCGAAGACATTGAATTAAAAGTTTTTGGTGGCATTAAAATTGGCATTTTTAGTCGGTTTGATTCTATGGAATCGTAATCCTTATCGAGCTGGTGGTCTGCCTAGTTAACCTTCCCTATCGATGGTCTTACGTTCGATTATTTTTGTTAATGTAGCCAGAATGCCCCTTAAATGAATTTACCCGAAATTAGAATACATCACAATCGATTCCTGGTACTCTGAAAGAAACATTTACCACGCTATAGATAGAACATAACATTAATTAGATAATGAATGATACAGACCGAAATCGATGCCGGACAAATTAACGCAAAACACACAATGCAACTCATCATCACACATGTGTAGTGACACATCACGCGATAAGAAACTTGGTCAATTGTTATTAGCCCGGATTCCATAGTAGAAAATGAATTTTCTATAAATCTGGACTCACCGGAATCGATCAAGTACTCAAAAACCCTCTCCTTCCTATTTTTATCTAAATTAATCAACCCGAAAAAATTTTAAGAAAAAGACGCGGCGTCAACGGCGGAATTTTTAATTGAATTTTAGCAAAATCGGGACTCGTCGTAATCTCTTGTTGGCACTAAAAACCCGCCCACCAATTTTTATTGAAACTTAACTAGACGAATTTAAAATAACGGAAGTGCCGCTAAGCCATAGCTGATTTCAGCAACCGGAAGAAATATTATTCTGAAATAACAAAGTCTGGTTAATGCGGCGGATGGGGAAGTAGTTCTTCACAGGAAACACAACTGCCACGCGTTGTCATGTTGCAAAATAATTGTATCGTGCCTATGGTTCCATTTCGGTTATTTTGCATCCAGAGGTTGCTTTAAAGCCGTTATAGACTATTTCAGCCATAGCATACGCACATTACGTTCAAACCTAGTTCTCCTAGATTCACCCACGCTGATTTGCTCTTTGTATTCTCATAATTAATTCACTTTTCATCTCCAGTGATGAATCTTCTGCGAATGCCCATTGTATGTATACGTTGTGAAGCACATTGTTGGGTCACAATGCTATATAATAGTCGTAAATAAAATTTCAAGCTTGTCGTCCGGATATTCCAAAAGCTGATCTAAAACGCAGCCACTCCGAATTTTACAATAATTTGTTAAGAATTTCCTCAGCTGCGTCTCAATTAGCAATATTTAAAGAATTTTTTGTCAAATACGTAAAATATATTTTCATGGATTAAAATTTGGCCTATGTTACAGTTTGGGTGGAGTTGTTGTTGGTTACTGTGACTGACGCGGTTCATCGTGCTTAATTTTTTGTCATATAATAATATTTTAAATTTCTGGAATTTTTGTTAAAAATCACTTTTCAATCCCAGGTCCATCAAACATTCCTGGCTAGGTATCGGGTTTCTTGACACTCTATGTGTAGCTTATATCCGGATTGAAGTTCTCTTCAAATTTAATTCATTGTTCTATTACTCTGTAAGCAATTACATAAGTGTTTATTCGACGGAAAACACTGAAAATGAATCGATAGATAACGTACGCCATCGGCTGGCCCGGCGATATTTGTATGCACTCGTTCCCTTGATCAAACTACTCTAGGCCTGTTTCTATATATATTTCATGTGTATATCATATGTTATCAATTATTAGAGTTTAGAGAACATATATTCTCCGTTCCATCTCAGCAAACGTGAGAGATCGTCCCGCCGACGCCTAAATTGCTAGCATCAGCTTTTACAAGTAATCCAGAATTATAGTGAACTATATGTTCGAGCAACTCGGATGTGATTATATTGTTACGAATTGGTCTTGCCAGAGCTAAATCATCATTCGATTCTAACGATCAGTATAATTGTTAGTGTTAACAAAATCGCATTATTAATTTACGCAATTCTCGCAATATTCTCGAAAATACGGAAATGATCTCACAATAGTTATCAAATCTCAATCCAGTCCATCACTGCTGGCACGCACGCCACGCGTCTCTATCTTACCCACCACCTGCTCACACATTTCTTCATCCATACTATCATTTTTGCAAACAGCTAACGCCCTCTTTGACCGCAACATTTTCCAGCCAATTCCACTTAGTATCGCTGTTGCTCCTCCAAATTCCTGGCCGTTGTGCGTCCGTTCCATAACCCGCCTTTCATGCTGATCATTCTCCACACAGCTTTTGCTCGTCACTGTTCTGCTAGGTCCTTAAATACCATATAAACATATTGTCGGTTGAGGTTCCGATGCTAAATAAATGCTGACTTTTGTAAATTAAAACCTTTCTACTTATCACATCGTGATATAAAAGTAAGATAATTTTTATGGATGTTGGTAACATCTATGAAGTAGTAGTGCAAACTAATATCAGTATATCAGCCAAAATTCAGGCTCACAATTCGAGGATGGTGGACAATTTTTCTGGATGATGTAATTCTTATTAGTTGAAAGTGCGTCTTTTTTAGATACAGGCAGTTGGTAAAACAGTTGGCCCCTCAATTTTCATTGAAATCTGTCGAACATTGTGCTTTATTCGCGGTGGTTTGTGCTAAATCTTTGATCGTAACTAGCCGACTCATCTGATGATTGTGAGTTTCTCTGATCTTCTGATCAATACATCGCCGACTAACCTTTAAAATATCAGCATTTTAAGGAAGTGTTTATTATTCGTACTATATCTTTCATACTAATATAATTAATTTAAAATTATTTTCGAGAAATTATTAGTTAACATTAATTTTCTCTTTACTCCACAGAATAACCATCACACTTCAATAATAAACGCAACAATAAAATGAGCGGGCACGGTGATCATACACATGATCATGTGGACCATAGCCAAATGAATCACGATCATGCCAATCATAATACGCACCATGATCATGATCACAGTCACGATCCAACTAATGTTTTAGCGAATATCACAAATTTTATCAATTCAACGATAGCCCCACTATTGACACAACAGGTAGATGAATCACCGCATTTAGATCAACATGCTCATCACACCGATAATATTAATCACATGGATCAAAATAATCCGATGGGCCAAAGCCGACACCAGGAACATTCAGCCCATGCCAATCACGGTCCAATGAATCACATGATGTCGATGTCATTCCATGGGGGCTATGACGAAACGGTTCTATTCACATGGTGGAAAATTGAGACTATCAGCGGCCTAATTTATTCAATGCTATTAATATTCGTGGCAGCTGCGCTGTACGAAGGTCTCAAATATTTCCGGGAATACCTATTTTGGAAGACGTATAATTCGCTACAATATCGGGCCGTATCAATGCCAGAGAAAAATTCGATTCCCGAAGGAAATGAACGAGTTGTACAGTGAGTAGAAAATAAATTGTTAAGTACATATGATATGACACTACAGAAGTTTTATTATATTTTTAGTATGGTCGGAGAGGTCGTCCATAAGCAACCGTAAGTTTGATAAATTTAAAAATATTTGAATTTAATAATAATTTTTTTTGTTGTATTTCAGGCCAACAATGTTCTCGAAAATGCATATATTCCAAACCTTTCTTCATATTGTGCAAGTAACCCTCTCATTTTTACTGATGTTAATCTTCATGACTTATAACATTTGGCTGTGCATTGCTGTTGCTTTGGGCGCCGCTACAGGATTTTTTTTATTCGGATGGAAAAAATCGGTTGCGGTCGACGTTACAGAACACTGTCACTGAGAAGAATTCGGAAGCGTTTAAAAAGGAGAAAAAGGCGTAAATTATTAAAAACCGTATAATCATAATTAACATTTATAAAGAAAATTTATCAGATAATCATTTCTGTGTTATTTTATTATTGTGGCCGGCCACATTTGATTGCCGTCGCCTAACACAGCAAATTGAACAAGCAAATAAAATAAAGAGTTACATTTATATAAATATACAATATTATAAAAAAGACAGTAAAATTACATTGTTATCTAAGAGACCTCACTGGAGTGTTCAAAAGTACTGGTTTATATGCACGAAGCGCGGCTCAATTCTCGATTTTGTCATTTTACTTCGTGACAATAATCGAGCTAAACTATTCTCATATTATTAAGCTTCGTGTTACATACTACTAAATAGTATATAGTCTTCCGCAAGCCATACACACTTACACTATATTTAGCTACCCACTAGTTAGCCCCCTTTATATGTTGTACCATCGAGAGAGATTTGAACACTAGATTCGCAGAGAAATAGTATACACATTAATTATTATTATTATTTTATTGTAAATTTATAGCATGGGTGGTTAATCAAAAATCATGACCCCCCCATGTGAATAAAATTGTTGTCGACTTCATTAAGAACGCAGAACATATTTGTGTGATGCAGAAAAATTATTATTTTATTATTTATCAAAACATTACAAAACCATAAAAATAATTAGATTTTATATATAAGTGTAATTAAATTATTATTATTATTTTGTATAAAACATATTTGATTATTTAATATTATGTAGACTACAACCTCCTTAGAAAACAGAAAATTTGTTTAATGAATGATAACATTAAAATCGAATAAAATTAAATTTTAAAACAGAGCAAAACATTTTTCAGCAATTCAAAAGTATTTCGTTTAGTTTTTCATATGAACATTGAAAATAAGGATCTCGATGAATTTACAATGTCAATCAAACATCATAAGGCAGAAATAACAGAATGTTCGGGATCGCACAGCAGCATAATTTATGTTGTAGAGAGAGAAACTTCAACATTAAGCCCGTTGCATATGTGAGTATTGACTTAATTGTTTTTGACACGAATACGTCTTTAAATTTGCTTTCATAGGGAGGCAATTCAAAAAACTGATGATAACGAAATCGATAGATACAGTTTGATGCTGCAGCTCTATATCTATCATCTGCATCCATAATTTAATTACACCACCCGATAGCTAAAGGATCAAAGAACTCGTTATGTTGAGAGGGGAGTGTGACGCATAGCATACGAGGAGAAAGCACCGCAATTTTAATTTTGCAGTTCGTACTGAGCTCTGTATTTTGTTAACCGATTATTATGAGATTGGATATGTTGGATGGAAATGGGATTCTTAAATTATTTTTGGAAGAAGTTCTGGAATAAACCGGTTATGATGGGAAAAATGAAATCTCGATGTATCGCGTATGTCATTTCCTTCCCGAAACATTGCGCGTATTCACGGTCCGTACACGTGGTATAATTTTTTTATTACGTTTGAGCGATCACACAGATCAGCTAGTCCTTATCCGAAAAAAATATATATGTACATGATTTGTTCTGTAAAATCTCAAAATAATCTCATATGGGATATTCCGGGTGTTATAATATCCGAGCGTTTAGAAACAAAATATTTTATTTGATCGCTTGAGGCTGATTATGTAAGCATTCCGAGTACGAATTACGACTCAAACTAATTTAGGTAAATGTTCTATGAAAACTTGGATCTCGAAATTATAAATGTGTACGAGGAAGAGTCTAAATTGTGATACACTAAAATGCCTTAAATAAAAGTTCCTTTTGACGTTTTTTAACGTAAGTCGTAATTCATAGTGCTTAGAGGATTAGAGGCCCTTCTTAGGACATCACGATGATTAAAGAATAATGGGGAAATTCCACGCAGATTCCTATAAAATGTTCAAATATTTCCCAAATGGTTAAAATTTTTAAGATCCAACACAAAAATTTCTATCCTAAAAATCAGTAAGGCAATCTTGAAAAATTTTGTTAGCAAAATTAGTTGCGATTTCGCTCACTTACCTTAGGACATCACGATGATCAAATAATAATGGGGAAATTGTGTATTGGAAGGTCAGGATCTCGATTAGAAGTTGAACTGTTCTCAAAACAAGTCAAAGGGTAAACATTTTTGTTATATTAAACTACAAGAGGTATAATGAAATATAATTTTTATTCCAATCGCATAACAATAAATAAGGATCTCCTTCCTACAATCAACCAACAAAATTCTTTAATATAAATATTAGAGATAAACACAAATCATAAATAAATGTAATTATAAAAATAAATTGAAATATAAAACGATTTACTTTGCATTTTATTGCGTTTACATACAGTTCCTTTAGTAAACTTAAAGTATAACAATAATAAAAGAAAAAAATCATCACAATCGACTCATGGGGATGCGGTTACGGGTGATAACAATGTAAAGAAAGCCAACCAGTCCCAATAAAATTCTTTAACCATCGACTAAAGTATCATGAATCCAATTGATTGCTTTTTTGATGCGATTAAGCCGTGCCCGAACGAGGAAACTAGAGATAAGCAAGTATTCCGTATAAGTACGACGACCTCCATTTATAAAATTAACTGTGTTCGGGGATTCCGTTGAAGAAGAATTTGGTTCAGCCGCTGCTGCCGGTGTATTACTCTTACTTACATCTAATCGGGCTTCACATAATATTTTTGTGGTCAACGACAATAGCCATTGTAATATTTCCGGTGTGGTTGGTTTATTGTCTGGTTTCAACCATGTAGACGGTGCCCATAAATACAATTGCACAACATTAGCTGCGGTATCGGGACTCAATCGATTGCTCGGATTTTTTTGTAATATATTTTGAATTAATTTTCGTATTATAAAAGGCACCGTACTTGGTAATTCTGGTAATTCGGCTTCATTGTAATCCGTATTCCGTAATCCTCTAGTTTCATATGTGCCATAAAACGGATTCACCATACCGAATAGCTCATATGCAATTGTACCAGCCGTCCATAAATCGGATTTTGTATAGTTTAATACCGAAAATGTACCAGGCTCTTTTGTTATAATTTCTGGTGCCATTAAGGCTGGATTACCACCCTTATCAATATCCGCCGATGGATAAGGCAATCGCAATCCTTTCTCTTTATCAGCTAGACAGCAACCAAAATCCGATAAGATTAATACTGGTGTTAAGTCTTCGTTTAATTCTAATAAAATATTATCGGATTTCAGATCTCGATGCGATACTCCGTATCGATATAAATGGCACACCGCTTCCAATAATTGTGCGAACAATAATATGGAAGTACGTGTACTCATAACATTCTGGAAGAGATACTCCTTAAGGCTTGTATTATAACGTTTCATCAACAAGAATAAACTCATATTGCGTCCATATCCACCCGGATTAAGGCGTTGTGGTAGTGCCATCGGATACATAGTTTGCGAATTCATTAGACTTGGTATTTGTGCACAAAAAACACCAAACATAAGTACTATATTCGGGTGGGCCGGTAAATTTATGATTTGTTTCGAAAGCATTTTCTCCCATTGACCTCCATCGATATGGTTACGTCTACGTGCCGGCACAGTTTCACGATACATCGCACGCAAAATATGCATAGCATTACTCTGAATATCGTAATTAAACATCATTTTCAAAGCTAGCGGATATTCTACAATAGTAGAATTTACATTTTGGATTTCGCTATTATCCTTCGACTCATTTTGCTGTGTAGCTATATTCAAATCGCTATTACTTTCTAAATTACCAACAATCGATTGAATTTCGATATCATCGTGTTCCGATATCGAATCAAAACGACTGCGATAATTATGCGTCGATGTAATGGAATTGAAACGATCTCGATAGTAAGGCGTCGAAATTCCCGTACTAAAATTAACATAATTTAAATCCAAATTATCAAGACTGCCCGAAAAATGAGTGTTTAGAGGATTTAAATTGGTTTGGGTTGGGGAATATGTTCGAGACTCTGGTCTCGAGGTATTTTGAGGCGAGTCGATTGTAGCAGGGTTTAACTTTTCAGGATTTTTTAACGAGGCTGAATATACAACGGCCGAACAGCCTTTATCAATTGGTGGCCCAATATTTAAGTCGTCCAAACCAAAATCATTGGTTAGATTTTGAGTTATATTGTCACACGTCCATTTGTTTTGAATGCCAGCTACTGCTTCCTAAAAATAAAATTTACAACGCCAACGTCCAAGGTTAATCTTCCCAGAATGTTTTTAAAATTATATCGCTTACCCTAATTTCCCAGCATACTCCTTCCAATTCATCATCTTTAGTTAGCAAACCATTTCCGGACGCCAGGCCAACACCGACCAAAGCAAAGAATGGTGTTGAATCTCCATAAGCAAATCTAGACAAGCATTTCAAAATTATTTAACAATCTAGGTACATTTTATTCTACACAACTTACTTTTTAAGAACTTCAGCCCTCAATCCAGCCGATTGGGTTGTGGTCACTCGGTTCAAGATATTATCAACAAATAATCGCCTTGCATGCTGGCCAAATCGCAATATACCAGAATTTCGGAAATTACCTGCTTGGCTATTGATTGTTGTAATATTTGTAGACTTTAAGATCGTGGGATTTCCGTTCCAAATTTTGGTAAAATGTCTAGTTACCCGACCAACTTGCTGCTGTGGGTTACTCTCGAGATGAACGCTGTTATGGACCTCACGACGGTAGTAGTAATTTTTTAACAATTGTCTACCATGTTTGAATAGACGATGGGTCAATAAACGAAAAGACATCTTCTTATCGTTATGTTAATGTGTTTTTTGTTGTGTATGTCGAAAAACTTACTAATTAATTAGATAAGCAATTAATTTTTTTTCGATCTCGTCACGGTCCTTTGATTGGACAAACTAAATTTTGTGTGGGTTTCTTCTATATCGTGATTTTATTTATTACTCTTGCATCAAACAAAACTAAAATACAGTATTTATAATCAGCTGTAAACAAAAATATAAATTATAAATCTAATTATTTTTAAAAGTTCAATTAAAATCAACTTACATGCAACTTCATAAAATTTTCGCAAATTATTGCGTATTTATTTATTTTTAAGGTGACGGTCGTGTGTTTAGACATAGCTCGATTCGCTACCACAAATAGTACTAGAACAAGTGTCAACCATAATTTTGTGGAAATCGATTCGTGTGTATCGAAACACTTTATTTTGTGGTTCATAAAAAACTTTAGCGTTTTTATTTTTAATTGGCATAGTTTAACGTTGCAAGATTAATATTAAACATACCGGTATCAGTTTATTGATTTTAATTATAGTTTTGCTCTCTGCTACTGTAATTAGGGGTGGTAAAATGAATAATTTCTTGAAAGAATCTCGGAAGCTGCTACATCTAAAGGTGGTGGCATGAACTAATTTGTTCTAATTTGCAATTAGCAGGTTGATCATTTACGCCATTTTTTTTTAGAATTTACTTGTCGTATTGGGCAACGAAAGCTGCGATTTGGATTCAGCCGTATCATCTTTATGCCTCGCTTTCCATTTAAGTAAATATCCAACCCGTTTAACTGGTATACAGCCCAAAAGTCCAATATTACCTGTTTTGAATATACCACGTATTGAGTTGCCTCTAAAAACGGAAGTTATATATTTGTTAAAGGAGAATAGTATTGATCTTGATAATTTGATTTGCATGTATGTATTCTAATCAACGTAACTAATTAAGCACGTAGTAATCGAGTTTATATTACAGAGATGAATTACCGCTGGCCGACGTGCAACATTTAGTTCTAGTCGATCATCATGTTACACAGTTTAAGAATGTTCTACTTACCATAGATCATCGACCGTACGATACAAAAACTAATTTGCCAGAGAATTCGGTTAAAATTATTGATGAAGTTGGCTCGTGTGCAACTCTAATTACTCGCTACATTAAGGAGACTACCAATTTTCAAATGACCAGCGATTATGAAATCATATTTAAACTGCTTTACGCTACAATTGTGGTTGATACAGTTAATTTTCGTGCCGAAGCTGATCGTGCTCGTCCTCTCGACTACGAAATGGTTCAATATATCGAATGCATGCTTAATACGACCGAAAACTTAAAGCATCGCCAGAAATTATTCGATACAATTATAGAGGCACGTAGTGATGTTACTTCCCTAGACTCATTTCAGTTATTACTGAAAGACTTTAAACTTATTTCGAGTAATAACAAAACAATTGCACTGCCCGGATATCCAATACTAGTCCAAGAATATCTGCAGAAAGATGATCAAGTGGAGGCGAATTTTTCAAAATTTGCAGTAAAATATAACGCCGACGTAATCATTATGATTGGGTTTAAAGTGCGTCCCGATGGCATGGAACGTGAAGTTGGGATTGTTAATATTAAAGATGAGGTTTTGTTTAACAAGATAATTGAAAATTTGACTATAAAAGCGGGACATTTTAATTTTGTTGAAATCGCGAAAATAAGATTTCGTAATGGCAAATTTTATAAGCAACTGAATGTTAAACTGTCGCGTAAACAAATTTTGCCAATTGTTAAACAGATTTTGGATACAATTCAATAAAATATATTGTTTGGAATTTTATTATAATCTAATTTGCGGGTGGGGTGGGGTGTATAAACAAGTCGCCTTATTACATAAGTATAGTTGAGGTGAAGTTATCTACTTGTTACACTTAAGGAAATTATTTAATCGTAGGCTGTTACTTGCATTATCCACATTTAGCATTGTTCAGTTTACCCTTTAGAGTCGAATGAATCGAATAGAAACGAACGAATGTAAAACCGAGCAAAAGAGAAAAATTTAGTGGGGCATTTTTGCCCACTTCTGCAGCAGCTAGTATTAGAGATTTAGACTGTGTGCCTGATTAACTAAAGATTGCAGGCAAACGAGGCGATATATTGAAGCAAACTAAACGTTGATCTAGTCATAGTTACTTTGATAATCCAAAATAACCGAAACATTCGGAATCCGTGACAATAAATTTTATCCGTTCAAAAAAAGTAAGGCATCACGTTTTTTCGAAAAAACTGAAAACTTTTTTTGTTGAAATTCCGGTTCAAAATGATTATAAGTACAGTATACAAGACATTGGCAACGAAACTACCGGTAGGATGCTTAAGGAAAGCGGTGGTTACTGGAAGATTCGTATTTTGAAATTCGGCCACTTTGTGTTTCGAACCTGGATTGCAAGACGTTGAGCATGAAACTACCGGTTGGATGCTTAAAGAGAGCGGTGGTTACTGGAAGTTTCGTATTTTGAAATTCGGCCACATTGTGTTTCGAACCTGGATTGCAGGCGAACGAGGCGACATATTGAAGCAAACTAAACGTTGATCTGCTCATAATTACATTGATAATCCAAAATAAACGAAACATTCGGAATCTGTGACTATCAATTTTATCCGTTTAAAAAAAAGTAAGGCTAACTAACCATCACGTTTTTTCGCAAAAATCTGAAAACTTTTTTTTGTTGAAATCCCGGTTCAAAATGATTATAGGTACAGTATACAACACGTTGAGCACGAAACTACCGGTTGGATGCTTAAAGAAAGGGATGCTTACTGGAAGTTTCGTATTTTGAAATTCGGCCACATTGTGTTTCGAACCTGGATTACAGGCGAACGAGGCGACATATTGAAGCAAACTAAACGTTGATCTGCTCATAATTACATTGATAATCCAAAATAAACGAAACATTCGGAATCCGTGACTATCAATTTTATCCGTTTAAAAAAAGTAAGTATCCGTTTAAACATCACGTTTTTTCGCAAAAATCTGAAAACTTTTTTTTGTTGAAATTCCAGTTCAAAATGATTATAGGTACAGTATACAACACGTTGAGCACGAAACTACCGGTTGGATGCTTAAAGAAAGGGATGCTTACTGGAAGTTTCGTATTTTGAAATTCGGCCACATTGTGTTTCGAACCTGGATTACAGGCGAATGAGGCGACATATTGAAGCAAACTAAACGTTGATCTGCTCATAATTACATTGATAATCTAAAATAAACGAAACATTCGGAATCCGTGACTATCAATTTTATCCGTTTAAAAAAAAGTAAGTATCCGTTTAACCATCACGTTTTTCGCAAAAATCTGAAAACTTTTTTTTGTTGAAATTCCGGTTCAAAATGATTATAGGTACAGTATACAACACGTTGAGCACGAAACTACCGGTTGGATGCTTAAAGAAAGCGGTGCTTACTGGAAGTTTCGTATTTTGAAATTCGGCCACATTGTATTTCGAACCTGGATTACAGGCGAACGAGGCGACATATTGAAGCAAACTAAACGTTGATCTGCTCATAATTACATTGATAATCCAAAATAAACGAAACATTCGGAATCCGTGACTATCAATTTTATCCGTTTTAAAAAAAAGTAAGGCTAACATCACGTTTTTTCGCAAAAATCTGAAAACTTTTTTTTGTTGAAATTCCGGTTCAAAATGATTATAGGTACAGTATACAACACGTTGAGCACGAAACTACCGGTTGGATGCTTAAAGAAAGCGGTGCTTACTGTGTAACGGTATTTGAAAGTGTTTCTTCAAACACCGTTAACAGAATTAATCATGTAAGGACCTCTACGCGGTGATTGGTAGCCGGCTAAGCTTAGGGTTGGTCGTGGGGTTAGTAGAGGCTTACAAGATCCTTTAATACACCGCATCCGAAGGAATTAGATAGGAATTGTGACGAATCTTCAACGCGGGAGTCTACTTACTATGACTGCATCATCCCCACACCGGGTGATAATTATTTCATTTTAAAAGTTATTGTGTGTAAAGTGAAAAGAACCCAATTCAAATAATAAACCGGGAATTAAAGTTTCTTTTAAGCTAAATATACCATCAATTCTATAATATATTTCAAAAATTATTAACAATAATAAATCAGACATCAATTACTGATTCGCAAACCTTCAAATAATATGCAACTAGCCAAATGGTTCTTTGTACAAATATAACAACTATAGTTAAAATCTATAAACTTTGGTGTCCGGATCACCTTGTAACTAAAATTAATTTTAAGCTAAATTTATTATTTATAATTGATTCTAAGTATAGGAACAAATATTACTTATCAAATTTAATAAATTTAAGACTAAGAACTTAAATTAAATTAGATAGTGTTATTAAATCTAAGTAATTTGAAAAAAAAAAACAATAGCAAAAAAATTTTTTTTTTTTTAACGTAACATTAACAGATTATTAAACTTTTTTTTTTTTTAATTATATTATTTTCAAAATTCAAACGTAATTTAGATATCATTACTTAAAAATTTAGTAATTTAGTGATATAAACTTAATAGTATAGTAAATAATAGTATATAAAAAAAACCTTATTCGTTAGGTATCCAAAAAATCCAAGGTTATTTGTTCAGCTCAACCTCCGACACTGTTGCTCGTAAAATGTATATTTATTGGTAACTGGTAAGTTCAGGTACTGGTAGTCTTAGGTACATAAAAATGAAATGGCCTTTACCAGAGCACATGTACGAATTCTTTTAACTTGAGAAATAACCGTGTTTTTTTTTTTTGGCTGTACGGTTTTCATAAGTGTTAATTATTATGCAATATGAGGTATTATTTAAATTGTAAAAGCTCGTCATAAATAAAGAACTATTTGGTTATTTTATGTTCACAGTTCACGGAATTGATACTTTTCGACGTAGCCACTAGTTTGGCTTGCCCGTTATTACACAATCACAAGATGAGCTTTTAATGGTAAACTTAGTTTTTCTTTTATGTTTTTTTTTGTTATTGTGGTTACAACGTATATTAATCTACGCTTAAGAAACGTGCACAGCTTAAATTCGCATTAACACATAGAATTATTACTATTGATACTATCAATGTCAATAGCATACACAATATGACTAGTAGCGGCGCGATCCCCACACGCCGTTGTTTAAAAAAAAAAAAACAATACAGGGATTCTTAATTGGGTTAATAGCATAGCACTGATTAATAAAAACTCCACTAACAATATTTTTTTTTTATTTTATTTTGTTGGTTCATCCAAAGTTAACCAAAATAAAGAAAACAAGAGACCGAGTCCATCATCGGTCGGCTATTTATTGCTTTTTCTGTTTGGGATTGTCCGATCGATGCAATTTTTTTTTCTTTATTACAATAATTAAGTCCCACAAAAAAAATAAAAACTGGGAAATTTACCTAGTTCAGTATTCGTAACGTCGACTGCCGCGGGCGCCGTTACAAACGTGGGGACGACCAACACCCGAGAAAAGTCTCATTAAGCCGGGCCTATTAGAGGGACATACGACATAAACAATTTAAAGTTGAAATTGCGTTAATACCGTATGTCTTTGGCGTGGTATGTACCCAGCGGTTTCCCATCTATGTTTCTGATAAAATATGCCACGTTACCCACCTTAGCCTGGATGATGGCTGGTATAAATTTAGCCGACAGTTTTGCACAAAATTTATTCGATGCGTTGCTTTGAGCGAAAGATCTAACAAACACTGGTTGTCCGGGAATAAAATTACGTGTATGGCTGCGAAGATTATAATGCCGTTGCGCCTTTTCGTGAGCTATTTTCAAATAATGAATAATCTGTTCGCGAACTAAATTTAATCGGTCCGATTTACTTAGTACGTGTATTTCATTTTCATCGTGACACGACAATAACCGGCGCACAGCGTAATCTGAACCGTGTAGGGACATATGTTGCCCGAAAACGAGATAATGTGGAGAAAAATTCGTCGTGTCATGTCGAACATTCCGTAAAGCTGCCGAAATTTCTTGTAAATGTAGGTCCCATTCGTTGTGCTGGTGGTCTTGGACATAAGATCGAATGGCAGACAATAATGTCCGGTTAACCCGTTCCGACGCATTACTCTGTGGGGAGTAATTGGGTGTACGTATGTGAGAAATCTTATATTTCTCGAGTAAATTTTGAAACAAGTTCGCCGTAAATTGTTTACCATTATCTGATGTGATGGATTCAGGAACGGAGAACATCAGAAAAATGTCATTCTCCAGGAACGAACATAACAATGAAGCAGAGGCTTCGCGTAGTGGTTTTATGATCACGAATTTTGAATAGTGGTCCAGCACTATAAATATACAGGTATTGCCACGCTTCGAGCGTGGGTACGGACCTAAAAAATCGACGAAGAGCTTTTGAAACGGGCGGGTAGATTCCACAGGTGCTCCCATGGGCGGCCTAGTCGAGAAATTTACGGCTTTGTTCATTTTGCACGAGGTACAAGTAGAGATGAATTTTTTGACTTCACTTGACATTTGTGGCCAAAAAAATTGCCTTTGCAGTCGTTCTAGGGTTTTTGCCATTCCCATATGCGCGGAGGTAGGTGATAAGTGTGCCTGTGCTACCAGGTTCGGCGTTAATGGCGACGGAACTACTAATTTCCATTCAGACAGGTCGGTATCTGTATAACGCGAAGCGTAAGCAGGTAAGATCAATAGTTTATTATCTTGTATGCGAAAGTTATGTTTACAATCCTTCAGTTGTCGTACACGATTTATTTGGTTGATGTACTCCTCGTCGAAAAAATACGGAGAGCTTAAATCAATTTGCAAGGCTGGCAACTCCAACGGTTCATTTACGCTAGCTATATGTTCAAACTTTTCATTAATAGTGCTGCATATTTGCGCCCCTACACAGGCAGGGATAACGGGGTGTTTTGCCATAGATGACACAGTAAGAGCACTAACAGTGGAAGAAACTTCATCACAAAATGCACGAGATAAGGTGTCCGGTACAACATTGATTGACCCTTTCCTGTAGCCTATTTGGAAATCAAAGGCCTGTAATTTTAAGCTCCATCTGGCGAGTCTTCCGGATAAATCCTTTTGGGACATCAGCCAACGGAGGCTGGCATGGTCCGTATAGATGGTGAAAGGGTACCCTTCAATGTATGGACGAAATTTCTGGACGCTCAGTACCGCTGCATAGCATTCGAGTTCCGTCACTGAATAATTTCGTTGAGCTGCGTTGAGCTTGTGTGAAATGTATTCAATTGGATGCTCTCCACCATCTGAGTCAGTTTGAAAAAGGACGCTGCCCACACCGACGGTGCTAGCGTCGCATTGTATAAAAAAGGGCTTGCCATAGTCTGGGTTGGCTAAGACAGGAGCGGAGGACAGAGCTTGTTTCAACGAATAGAACGATTCTTCTGCAGCAGCGGACCATTTTAATTTAGAAGACTTACCAGTTAGGTCGGTGAGCGGAGCGGCTAATGAGGAGAAATTTTGTATGAAGCGGCGATACCAACCGCACATTCCCAAAAAACGTCGAACCTGTTTTGTAGTCTTTGGCGCTGGAAAATTCATGATCGCTTTACATTTTTCTGGGTTTGTGCGGAGGCACCCGTCGCCCACGATATAGCCGAGATAATTGACCTCCTTTAAAACAAATTGACTCTTCGCGATATTAATTGTAAGTCCGGCGTTGGATAGTAATCGTGCAACTTCTTCTAGTAGCGAGAAATGTTCTTCCAAGGAGGCAGAGGTGATTAAAAGATCGTCCAAATACACGAAAACTTTATCGTGTAACTGGTATGGAATAACTCGGTGCATAAGGCGACAGAGCGTTTGTGGGGCATTGCACAGCCCGAATGGCATGACCTTGAAGTGATACAAGGGACGACCAGGTACCGTAAACGCTGTCTTATCGCGGGATTGCGGGTCGAGCTGGATCTGCCAAAAGGCATCTTTCAAATCTATAGTGGAAATATAACGTGTTTGATCCAGACGACCCAACAATCCGTTGATAAGTGGCAGGGGATACGCATCCTTGATCGTCACCTTGTTCACCTCGCGGGCATCCAAACAAAGTCGTGTCTTGCCGTTCGCCTTATGCACCAGAGTAATGGGAGAGCACCATGAACTTTGGCTCTCTTCGATAACGTTTAAAGCCAGCATTCGGTCCAATTCCTCGTACATCAACTTCTGCCTGGCTGGAGACACTGCATAGAAACGCTGTTTTACGGGTTTTGAATTGCCCACATCGATTACATGGGATAAAATCGTGGTTCTTCCAAGCCCTAATTTGGCGCTGGAGGGGAAAGTTTCTATTATTCTATTCAATCTCGTTTGATCCAAAGGCGAAATTGAGTGGAATTTTGGAGAATCGGACGGATCAGTTACTTCCTTATCAAGACTAAGAGAAGAAATCTTCGGCGTTATACCAAACCGATTCCAAAAGTCGATTCCTAGATAAAGTTCTTGTTCGAGCGACGGAACGATATAGAGAACTCAAGTGTGAGTCTTATTATTAAAATTTACTAACGCATGTATATAGCCAAAAACACGTTGTGATTGGCCACTAGCTGTGTGGATGTGGGTAGGGAAGGAATGAAATGTTATAGATGGGTCTGACAAATATTTCTCAGCATGTTTGCCCAAAACGCTGACACTGGCACCGCTATCAAGAAGGCCTTTATAAGGTAAATTATTAATAGTGACTGCGGCATAGGGCCTTTTATCTAATGGGTCGGAACTAATGATAGATGAAATTATGCCTGCCTTTCTAGTTCTACGGTTCTCCCAATACCTCCTTGCTCTTTCTCCTCTATGGATATTATAAAGCCCCCGTGAATTTGGTTTATTTTCGATTGGATACAATCTAACGACGGACTTTGTCTGTGATGTCGGACTGGACAAATAGGCACAAGTATTTGAATCCAGTTCCGCCTCTAGTTGAGCTCGGTTACCGCTGACGTTCGGTAGTGATTGCGAGCTGAATAGTTTGGCACAAAAGTTAGAATCTAATGACGTATCTAGTTTCTCTGTCGCATGATGTGCGACAAATTCGGTTGAACAACAAGATTTTGGTGAATCGTGATTTAAGGTATTGTGAACGGTCGAAGTGGTAAATGAACTGGCGGTGGTTGGCAACGAATTTACCGCCGGGTAAGAATAGTGTGGCGTACTTAAATATTCGGGGACTTTGTCCGACCGAAATCCGGATCGGTATTGCAGGCTGCGTCTTCCCGAATTGTTCTGGGCAATACTTGTTTCGGCGGCCCCTGGTTCCCAGAGCTCCATTGACCCCTCATCGCGTTTTCCGCGCACCGTGAACATCTTGGAGTAATTGTATTCTTGAACCAACATCGGTAACAGAAGATGCCTGTGGGAGGAAGGGGACAATCGTTAAACATGTGACCAATGTCATCACAGTTATAGCAAATCGGATGGCTATCTACACTTGCTGAATTAACACGGTGAGTGTTCCTAGGCGGACAAGGAGGCCGAATTTGTGACTGTGTATAGTTATTAGACGGCTCTTTTATAGCAGCTACAGATCCGTAGACGTGGCCGGAAGGAATAGGTGAGTTAAGCCCTGTCTCTGAGGGAGGGCACGTAGTTTGAACGGTGGTGTTCAATTCACTAATGGCACGTCGAATGGTTAGATTACTATCAGGTGAAATGCGGAATCGTTTAAAGGTTTCTTCCCAAGCGGTACAGCTTTTAACTAGGTCATTGATGTTGGCAAAGCGCTGGTTTGTTAAATGGTATTGAAGCGCAGGTTTCATATTTGACATCAGTAGTTGTATGAATTCTTCATCATGGTATGGAGTATGACATTGTAGTGTCAAACCCCATATGTGATGGTAAAAGTCAATGAAGGTTTCGTTAGAGTGCTGTTTCCGAGCTTCGATGGCTCTTCGAATCTCATAATCTGTTCTTCGATCCTTGAACCGTTCGATAAAATCTCGTTTTAAATCGGAGAATGAACCCAGAGGATTATGCCGGCGATACGTCCAGTACCACTGGAGGGCCACATCTTTGAGTACAGTACACATTTCAATCATTATCGACTCATTGGATAAATTCATAGACGCAGCCACGGTCTCCAATTGAAAAAAGAACATGTCTACCGTTATGCCGGAAGGAGACCCACTGTATGAAATGCCGCTCCTTGATAATTGTTGCCGTCCGGATGTGTTTCCATTGTAGGAAGAGACGCCTACATTTTCATACTGACCCCGATTTTGTTCTGGTTCAAGACAATTGAACGTGCTATTGTGTTGTGAGGTTATTAAAGGATTCCGGTTGGGTTGATTTGAACTAGTGAGTACCACCGAGGAAATCGGGGCATTTAAAGTAGTGACACTAGATCCGCACGATCTCGTGGGATGGGCCAACGAATAATGGAGCCTTCGATCTTCAAAGTGAACATGAGGTGATGAAGCGTTGCTTCTACTGAATAAAGGTGGTGAGATACCGGAGGGATTCACCGTTGTGTTGAGAATATCATTTAAAACTTGCGACTGAAGTTCATTTCGTTCCTGACTCAATTTATTTACTTGATCCGACAACACCTCTATTTTGGTCATTAGAGTCATCAGTAGCGTGGTTTGTGCCACGGTGTCAAGTCCGTCCTTAAAAGGAAGTTGATTTTTCGAGCCGCCTAGTTCTGTTTCATTTCTATAAGCATTTATTAAACTCAGTTGGCCTGATTGGTTTGTACTTTTAAGGCTTGTTGAACCAGTTGCTGTATTTGAGAAGCACGTGGAAGTTCCTGTTTCACTAGGAGTAGCAGTTAGTTGAGTATGTGGTGCTACTGATAATGTCGAGGTTATCGGATTTGTCACATAAGATTTGGTCGTATTTATTAGGTTAGGGTCAACAGGATTCATGTTCGATTCAATAGTTACGGGAATCGCCGAGCTTATTTCTACGTTCTCTGCTGCATTGATGGAGTCATTAAGGTCATTTGAGTTTAGTAAGTATTCGTCTAATGGAGCTACCAAGCTTTTACACGATTTCAACAATTGGCGAGCTGGCTCTTGATAAGTAGGGGAGGAAGATACTCGTTCTAGTCGACCACTTACATGTACCAAGCGACACAAAATTTGGTCTGCCCGATCCGTTTGTTCCCAATCCGGTATTGATTTTAAATCCGAAATATCTTGTTGTAACCGAATTAATTTGTTACGGCAACATTCAATTTCCGCATTTGGATTTTTACTTGCTCGACTGTGCATTCGTTGTGGGACTTTCGTCGAACCGTTTTTCTCCTCATCAATTAGTCTCTGTAGTGTGACTACTGCATCAGCAGACCCAGTCAAAATACCACGTAACTCACATTCTACGTCTATTTCATCCGTTTTCAAGGCAGAGGCTTTCATCATATCTTGATAAACGCACGGCGGCGATATACTGCCAGAATATCAGAAACAGATAGAAAAATCGCCGGACACAAGCCAACAAACAAAAAAAAAACCCGAATGAAAAAAAAATCGGCCAATTAATTGACTATAAAAATTGCAAAAATATGTACGTAATTTAATGGTAAAGGTAAAATATGGTCTCTTATTATTCAATAAAAAAAATATGGTTAATTAATGTATAGAGTGCTTTTATAATTTGATAATCGTAATTAGGGGATGATGTACTCAGGTGCAGTTCTCCGCCGGAGATGATTCGCCACTAGGGAAAAGGAAAAATAAAGATGGAGGGAAAAATGAAACAAATGAAAATCGTGAAAAGTAAAGAAAGTTTCCATAATGCCTATGTATAATCGCGATTAGGTAATAATGGAAAATACCAATGTAACATATTCTAACAATCAAACCAACAAAATGGGAAATTAAGTATAAGTTAGATTGGTATAAGTCCAACTAGACAAATTTAAACAGAAATGTCAGCAATTTAAGAAAAACGTTCTAAATCTATACTAAAAGCAGAAACAGTTGGGTATCTCATTGCGACACATTGAAAAAAAAAACATAGGCATTAGAATAAGCTTGAATTCGCTATTGAACTTATCCAATTCTCAATTCAAACAGTTAACTGGAAACAGAATAAATTGGATAAGCTTTACAGCGACAATCGAAAAAAATTTTTTTAATTAATGAAAGAAATTAAAGAAATATAAAAACTTCGACCTTGACATGCTCAGTTATTTATTCAAACAGCATATTGCCAGAAATATATTTAATGAACTGAATATGACAAAGTAAGCAAACCTAAAAGTTACAAAAAAAATATGAAAAAACAGAATAGCCATTGTTTGGGCGCCACTGTAACGGTATTTGAAAGTGTTTCTTCAAACACCGTTAACAGAATTAATCATGTAAGGACCTCTACGCGGTGATTGGTAGCCGGCTAAGCTTAGGGTTGGTCGTGGGGTTAGTAGAGGCTTACAAGATCCTTTAATACACCGCATCCGAAGGAATTAGATAGGAATTGTGACGAATCTTCAACGCGGGAGTCTACTTACTATGACTGCATCATCCCCCAACCGGGTGATAATTATTTCATTTTAAAAGTTATTGTGTGTAAAGTGAAAAGAACCCAATTCAAATAATAAACCGGGAATTAAAGTTTCTTTTAAGCTAAATATACCATCAATTCTATAATATATTTCAAAAATTATTAACAATAATAAATCAGACATCAATTACTGATTCGCAAACCTTCAAATAATATGCAACTAGCCAAATGGTTCTTTGTACAAATATAACAACTATAGTTAAAATCTATAAACTTTGGTGTCCGGATCACCTTGTAACTAAAATTAATTTTAAGCTAAATTTATTATTTATAATTGATTCTAAGTATAGGAACAAATATTACTTATCAAATTTAATAAATTTAAGACTAAGAACTTAAATTAAATTAGATAGTGTTATTAAATCTAAGTAATTTGAAAAAAAAAAACAATAGCAAAAAAATTTTTTTTTTTTTTAACGTAACATTAACAGATTATTAAACTTTTTTTTTTTTTAATTATATTATTTTCAAAATTCAAACGTAATTTAGATATCATTACTTAAAAATTTAGTAATTTAGTGATATAAACTTAATAGTATAGTAAATAATAGTATATAAAAAAAACCTTATTCGTTAGGTATCCAAAAAATCCAAGGTTATTTGTTCAGCTCAACCTCCGACACTGTTGCTCGTAAAATGTATATTTATTGGTAACTGGTAAGTTCAGGTACTGGTAGTCTTAGGTACATAAAAATGAAATGGCCTTTACCAGAGCACATGTACGAATTCTTTTAACTTGAGAAATAACCGTGTTTTTTTTTTTTGGCTGTACGGTTTTCATAAGTGTTAATTATTATGCAATATGAGGTATTATTTAAATTGTAAAAGCTCGTCATAAATAAAGAACTATTTGGTTATTTTATGTTCACAGTTCACGGAATTGATACTTTTCGACGTAGCCACTAGTTTGGCTTGCCCTTTATTACACAATCACAAGATGAGCTTTTAATGGTAAACTTAGTTTTTCTTTTATGTTTTTTTTGTTATTGTGGTTACAACGTATATTAATCTACGCTTAAGAAACGTGCACAGCTTAAATTCGCATTAACACATAGAATTATTACTATTGATACTATCAATGTCAATAGCATACACAATATGACTAGTAGCGGCGCGATCCCCACACGCCGTTGTTTAAAAAAAAAAAACAATACAGGGATTCTTAATTGGGTTAATAGCATAGCACTGATTAATAAAAACTCCACTAACAATATTTTTATTTTATTTTATTTTGTTGGTTCATCCAAAGTTAACCAAAATAAAGAAAACAAGAGACCGAGTCCATCATCGGTCGGCTATTTATTGCTTTTTCTGTTTGGGATTGTCCGATCGATGCAATTTTTTTTTCTTTATTACAATAATTAAGTCCCACAAAAAAAATAAAAACTGGGAAATTTACCTAGTTCAGTATTCGTAACGTCGACTGCCGCGGGCACCGTTACAACTGGAAGTTTCGTATTTTGAAATTCGGCCACATTGTGTTTCGAACCTGGATTACAGGCGAACGAGGCGACACATTGAAGCAAACTAAACGTTGATCTGCTCATAATTACATTGATAATCCAAAATAAACTAAACATTCGGAATCCGTGACTATCAATTTTATCCGCTTAAAAAAAAGTAAGGCTAACCATCACGTTTTTTCGCAAAAATCTGAAAACTTTTTTTTGTTGAAATTCCGGTTCAAAATGATTATAGGTACAGTATACAACACGTTGAGCACGAAACTACCGGTTGGATGCTTAAAGAAAGCGGTGCTTACTGGAAGTTTCGTATTTTGAAATTCGGCCACATTGTGTTTCGAACCTGGATTACAGGCGAACGAGGCGACACATTGAAGCAAACTAAACGTTGATCTGCTCATAATTACATTGATAATCCAAAATAAACTAAACATTCGGAATCCGTGACTATCAATTTTATCCGTTTAAAAAAAAGTAAGGCTAACCATCACGTTTTTTCGCAAAAATCTGAAAACTTTTTTTTGTTGAAATTCCGGTTCAAAATGATTATAGGTACAGTATACAACACGTTGAGCACGAAACTACCGGTTGGATGCTTAAAGAAAGCGGTGCTTACTGGAAGTTTCGTATTTTGAAATTCGGCCACATTGTGTTTCGAACCTGGATTACAGGCGAACGAGGCGACATATTGAAGCAAACTAAACGTTGATCTGCTCATAATTACATTGATAATCCAAAATAAACTAAACATTCGGAATCCGTGACTATCAATTTTATCCGTTTAAAAAAAAGTAAGGCTAACCATCACGTTTTTTCGCAAAAATCTGAAAACTTTTTTTTGTTGAAATTCCGGTTCAAAATGATTATAGGTACAGTATACAACACGTTGAGCACGAAACTACCGGTTGGATGCTTAAAGAAAGCGGTGCTTACTGGAAGTTTCGTATTTTGAAATTCGGCCACATTGTGTTTCGAACCTGGATTACAGGCGAACGAGGCGACACATTGAAGCAAACTAAACGTTGATCTGCTCATAATTACATTGATAATCCAAAATAAACTAAACATTCGGAATCCGTGACTATCAATTTTATCCGTTTAAAAAAAAGTAAGGCTAACCATCACGTTTTTTCGCAAAAATCTGAAAACTTTTTTTGTTGAAATTCCGGTTCAAAATGATTATAGGCACAGTATACAACACGTTGAGCACGAAACTACCGGTTGGATGCTTAAAGAAAGCGGTGCTTACTGGAAGTTTCGTATTTTGAAATTCGGCCACATTGTGTTTCGAACCTGGATTACGGGCGAACGAGGCGACATATTGAAGCAAACTAAACGTTGATCTGCTCATAATTACATTGATAATCCAAAATAAACGAAACATTCGGAATCCGTGACTATCAATTTTATCCGTTTAAAAAAAAGTAAGGCTAACCATCACGTTTTTTCGCAAAAATCTGAAAACTTTTTTTTGTTGAAATTCCGGTTCAAAATGATTATAGGTACAGTATACAACACGTTGAGCACGAAACTACCGGTTGGATGCTTAAAGAAAGCGGTGCTTACTGGAAGTTTCGTATTTTGAAATTCGGCCACATTGTGTTTCGAACCTGGATTACAGGCGAACGAGGCGACATATTGAAGCAAACTAAACGTTGATCTGCTCATAATTACATTGATAATCCAAAATAAACGAAACATTCGGAATCCGTGACTATCAATTTTATCCGCTTAAAAAAAAGTAAGGCTAACCATCACGTTTTTTCGCAAAAATCTGAAAACTTTTTTTTGTTGAAATTCCGGTTCAAAATGATTATAGGTACAGTATACAACACGTTGAGCACGAAACTACCGGTTGGATGCTTAAAGAAAGCGGTGCTTACTGGAAGTTTCGTATTTTGAAATTCGGCCACATTGTGTTTCGAACCTGGATTACGGGCGAACGAGGCGACATATTGAAGCAAACTAAACGTTGATCTGCTCATAATTACATTGATAATCCAAAATAAACGAAACATTCGGAATCCGTGACTATCAATTTTATCCGTTTAAAAAAAAGTAAGGCTAACCATCACGTTTTTTCGCAAAAATCTGAAAACTTTTTTTTGTTGAAATTCCGGTTCAAAATGATTATAGGTACAGTATACAACACGTTGAGCACGAAACTACCGGTTGGATGCTTAAAGAAAGCGGTGCTTACTGGAAGTTTCGTATTTTGAAATTCGGCCACATTGTGTTTCGAACCTGGATTACAGGCGAACGAGGCGACATATTGAAGCAAACTAAACGTTGATCTGCTCATAATTACATTGATAATCCAAAATAAACGAAACATTCGGAATCCGTGACTATCAATTTTATCCGCCTAAAAAAAAGTAAGGCTAACCATCACGTTTTTTCGCAAAAATCTGAAAACTTTTTTTTGTTGAAATTCCGGTTCAAAATGATTATAGGTACAGTATACAACACGTTGAGCACGAAACTACCGGTTGGATGCTTAAAGAAAGCGGTGCTTACTGGAAGTTTCGTATTTTGAAATTCGGCCACATTGTGTTTCGAACCTGGATTACAGGCGAACGAGGCGACATATTGAAGCAAACTAAACGTTGATCTGCTCATAATTACATTGATAATCCAAAATAAACTAAACATTCGGAATCCGTGACTATCAATTTTATCCGTTTAAAAAAAAGTAAGGCTAACCATCACGTTTTTTCGCAAAAATCTGAAAACTTTTTTTGTTGAAATTCCGGTTCAAAATGATTATAGGCACAGTATACAACACGTTGAGCACGAAACTACCGGTTGGATGCTTAAAGAAAGCGGTGCTTACTGGAAGTTTCGTATTTTGAAATTCGGCCACATTGTGTTTCGAACCTGGATTACGGGCGAACGAGGCGACATATTGAAGCAAACTAAACGTTGATCTGCTCATAATTACATTGATAATCCAAAATAAACGAAACATTCGGAATCCGTGACTATCAATTTTATCCGCTTAAAAAAAAGTAAGGCAAACCATCACGTTTTTTCGCAAAAATCTGAAAATTTTTTTTTGTTGAAATTCCGGTTCAAAATGATTATAGGTACAGTATACAACACGTTGAGCGCGAAACTACCGGTTGGATGCTTAAAGAAAGCGGTGCTTACTGGAAGTTTCGTATTTTGAAATTCGGCCACATTGTGTTTCGAACCTGGATTACAGGCGAACGAGGCGACACATTGAAGCAAACTAAACGTTGATCTGCTCATAATTACATTGATAATCCAAAATAAACTAAACATTCGGAATCCGTGACTATCAATTTTATCCGTTTAAAAAAAAGTAAGGCTAACCATCACGTTTTTTCGCAAAAATCTGAAAACTTTTTTTTGTTGAAATTCCGGTTCAAAATGATTATAGGTACAGTATACAACACGTTGAGCACGAAACTACCGGTTGGATGCTTAAAGAAAGCGGTGCTTACTGGAAGTTTCGTATTTTGAAATTCGGCCACATTGTGTTTCGAACCTGGATTACAGGCGAACGAGGCGACACATTGAAGCAAACTAAACGTTGATCTGCTCATAATTACATTGATAATCCAAAATAAACTAAACATTCGGAATCCGTGACTATCAATTTTATCCGTTTAAAAAAAAGTAAGGCTAACCATCACGTTTTCTCGCAAAAATCTGAAAACTTTTTTTTGTTGAAATTCCGGTTCAAAATGATTATAGGTACAGTATACAACACGTTGAGCACGAAACTACCGGTTGGATGCTTAAAGAAAGCGGTGCTTACTGGAAGTTTCGTATTTTGAAATTCGGCCACATTGTGTTTCGAACCTGGATTACGGGCGAACGAGGCGACATATTGAAGCAAACTAAACGTTGATCTGCTCATAATTACATTGATAATCCAAAATAAACGAAACATTCGGAATCCGTGACTATCAATTTTATCCGCTTAAAAAAAAGTAAGGCTAACCATCACGTTTTTTCGCAAAAATCTGAAAATTTTTTTTTGTTGAAATTCCGGTTCAAAATGATTATACGAGTAGGTACAGTATACAACACGTTGAGCACGAAACTACCGGTTGGATGCTTAAAGAAAGCGGTGCTTACTGGAAGTTTCGTATTTTGAAATTCGGCCACATTGTGTTTCGAACCTGGATTACGGGCGAACGAGGCGACATATTGAAGCAAACTAAACGTTGATCTGCTCATAATTACATTGATAATCCAAAATAAACGAAACATTCGGAATCCGTGACTATCAATTTTATCCGTTTAAAAAAAAGTAAGGCTAACCATCACGTTTTTTCGCAAAAATCTGAAAACTTTTTTTGTTGAAATTCCGGTTCAAAATGATTATAGGCACAGTATACAACACGTTGAGCACGAAACTACCGGTTGGATGCTTAAAGAAAGCGGTGCTTACTGGAAGTTTCGTATTTTGAAATTCGGCCACATTGTGTTTCGAACCTGGAATACGGGCGAACGAGGCGACATATTGAAGCAAACTAAACGTTGATCTGCTCATAATTACATTGATAATCCAAAATAAACGAAACATTCGGAATCCGTGACTATCAATTTTATCCGTTTAAAAAAAAGTAAGGCTAACCATCACGTTTTTTCGCAAAAATCTGAAAACTTTTTTTTGTTGAAATTCCGGTTCAAAATGATTATAGGTACAGTATACAACACGTTGAGCACGAAACTACCGGTTGGATGCTTAAAGAAAGCGGTGCTTACTGGAAGTTTCGTATTTTGAAATTCGGCCACATTGTGTTTCGAACCTGGATTACAGGCGAACGAGGCGACATATTGAAGCAAACTAAACGTTGATCTGCTCATAATTACATTGATAATCCAAAATAAACGAAACATTCGGAATCCGTGACTATCAATTTTATCCGTTTAAAAAAAAGTAAGGCTAACCATCACGTTTTTTCGCAAAAATCTGAAAACTTTTTTTTGTTGAAATTCCGGTTCAAAATGATTATAGGTACAGTATACAACACGTTGAGCACGAAACTACCGGTTGGATGCTTAAAGAAAGCGGTGCTTACTGGAAGTTTCGTATTTTGAAATTCGGCCACATTGTGTTTCGAACCTGGATTACGGGCGAACGAGGCGACATATTGAAGCAAACTAAACGTTGATCTGCTCATAATTACATTGATAATCCAAAATAAACGAAACATTCGGAATCCGTGACTATCAATTTTATCCGTTTAAAAAAAAGTAAGGCTAACCATCACGTTTTTTCGCAAAAATCTGAAAACTTTTTTTTGTTGAAATTCCGGTTCAAAATGATTATAGGTACAGTATACAACACGTTGAGCACGAAACTACCGGTTGGATGCTTAAAGAAAGCGGTGCTTACTGGAAGTTTCGTATTTTGAAATTCGGCCACATTGTGTTTCGAACCTGGATTACAGGCGAACGAGGCGACATATTGAAGCAAACTAAACGTTGATCTGCTCATAATTACATTGATAATCCAAAATAAACGAAACATTCGGAATCCGTGACTATCAATTTTATCCGTTTAAAAAAAAGTAAGGCTAACCATCACGTTTTTTCGCAAAAATCTGAAAACTTTTTTTTGTTGAAATTCCGGTTCAAAATGATTATAGGTACAGTATACAACACGTTGAGCACGAAACTACCGGTTGGATGCTTAAAGAAAGCGGTGCTTACTGGAAGTTTCGTATTTTGAAATTCGGCCACATTGTGTTTCGAACCTGGATTACGGGCGAACGAGGCGACATATTGAAGCAAACTAAACGTTGATCTGCTCATAATTACATTGATAATCCAAAATAAACGAAACATTCGGAATCCGTGACTATCAATTTTATCCGTTTAAAAAAAAGTAAGGCTAACCATCACGTTTTTTCGCAAAAATCTGAAAACTTTTTTTTGTTGAAATTCCGGTTCAAAATGATTATAAGTACAGTATACAACACGTTGAGCACGAAACTACCGGTTGGATGCTTAAAGAAAGCGGTGCTTACTGGAAGTTTCGTATTTTGAAATTCGGCCACATTGTGTTTCGAACCTGGATTACAGGCGAACGAGGCGACATATTGAAGCAAACTAAACGTTGATCTGCTCATAATTACATTGATAATCCAAAATAAACGAAACATTCGGAATCCGTGACTATCAATTTTATCCGTTTAAAAAAAAGTAAGGCTAACCATCACGTTTTTTCGCAAAAATCTGAAAACTTTTTTTTGTTGAAATTCCGGTTCAAAATGATTATAGGTACAGTATACAACACGTTGAGCACGAAACTACCGGTTGGATGCTTAAAGAAAGCGGTGCTTACTGGAAGTTTCGTATTTTGAAATTCGGCCACATTGTGTTTCGAACCTGGATTACGGGCGAACGAGGCGACATATTGAAGCAAACTAAACGTTGATCTGCTCATAATTACATTGATAATCCAAAATAAACGAAACATTCGGAATCCGTGACTATCAATTTTATCCGTTTAAAAAAAAGTAAGGCTAACTAACCATCACGTTTTTTCGCAAAAATCTGAAAACTTTTTTTTGTTGAAATTCCGGTTCAAAATGATTATAGGTACAGTATACAACACGTTGAGCACGAAACTACCGGTTGGATGCTTAAAGAAAGCGGTGCTTACTGGAAGTTTCGTATTTTGAAATTCGGCCACATTGTGTTTCGAACCTGGATTACAGGCGAACGAGGCGACATATTGAAGCAAACTAAACGTTGATCTGCTCATAATTACATTGATAATCCAAAATAAACGAAACATTCGGAATCCGTGACTATCAATTTTATCCGCTTAAAAAAAAGTAAGGCTAACCATCACGTTTTTTCGCAAAAATCTGAAAACTTTTTTTTGTTGAAATTCCGGTTCAAAATGATTATAGGTACAGTATACAACACGTTGAGCACGAAACTACCGGTTGGATGCTTAAAGAAAGCGGTGCTTACTGGAAGTTTCGTATTTTGAAATTCGGCCACATTGTGTTTCGAACCTGGATTACAGGCGAACGAGGCGACATATTGAAGCAAACTAAACGTTGATCTGCTCATAATTACATAGATAATCCAAAATAAACGAAACATTCGGAATCCGTGACTATCAATTTTATCCGTTTAAAAAAAAGTAAGGCTAGCCATCACGTTTTTTCGCAAAAATCTGAAAACTTTTTTTGTTGAAATTCCGGTTCAAAATGATTATAGGTACAGTATACAACACGTTGAGCACGAAACTACCGGTTGGATGCTTAAAGAAAGCGGTGCTTACTGGAAGTTTCGTATTTTGAAATTCGGCCACATTGTGTTTCGAACCTGGATTACAGGCGAACGAGGCGACATATTGAAGCAAACTAAACGTTGATCTGCTCATAATTACATTGATAATCCAAAATAAACGAAACATTCGGAATCCGTGACTATCAATTTTATCCGCTTAAAAAAAAGTAAGGCTAACCATCACGTTTTTTCGCAAAAATCTGAAAACTTTTTTTTGTTGAAATTCCGGTTCAAAATGATTATAGGTACAGTATACAACACGTTGAGCACGAAACTACCGGTTGGATGCTTAAAGAAAGCGGTGCTTACTGGAAGTTTCGTATTTTGAAATTCGGCCACATTGTGTTTCGAACCTGGATTACAGGCGAACGAGGCGACATATTGAAGCAAACTAAACGTTGATCTACTCATAATTACATTGATAATCCAAAATAAACGAAACATTCGGAATCCGTGACTATCAATTTTATCCGTTTAAAAAAAAGTAAGGCTAACCATCACGTTTTTTCGCAAAAATCTGAAAACTTTTTTTTGTTGAAATTCCGGTTCAAAATGATTATAGGTACAGTATACAACACGTTGAGCACGAAACTACCGGTTGGATGCTTAAAGAAAGCGGTGCTTACTGGAAGTTTCGTATTTTGAAATTCGGCCACATTGTGTTTCGAACCTGGATTACAGGCGAACGAGGCGACATATTGAAGCAAACTAAACGTTGATCTGCTCATAATTACATTGATAATCCAGAATAAACGAAACATTCGGAATCCGTGACTATCAATTTTATCCGTTTAAAAAAAGTACGTTTTTTCGCAAAAATCTGAAAACTTTTTTTTGTTGAAATTCCGGTTCAAAATGATTATAGGTACAGTATACAACACGTTGAGCACGAAACTACCGGTTGGATGCTTAAAGAAAGCGGTGCTTACTGGAAGTTTCGTATTTTGAAATTCGGCCACATTGTGTTTCGAACCTGGATTACAGGCGAACGAGGCGACATATTGAAGCAAACTAAACGTTGATCTGCTCATAATTACATTGATAATCCAAAATAAACGAAACATTCGGAATCCGTGACTATCAATTTTATCCGTTTAAAAAAAAGTAAGGCTAACCATCACGTTTTTTCGCAAAAATCTGAAAACTTTTTTTTGTTGAAATTCCGGTTCAAAATGATTATAGGTACAGTATACAACACGTTGAGCACGAAACTACCGGTTGGATGCTTAAAGAAAGCGGTGCTTACTGGAAGTTTCGTATTTTGAAATTCGGCCACATTGTGTTTCGAACCTGGATTACAGGCGAACGAGGCGACATATTGAAGCAAACTAAACGTTGATCTGCTCATAATTACATTGATAATCCAAAATAAACGAAACATTCGGAATCCGTGACTATCAATTTTATCCGTTTAAAAAAAAGTAAGGCTAACCATCACGTTTTTTCGCAAAAATCTGAAAACTTTTTTTTGTTGAAATTCCGGTTCAAAATGATTATAGGTACAGTATACAACACGTTGAGCACGAAACTACCGGTTGGATGCTTAAAGAAAGCGGTGCTTACTGGAAGTTTCGTATTTTGAAATTAGGCCACATTGTGTTTCGAACCTGGATTACAGGCGAACGAGGCGACATATTGAAGCAAACTAAACGTTGATCTGCTCATAATAACATTGATAATCCAAAATAAACGAAACATTCGGAATCCGTGACTATCTATTTTATCCGTTTAAAAAAAAGTAAGGCCATCACGTTTTTTCGCAAAAATCTGAAAACTTTTTTTTGTTGAAATTCCGGTTCAAAATGATTATAGGTACAGTATACAACACGTTGAGCACGAAACTACCGGTTGGATGCTTAAAGAAAGCGGTGCTTACTGGAAGTTTCGTATTTTGAAATTCGGCCACATTGTGTTTCGAACCTGGATTACAGGCGAACGAGGCGACATATTGAAGCAAACTAAACGTTGATCTGCTCATAATTACATTGATAATCCAAAATAAACGAAACATTCGGAATCCGTGACTATCAATTTTATCCGTTTAAAAAAAAGTAAGGCTAACCATCACGTTTTTTCGCAAAAATCTGAAAACTTTTTTTTGTTGAAATTCCGGTTCAAAATGATTATAGGTACAGTATACAACACGTTGAGCACGAAACTACCGGTTGGATGCTTAAAGAAAGCGGTGCTTACTGGAAGTTTCGTATTTTGAAATTCGGCCACATTGTGTTTCGAACCTGGATTACAGGCGAACGAGGCGACATATTGAAGCAAACTAAACGTTGATCTGCTCATAATTACATTGATAATCCAAAATAAACGAAACATTCGGAATCCGTGACTATCAATTTTATCCGTTTAAAAAAAAGTAAGGCTAACCATCACGTTTTTTCGCAAAAATCTGAAAACTTTTTTTTGTTGAAATTCCGGTTCAAAATGATTATAGGTACAGTATACAACACGTTGAGCACGAAACTACCGGTTGGATGCTTAAAGAAAGCGGTGCTTACTGGAAGTTTCGTATTTTGAAATTCGGCCACATTGTGTTTCGAACCTGGATTACAGGCGAACGAGGCGACACATTGAAGCAAACTAAACGTTGATCTGCTCATAATTACATTGATAATCCAAAATAAACGAAACATTCGGAATCCGTGACTATCAATTTTATCCGTTTAAAAAAAAGTAAGGCTAACCATCACGTTTTTTCGCAAAAATCTGAAAACTTTTTTTGTTGAAATTCCGGTTCAAAATGATTATAGGCACAGTATACAACACGTTGAGCACGAAACTACCGGTTGGATGCTTAAAGAAAGCGGTGCTTACTGGAAGTTTCGTATTTTGAAATTCGGCCACATTGTGTTTCGAACCTGGATTACGGGCGAACGAGGCGACATATTGAAGCAAACTAAACGTTGATCTGCTCATAATTACATTGATAATCCAAAATAAACGAAACATTCGGAATCCGTGACTATCAATTTTATCCGTTTAAAAAAAAGTAAGGCTAACCATCACGTTTTTTCGCAAAAATCTGAAAACTTTTTTTTGTTGAAATTCCGGTTCAAAATGATTATAAGTACAGTATACAACACGTTGAGCACGAAACTACCGGTTGGATGCTTAAAGAAAGCGGTGCTTACTGGAAGTTTCGTATTTTGAAATTCGGCCACATTGTGTTTCGAACCTGGATTACGGGCGAACGAGGCGACATATTGAAGCAAACTAAACGTTGATCTGCTCATAATTACATTGATAATCCAAAATAAACGAAACATTCGGAATCCGTGACTATCAATTTTATCCGTTTAAAAAAAAGTAAGGCTAACCATCACGTTTTTTCGCAAAAATCTGAAAACTTTTTTTTGTTGAAATTCCGGTTCAAAATGATTATAGGTACAGTATACAACACGTTGAGCACGAAACTACCGGTTGGATGCTTAAAGAAAGCGGTGCTTACTGGAAGTTTCGTATTTTGAAATTCGGCCACATTGTGTTTCGAACCTGGATTACGGGCGAACGAGGCGACATATTGAAGCAAACTAAACGTTGATCTGCTCATAATTACATTGATAATCCAAAATAAACGAAACATTCGGAATCCGTGACTATCAATTTTATCCGTTTAAAAAAAAGTAAGGCTAACTAACCATCACGTTTTTTCGCAAAAATCTGAAAACTTTTTTTTGTTGAAATTCCGGTTCAAAATGATTATAGGTACAGTATACAACACGTTGAGCACGAAACTACCGGTTGGATGCTTAAAGAAAGCGGTGCTTACTGGAAGTTTCGTATTTTGAAATTCGGCCACATTGTGTTTCGAACCTGGATTACAGGCGAACGAGGCGACATATTGAAGCAAACTAAACGTTGATCTGCTCATAATTACATTGATAATCCAAAATAAACGAAACATTCGGAATCCGTGACTATCAATTTTATCCGCTTAAAAAAAAGTAAGGCTAACCATCACGTTTTTTCGCAAAAATCTGAAAACTTTTTTTTGTTGAAATTCCGGTTCAAAATGATTATAGGTACAGTATACAACACGTTGAGCACGAAACTACCGGTTGGATGCTTAAAGAAAGCGGTGCTTACTGGAAGTTTCGTATTTTGAAATTCGGCCACATTGTGTTTCGAACCTGGATTACAGGCGAACGAGGCGACATATTGAAGCAAACTAAACGTTGATCTGCTCATAATTACATTGATAATCCAAAATAAACGAAACATTCGGAATCCGTGACTATCAATTTTATCCGCTTAAAAAAAAGTAAGGCTAACCATCACGTTTTTTCGCAAAAATCTGAAAACTTTTTTTTGTTGAAATTCCGGTTCAAAATGATTATAGGTACAGTATACAACACGTTGAGCACGAAACTACCGGTTGGATGCTTAAAGAAAGCGGTGCTTACTGGAAGTTTCGTATTTTGAAATTCGGCCACATTGTGTTTCGAACCTGGATTACAGGCGAACGAGGCGACATATTGAAGCAAACTAAACGTTGATCTACTCATAATTACATTGATAATCCAAAATAAACGAAACATTCGGAATCCGTGACTATCAATTTTATCCGTTTAAAAAAAAGTAAGGCTAACCATCACGTTTTTTCGCAAAAATCTGAAAACTTTTTTTTGTTGAAATTCCGGTTCAAAATGATTATAGGTACAGTATACAACACGTTGAGCACGAAACTACCGGTTGGATGCTTAAAGAAAGCGGTGCTTACTGGAAGTTTCGTATTTTGAAATTCGGCCACATTGTGTTTCGAACCTGGATTACAGGCGAACGAGGCGACATATTGAAGCAAACTAAACGTTGATCTGCTCATAATTACATTGATAATCCAGAATAAACGAAACATTCGGAATCCGTGACTATCAATTTTATCCGTTTAAAAAAAGTACGTTTTTTCGCAAAAATCTGAAAACTTTTTTTTGTTGAAATTCCGGTTCAAAATGATTATAGGTACAGTATACAACACGTTGAGCACGAAACTACCGGTTGGATGCTTAAAGAAAGCGGTGCTTACTGGAAGTTTCGTATTTTGAAATTCGGCCACATTGTGTTTCGAACCTGGATTACAGGCGAACGAGGCGACATATTGAAGCAAACTAAACGTTGATCTGCTCATAATTACATTGATAATCCAAAATAAACGAAACATTCGGAATCCGTGACTATCAATTTTATCCGCTTAAAAAAAAGTAAGGCTAACCATCACGTTTTTTCGCAAAAATCTGAAAACTTTTTTTTGTTGAAATTCCGGTTCAAAATGATTATAGGTACAGTATACAACACGTTGAGCACGAAACTACCGGTTGGATGCTTAAAGAAAGCGGTGCTTACTGGAAGTTTCGTATTTTGAAATTCGGCCACATTGTGTTTCGAACCTGGATTACAGGCGAACGAGGCGACATATTGAAGCAAACTAAACGTTGATCTACTCATAATTACATTGATAATCCAAAATAAACGAAACATTCGGAATCCGTGACTATCAATTTTATCCGTTTAAAAAAAAGTAAGGCTAACCATCACGTTTTTTCGCAAAAATCTGAAAACTTTTTTTTGTTGAAATTCCGGTTCAAAATGATTATAGGTACAGTATACAACACGTTGAGCACGAAACTACCGGTTGGATGCTTAAAGAAAGCGGTGCTTACTGGAAGTTTCGTATTTTGAAATTCGGCCACATTGTGTTTCGAACCTGGATTACGGGCGAACGAGGCGACATATTGAAGCAAACTAAACGTTGATCTGCTCATAATTACATTGATAATCCAAAATAAACGAAACATTCGGAATCCGTGACTATCAATTTTATCCGCTTAAAAAAAAGTAAGGCTAACCATCACGTTTTTTCGCAAAAATCTGAAATTTTTTTTTTGTTGAATTCCGGTTCAAAATGATTATAGGTACAGTATACAACACGTTGAGCACGAAACTACCGGTTGGATGCTTAAAGAAAGCGGTGCTTACTGGAAGTTTCGTATTTTGAAATTCGGCCACATTGTGTTTCGAACCTGGATTACGGGCGAACGAGGCGACATATTGAAGCAAACTAAACGTTGATCTGCTCATAATTACATTGATAATCCAAAATAAACGAAACATTCGGAATCCGTGACTATCAATTTTATCCGTTTAAAAAAAAGTAAGGCTAACCATCACGTTTTTTCGCAAAAATCTGAAAACTTTTTTTGTTGAAATTCCGGTTCAAAATGATTATAGGCACAGTATACAACACGTTGAGCACGAAACTACCGGTTGGATGCTTAAAGAAAGCGGTGCTTACTGGAAGTTTCGTATTTTGAAATTCGGCCACATTGTGTTTCGAACCTGGAATACGGGCGAACGAGGCGACATATTGAAGCAAACTAAACGTTGATCTGCTCATAATTACATTGATAATCCAAAATAAACGAAACATTCGGAATCCGTGACTATCAATTTTATCCGTTTAAAAAAAAGTAAGGCTAACCATCACGTTTTTTCGCAAAAATCTGAAAACTTTTTTTTGTTGAAATTCCGGTTCAAAATGATTATAGGTACAGTATACAACACGTTGAGCACGAAACTACCGGTTGGATGCTTAAAGAAAGCGGTGCTTACTGGAAGTTTCGTATTTTGAAATTCGGCCACATTGTGTTTCGAACCTGGATTACAGGCGAACGAGGCGACATATTGAAGCAAACTAAACGTTGATCTGCTCATAATTACATTGATAATCCAAAATAAACGAAACATTCGGAATCCGTGACTATCAATTTTATCCGTTTAAAAAAAAGTAAGGCTAACCATCACGTTTTTTCGCAAAAATCTGAAAACTTTTTTTTGTTGAAATTCCGGTTCAAAATGATTATAGGTACAGTATACAACACGTTGAGCACGAAACTACCGGTTGGATGCTTAAAGAAAGCGGTGCTTACTGGAAGTTTCGTATTTTGAAATTCGGCCACATTGTGTTTCGAACCTGGATTACGGGCGAACGAGGCGACATATTGAAGCAAACTAAACGTTGATCTGCTCATAATTACATTGATAATCCAAAATAAACGAAACATTCGGAATCCGTGACTATCAATTTTATCCGTTTAAAAAAAAGTAAGGCTAACCATCACGTTTTTTCGCAAAAATCTGAAAACTTTTTTTTGTTGAAATTCCGGTTCAAAATGATTATAGGTACAGTATACAACACGTTGAGCACGAAACTACCGGTTGGATGCTTAAAGAAAGCGGTGCTTACTGGAAGTTTCGTATTTTGAAATTCGGCCACATTGTGTTTCGAACCTGGATTACAGGCGAACGAGGCGACATATTGAAGCAAACTAAACGTTGATCTGCTCATAATTACATTGATAATCCAAAATAAACGAAACATTCGGAATCCGTGACTATCAATTTTATCCGTTTAAAAAAAAGTAAGGCTAACCATCACGTTTTTTCGCAAAAATCTGAAAACTTTTTTTTGTTGAAATTCCGGTTCAAAATGATTATAGGTACAGTATACAACACGTTGAGCACGAAACTACCGGTTGGATGCTTAAAGAAAGCGGTGCTTACTGGAAGTTTCGTATTTTGAAATTCGGCCACATTGTGTTTCGAACCTGGATTACGGGCGAACGAGGCGACATATTGAAGCAAACTAAACGTTGATCTGCTCATAATTACATTGATAATCCAAAATAAACGAAACATTCGGAATCCGTGACTATCAATTTTATCCGTTTAAAAAAAAGTAAGGCTAACCATCACGTTTTTTCGCAAAAATCTGAAAACTTTTTTTTGTTGAAATTCCGGTTCAAAATGATTATAAGTACAGTATACAACACGTTGAGCACGAAACTACCGGTTGGATGCTTAAAGAAAGCGGTGCTTACTGGAAGTTTCGTATTTTGAAATTCGGCCACATTGTGTTTCGAACCTGGATTACAGGCGAACGAGGCGACATATTGAAGCAAACTAAACGTTGATCTGCTCATAATTACATTGATAATCCAAAATAAACGAAACATTCGGAATCCGTGACTATCAATTTTATCCGTTTAAAAAAAAGTAAGGCTAACCATCACGTTTTTTCGCAAAAATCTGAAAACTTTTTTTTGTTGAAATTCCGGTTCAAAATGATTATAGGTACAGTATACAACACGTTGAGCACGAAACTACCGGTTGGATGCTTAAAGAAAGCGGTGCTTACTGGAAGTTTCGTATTTTGAAATTCGGCCACATTGTGTTTCGAACCTGGATTACGGGCGAACGAGGCGACATATTGAAGCAAACTAAACGTTGATCTGCTCATAATTACATTGATAATCCAAAATAAACGAAACATTCGGAATCCGTGACTATCAATTTTATCCGTTTAAAAAAAAGTAAGGCTAACTAACCATCACGTTTTTTCGCAAAAATCTGAAAACTTTTTTTTGTTGAAATTCCGGTTCAAAATGATTATAGGTACAGTATACAACACGTTGAGCACGAAACTACCGGTTGGATGCTTAAAGAAAGCGGTGCTTACTGGAAGTTTCGTATTTTGAAATTCGGCCACATTGTGTTTCGAACCTGGATTACAGGCGAACGAGGCGACATATTGAAGCAAACTAAACGTTGATCTGCTCATAATTACATTGATAATCCAAAATAAACGAAACATTCGGAATCCGTGACTATCAATTTTATCCGCTTAAAAAAAAGTAAGGCTAACCATCACGTTTTTTCGCAAAAATCTGAAAACTTTTTTTTGTTGAAATTCCGGTTCAAAATGATTATAGGTACAGTATACAACACGTTGAGCACGAAACTACCGGTTGGATGCTTAAAGAAAGCGGTGCTTACTGGAAGTTTCGTATTTTGAAATTCGGCCACATTGTGTTTCGAACCTGGATTACAGGCGAACGAGGCGACATATTGAAGCAAACTAAACGTTGATCTGCTCATAATTACATTGATAATCCAAAATAAACGAAACATTCGGAATCCGTGACTATCAATTTTATCCGTTTAAAAAAAGTACGTTTTTTCGCAAAAATCTGAAAACTTTTTTTTGTTGAAATTCCGGTTCAAAATGATTATAGGTACAGTATACAACACGTTGAGCACGAAACTACCGGTTGGATGCTTAAAGAAAGCGGTGCTTACTGGAAGTTTCGTATTTTGAAATTCGGCCACATTGTGTTTCGAACCTGGATTACAGGCGAACGAGGCGACATATTGAAGCAAACTAAACGTTGATCTGCTCATAATTACATTGATAATCCAAAATAAACGAAACATTCGGAATCCGTGACTATCAATTTTATCCGTTTAAAAAAAAGTAAGGCTAACCATCACGTTTTTTCGCAAAAATCTGAAAACTTTTTTTTGTTGAAATTCCGGTTCAAAATGATTATAGGTACAGTATACAACACGTTGAGCACGAAACTACCGGTTGGATGCTTAAAGAAAGCGGTGCTTACTGGAAGTTTCGTATTTTGAAATTCGGCCACATTGTGTTTCGAACCTGGATTACAGGCGAACGAGGCGACATATTGAAGCAAACTAAACGTTGATCTGCTCATAATTACATTGATAATCCAAAATAAACGAAACATTCGGAATCCGTGACTATCAATTTTATCCGTTTAAAAAAAAGTAAGGCTAACCATCACGTTTTTTCGCAAAAATCTGAAAACTTTTTTTTGTTGAAATTCCGGTTCAAAATGATTATAGGTACAGTATACAACACGTTGAGCACGAAACTACCGGTTGGATGCTTAAAGAAAGCGGTGCTTACTGGAAGTTTCGTATTTTGAAATTAGGCCACATTGTGTTTCGAACCTGGATTACAGGCGAACGAGGCGACATATTGAAGCAAACTAAACGTTGATCTGCTCATAATAACATTGATAATCCAAAATAAACGAAACATTCGGAATCCGTGACTATCTATTTTATCCGTTTAAAAAAAAGTAAGGCCATCACGTTTTTTCGCAAAAATCTGAAAACTTTTTTTTGTTGAAATTCCGGTTCAAAATGATTATAGGTACAGTATACAACACGTTGAGCACGAAACTACCGGTTGGATGCTTAAAGAAAGCGGTGCTTACTGGAAGTTTCGTATTTTGAAATTCGGCCACATTGTGTTTCGAACCTGGATTACAGGCGAACGAGGCGACATATTGAAGCAAACTAAACGTTGATCTGCTCATAATTACATTGATAATCCAAAATAAACGAAACATTCGGAATCCGTGACTATCAATTTTATCCGTTTAAAAAAAAGTAAGGCTAACCATCACGTTTTTTCGCAAAAATCTGAAAACTTTTTTTTGTTGAAATTCCGGTTCAAAATGATTATAGGTACAGTATACAACACGTTGAGCACGAAACTACCGGTTGGATGCTTAAAGAAAGCGGTGCTTACTGGAAGTTTCGTATTTTGAAATTCGGCCACATTGTGTTTCGAACCTGGATTACAGGCGAACGAGGCGACATATTGAAGCAAACTAAACGTTGATCTGCTCATAATTACATTGATAATCCAAAATAAACGAAACATTCGGAATCCGTGACTATCAATTTTATCCGTTTAAAAAAAAGTAAGGCTAACCATCACGTTTTTTCGCAAAAATCTGAAAATTTTTTTTTGTTGAAATTCCGGTTCAAAATGATTATAGGTACAGTATACAACACGTTGAGCACGAAACTACCGGTTGGATGCTTAAAGAAAGCGGTGCTTACTGGAAGTTTCGTATTTTGAAATTAGGCCACATTGTGTTTCGAACCTGGATTACAGGCGAACGAGGCGACATATTGAAGCAAACTAAACGTTGATCTGCTCATAATTACATTGATAATCCAAAATAAACGAAACATTCGGAATCCGTGACTATCAATTTTATCCGTTTAAAAAAAAGTAAGGCTAACCATCACGTTTTTTCGCAAAAATCTGAAAACTTTTTTTTGTTGAAATTCCGGTTCAAAATGATTATAGGTACAGTATACAACACGTTGAGCACGAAACTACCGGTTGGATGCTTAAAGAAAGCGGTGCTTACTGGAAGTTTCGTATTTTGAAATTCGGCCACATTGTGTTTCGAACCTGGATTACAGGCGAACGAGGCGACACATTGAAGCAAACTAAACGTTGATCTGCTCATAATTACATTGATAATCCAAAATAAACGAAACATTCGGAATCCGTGACTATCAATTTTATCCGTTTAAAAAAAAGTAAGGCTAACCATCACGTTTTTTCGCAAAAATCTGAAAACTTTTTTTGTTGAAATTCCGGTTCAAAATGATTATAGGCACAGTATACAACACGTTGAGCACGAAACTACCGGTTGGATGCTTAAAGAAAGCGGTGCTTACTGGAAGTTTCGTATTTTGAAATTCGGCCACATTGTGTTTCGAACCTGGATTACGGGCGAACGAGGCGACATATTGAAGCAAACTAAACGTTGATCTGCTCATAATTACATTGATAATCCAAAATAAACGAAACATTCGGAATCCGTGACTATCAATTTTATCCGTTTAAAAAAAAGTAAGGCTAACCATCACGTTTTTTCGCAAAAATCTGAAAACTTTTTTTTGTTGAAATTCCGGTTCAAAATGATTATAAGTACAGTATACAACACGTTGAGCACGAAACTACCGGTTGGATGCTTAAAGAAAGCGGTGCTTACTGGAAGTTTCGTATTTTGAAATTCGGCCACATTGTGTTTCGAACCTGGATTACGGGCGAACGAGGCGACATATTGAAGCAAACTAAACGTTGATCTGCTCATAATTACATTGATAATCCAAAATAAACGAAACATTCGGAATCCGTGACTATCAATTTTATCCGTTTAAAAAAAAGTAAGGCTAACCATCACGTTTTTTCGCAAAAATCTGAAAACTTTTTTTTGTTGAAATTCCGGTTCAAAATGATTATAGGTACAGTATACAACACGTTGAGCACGAAACTACCGGTTGGATGCTTAAAGAAAGCGGTGCTTACTGGAAGTTTCGTATTTTGAAATTCGGCCACATTGTGTTTCGAACCTGGATTACGGGCGAACGAGGCGACATATTGAAGCAAACTAAACGTTGATCTGCTCATAATTACATTGATAATCCAAAATAAACGAAACATTCGGAATCCGTGACTATCAATTTTATCCGTTTAAAAAAAAGTAAGGCTAACTAACCATCACGTTTTTTCGCAAAAATCTGAAAACTTTTTTTTGTTGAAATTCCGGTTCAAAATGATTATAGGTACAGTATACAACACGTTGAGCACGAAACTACCGGTTGGATGCTTAAAGAAAGCGGTGCTTACTGGAAGTTTCGTATTTTGAAATTCGGCCACATTGTGTTTCGAACCTGGATTACAGGCGAACGAGGCGACATATTGAAGCAAACTAAACGTTGATCTGCTCATAATTACATTGATAATCCAAAATAAACGAAACATTCGGAATCCGTGACTATCAATTTTATCCGCTTAAAAAAAAGTAAGGCTAACCATCACGTTTTTTCGCAAAAATCTGAAAACTTTTTTTTGTTGAAATTCCGGTTCAAAATGATTATAGGTACAGTATACAACACGTTGAGCACGAAACTACCGGTTGGATGCTTAAAGAAAGCGGTGCTTACTGGAAGTTTCGTATTTTGAAATTCGGCCACATTGTGTTTCGAACCTGGATTACAGGCGAACGAGGCGACATATTGAAGCAAACTAAACGTTGATCTGCTCATAATTACATTGATAATCCAAAATAAACGAAACATTCGGAATCCGTGACTATCAATTTTATCCGCTTAAAAAAAAGTAAGGCTAACCATCACGTTTTTTCGCAAAAATCTGAAAACTTTTTTTTGTTGAAATTCCGGTTCAAAATGATTATAGGTACAGTATACAACACGTTGAGCACGAAACTACCGGTTGGATGCTTAAAGAAAGCGGTGCTTACTGGAAGTTTCGTATTTTGAAATTCGGCCACATTGTGTTTCGAACCTGGATTACAGGCGAACGAGGCGACATATTGAAGCAAACTAAACGTTGATCTACTCATAATTACATTGATAATCCAAAATAAACGAAACATTCGGAATCCGTGACTATCAATTTTATCCGTTTAAAAAAAAGTAAGGCTAACCATCACGTTTTTTCGCAAAAATCTGAAAACTTTTTTTTGTTGAAATTCCGGTTCAAAATGATTATAGGTACAGTATACAACACGTTGAGCACGAAACTACCGGTTGGATGCTTAAAGAAAGCGGTGCTTACTGGAAGTTTCGTATTTTGAAATTCGGCCACATTGTGTTTCGAACCTGGATTACAGGCGAACGAGGCGACATATTGAAGCAAACTAAACGTTGATCTGCTCATAATTACATTGATAATCCAGAATAAACGAAACATTCGGAATCCGTGACTATCAATTTTATCCGTTTAAAAAAAGTACGTTTTTTCGCAAAAATCTGAAAACTTTTTTTTGTTGAAATTCCGGTTCAAAATGATTATAGGTACAGTATACAACACGTTGAGCACGAAACTACCGGTTGGATGCTTAAAGAAAGCGGTGCTTACTGGAAGTTTCGTATTTTGAAATTCGGCCACATTGTGTTTCGAACCTGGATTACAGGCGAACGAGGCGACATATTGAAGCAAACTAAACGTTGATCTGCTCATAATTACATTGATAATCCAAAATAAACGAAACATTCGGAATCCGTGACTATCAATTTTATCCGCTTAAAAAAAAGTAAGGCTAACCATCACGTTTTTTCGCAAAAATCTGAAAACTTTTTTTTGTTGAAATTCCGGTTCAAAATGATTATAGGTACAGTATACAACACGTTGAGCACGAAACTACCGGTTGGATGCTTAAAGAAAGCGGTGCTTACTGGAAGTTTCGTATTTTGAAATTCGGCCACATTGTGTTTCGAACCTGGATTACAGGCGAACGAGGCGACATATTGAAGCAAACTAAACGTTGATCTACTCATAATTACATTGATAATCCAAAATAAACGAAACATTCGGAATCCGTGACTATCAATTTTATCCGTTTAAAAAAAAGTAAGGCTAACCATCACGTTTTTTCGCAAAAATCTGAAAACTTTTTTTTGTTGAAATTCCGGTTCAAAATGATTATAGGTACAGTATACAACACGTTGAGCACGAAACTACCGGTTGGATGCTTAAAGAAAGCGGTGCTTACTGGAAGTTTCGTATTTTGAAATTCGGCCACATTGTGTTTCGAACCTGGATTACAGGCGAACGAGGCGACATATTGAAGCAAACTAAACGTTGATCTGCTCATAATTACATTGATAATCCAGAATAAACGAAACATTCGGAATCCGTGACTATCAATTTTATCCGTTTAAAAAAAGTACGTTTTTTCGCAAAAATCTGAAAACTTTTTTTTGTTGAAATTCCGGTTCAAAATGATTATAGGTACAGTATACAACACGTTGAGCACGAAACTACCGGTTGGATGCTTAAAGAAAGCGGTGCTTACTGGAAGTTTCGTATTTTGAAATTCGGCCACATTGTGTTTCGAACCTGGATTACAGGCGAACGAGGCGACATATTGAAGCAAACTAAACGTTGATCTGCTCATAATTACATTGATAATCCAAAATAAACGAAACATTCGGAATCCGTGACTATCAATTTTATCCGTTTAAAAAAAAGTAAGGCTAACCATCACGTTTTTTCGCAAAAATCTGAAAACTTTTTTTTGTTGAAATTCCGGTTCAAAATGATTATAGGTACAGTATACAACACGTTGAGCACGAAACTACCGGTTGGATGCTTAAAGAAAGCGGTGCTTACTGGAAGTTTCGTATTTTGAAATTCGGCCACATTGTGTTTCGAACCTGGATTACAGGCGAACGAGGCGACATATTGAAGCAAACTAAACGTTGATCTGCTCATAATTACATTGATAATCCAAAATAAACGAAACATTCGGAATCCGTGACTATCAATTTTATCCGTTTAAAAAAAAGTAAGGCTAACCATCACGTTTTTTCGCAAAAATCTGAAAACTTTTTTTTGTTGAAATTCCGGTTCAAAATGATTATAGGTACAGTATACAACACGTTGAGCACGAAACTACCGGTTGGATGCTTAAAGAAAGCGGTGCTTACTGGAAGTTTCGTATTTTGAAATTCGGCCACATTGTGTTTCGAACCTGGATTACAGGCGAACGAGGCGACATATTGAAGCAAACTAAACGTTGATCTGCTCATAATTACATTGATAATCCAAAATAAACGAAACATTCGGAATCCGTGACTATCAATTTTATCCGTTTAAAAAAAAGTAAGGCTAACCATCACGTTTTTTCGCAAAAATCTGAAAACTTTTTTTTGTTGAAATTCCGGTTCAAAATGATTATAGGTACAGTATACAACACGTTGAGCACGAAACTACCGGTTGGATGCTTAAAGAAAGCGGTGCTTACTGGAAGTTTCGTATTTTGAAATTCGGCCACATTGTGTTTCGAACCTGGATTACAGGCGAACGAGGCGACATATTGAAGCAAACTAAACGTTGATCTGCTCATAATTACATTGATAATCCAAAATAAACGAAACATTCGGAATCCGTGACTATCAATTTTATCCGTTTAAAAAAAAGTAAGGCTAACCATCACGTTTTTTCGCAAAAATCTGAAAATTTTTTTTTGTTGAAATTCCGGTTCAAAATGATTATAGGTACAGTATACAACACGTTGAGCACGAAACTACCGGTTGGATGCTTAAAGAAAGCGGTGCTTACTGGAAGTTTCGTATTTTGAAATTAGGCCACATTGTGTTTCGAACCTGGATTACAGGCGAACGAGGCGACATATTGAAGCAAACTAAACGTTGATCTGCTCATAATAACATTGATAATCCAAAATAAACGAAACATTCGGAATCCGTGACTATCAATTTTATCCGTTTAAAAAAAAGTAAGGCTAACTAACCATCACGTTTTTTCGCAAAAATCTGAAAACTTTTTTTTGTTGAAATTCCGGTTCAAAATGATTATAGGTACAGTATACAACACGTTGAGCACGAAACTACCGGTTGGATGCTTAAAGAAAGCGGTGCTTACTGGAAGTTTCGTATTTTGAAATTCGGCCACATTGTGTTTCGAACCTGGATTACAGGCGAACGAGGCGACATATTGAAGCAAACTAAACGTTGATCTGCTCATAATAACATTGATAATCCAAAATAAACGAAACATTCGGAATCCGTGACTATCTATTTTATCCGTTTAAAAAAAAGTAAGGCCATCACGTTTTTTCGCAAAAATCTGAAAACTTTTTTTTGTTGAAATTCCGGTTCAAAATGATTATAGGTACAGTATACAACACGTTGAGCACGAAACTACCGGTTGGATGCTTAAAGAAAGCGGTGCTTACTGGAAGTTTCGTATTTTGAAATTCGGCCACATTGTGTGTTCGAACCTGGATTACAGGCGAACGAGGCGACATATTGAAGCAAACTAAACGTTGATCTGCTCATAATTACATTGATAATCCAAAATAAACGAAACATTCGGAATCCGTGACTATCAATTTTATCCGTTTAAAAAAATGTAAGGCTAACCATCACGTTTTTTCGCAAAAATCTGAAAACTTTTTTTTGTTGAAATTCCGGTTCAAAATGATTATAGGTACAGTATACAACACGTTGAGCACGAAACTACCGGTTGGATGCTTAAAGAAAGCGGTGCTTACTGGAAGTTTCGTATTTTGAAATTAGGCCACATTGTGTTTCGAACCTGGATTACAGGCGAACGAGGCGACATATTGAAGCAAACTAAACGTTGATCTGCTCATAATAACATTGATAATCCAAAATAAACGAAACATTCGGAATCCGTGACTATCTATTTTATCCGTTTAAAAAAAAGTAAGGCCATCACGTTTTTTCGCAAAAATCTGAAAACTTTTTTTTGTTGAAATTCCGGTTCAAAATGATTATAGGTACAGTATACAACACGTTGAGCACGAAACTACCGGTTGGATGCTTAAAGAAAGCGGTGCTTACTGGAAGTTTCGTATTTTGAAATTCGGCCACATTGTGTTTCGAACCTGGATTACAGGCGAACGAGGCGACATATTGAAGCAAACTAAACGTTGATCTGCTCATAATTACATTGATAATCCAAAATAAACGAAACATTCGGAATCCGTGACTATCAATTTTATCCGTTTAAAAAAAAGTAAGGCTAACCATCACGTTTTTTCGCAAAAATCTGAAAACTTTTTTTGTTGAAATTCCGGTTCAAAATGATTATAGGCACAGTATACAACACGTTGAGCACGAAACTACCGGTTGGATGCTTAAAGAAAGCGGTGCTTACTGGAAGTTTCGTATTTTGAAATTCGGCCACATTGTGTTTCGAACCTGGATTACGGGCGAACGAGGCGACATATTGAAGCAAACTAAACGTTGATCTGCTCATAATTACATTGATAATCCAAAATAAACGAAACATTCGGAATCCGTGACTATCAATTTTATCCGTTTAAAAAAAAGTAAGGCTAACCATCACGTTTTTTCGCAAAAATCTGAAAACTTTTTTTGTTGAAATTCCGGTTCAAAATGATTATAGGCACAGTATACAACACGTTGAGCACGAAACTACCGGTTGGATGCTTAAAGAAAGCGGTGCTTACTGGAAGTTTCGTATTTTGAAATTCGGCCACATTGTGTTTCGAACCTGGATTACGGGCGAACGAGGCGACATATTGAAGCAAACTAAACGTTGATCTGCTCATAATTACATTGATAATCCAAAATAAACGAAACATTCGGAATCCGTGACTATCAATTTTATCCGTTTAAAAAAAAGTAAGGCTAACCATCACGTTTTTTCGCAAAAATCTGAAAACTTTTTTTTGTTGAAATTCCGGTTCAAAATGATTATAGGTACAGTATACAACACGTTGAGCACGAAACTACCGGTTGGATGCTTAAAGAAAGCGGTGCTTACTGGAAGTTTCGTATTTTGAAATTCGGCCACATTGTGTTTCGAACCTGGATTACAGGCGAACGAGGCGACATATTGAAGCAAACTAAACGTTGATCTGCTCATAATTACATTGATAATCCAAAATAAACGAAACATTCGGAATCCGTGACTATCAATTTTATCCGTTTAAAAAAAAGTAAGGCTAACATCACGTTTTTTCGCAAAAATCTGAAAACTTTTTTTTGTTGAAATTCCGGTTCAAAATGATTATAGGTACAGTATACAACACGTTGAGCACGAAACTACCGGTTGGATGCTTAAAGAAAGCGGTGCTTACTGGAAGTTTCGTATTTTGAAATTCGGCCACATTGTGTTTCGAACCTGGATTACAGGCGAACGAGGCGACATATTGAAGCAAACTAAACGTTGATCTGCTCATAATTACATTGATAATCCAAAATAAACGAAACATTCGGAATCCGTGACTATCAATTTTATCCGTTTAAAAAAAAGTAAGGCTAACCATCACGTTTTTTCGCAAAAATCTGAAAACTTTTTTTTGTTGAAATTCCGGTTCAAAATGATTATAGGCACAGTATACAACACGTTGAGCACGAAACTACCGGTTGGATGCTTAAAGAAAGCGGTGCTTACTGGAAGTTTCGTATTTTGAAATTCGGCCACATTGTGTTTCGAACCTGGATTACAGGCGAACGAGGCGACATATTGAAGCAAACTAAACGTTGATCTGCTCATAATTACATTGATAATCCAAAATAAACGAAACATTCGGAATCCGTGACTATCAATTTTATCCGTTTAAAAAAAAGTAAGGCTAACCATCACGTTTTTTCGCAAAAATCTGAAAACTTTTTTTGTTGAAATTCCGGTTCAAAATGATTATAGGCACAGTATACAACACGTTGAGCACGAAACTACCGGTTGGATGCTTAAAGAAAGCGGTGCTTACTGGAAGTTTCGTATTTTGAAATTCGGCCACATTGTGTTTCGAACCTGGATTACGGGCGAACGAGGCGACATATTGAAGCAAACTAAACGTTGATCTGCTCATAATTACATTGATAATCCAAAATAAACGAAACATTCGGAATCCGTGACTATCAATTTTATCCGTTTAAAAAAAAGTAAGGCTAACCATCACGTTTTTTCGCAAAAATCTGAAAACTTTTTTTGTTGAAATTCCGGTTCAAAATGATTATAGGCACAGTATACAACACGTTGAGCACGAAACTACCGGTTGGATGCTTAAAGAAAGCGGTGCTTACTGGAAGTTTCGTATTTTGAAATTCGGCCACATTGTGTTTCGAACCTGGATTACGGGCGAACGAGGCGACATATTGAAGCAAACTAAACGTTGATCTGCTCATAATTACATTGATAATCCAAAATAAACGAAACATTCGGAATCCGTGACTATCAATTTTATCCGTTTAAAAAAAAGTAAGGCTAACCATCACGTTTTTTCGCAAAAATCTGAAAACTTTTTTTTGTTGAAATTCCGGTTCAAAATGATTATAGGTACAGTATACAACACGTTGAGCACGAAACTACCGGTTGGATGCTTAAAGAAAGCGGTGCTTACTGGAAGTTTCGTATTTTGAAATTCGGCCACATTGTGTTTCGAACCTGGATTACAGGCGAACGAGGCGACATATTGAAGCAAACTAAACGTTGATCTGCTCATAATTACATTGATAATCCAAAATAAACGAAACATTCGGAATCCGTGACTATCAATTTTATCCGCTTAAAAAAAAGTAAGGCCATCACGTTTTTTCGCAAAAATCTGAAAACTTTTTTTTGTTGAAATTCCGGTTCAAAATGATTATAGGTACAGTATACAACACGTTGAGCACGAAACTACCGGTTGGATGCTTAAAGAAAGCGGTGCTTACTGGAAGTTTCGTATTTTGAAATTCGGCCACATTGTGTTTCGAACCTGGATTACAGGCGAACGAGGCGACATATTGAAGCAAACTAAACGTTGATCTGCTCATAATTACATTGATAATCCAAAATAAACGAAACATTCGGAATCCGTGACTATCAATTTTATCCGTTTAAAAAAAAGTAAGGCTAACCATCACGTTTTTTCGCAAAAATCTGAAAACTTTTTTTTGTTGAAATTCCGGTTCAAAATGATTATAGGTACAGTATACAACACGTTGAGCACGAAACTACCGGTTGGATGCTTAAAGAAAGCGGTGCTTACTGGAAGTTTCGTATTTTGAAATTCGGCCACATTGTGTTTCGAACCTGGATTACAGGCGAACGAGGCGACATATTGAAGCAAACTAAACGTTGATCTGCTCATAATAACATTGATAATCCAAAATAAACGAAACATTCGGAATCCGTGACTATCTATTTTATCCGTTTAAAAAAAAGTAAGGCCATCACGTTTTTTCGCAAAAATCTGAAAACTTTTTTTTGTTGAAATTCCGGTTCAAAATGATTATAGGTACAGTATACAACACGTTGAGCACGAAACTACCGGTTGGATGCTTAAAGAAAGCGGTGCTTACTGGAAGTTTCGTATTTTGAAATTCGGCCACATTGTGTTTCGAACCTGGATTACAGGCGAACGAGGCGACATATTGAAGCAAACTAAACGTTGATCTGCTCATAATTACATTGATAATCCAAAATAAACGAAACATTCGGAATCCGTGACTATCAATTTTATCCGCTTAAAAAAAAGTAAGGCTAACCATCACGTTTTTTCGCAAAAATCTGAAAACTTTTTTTTGTTGAAATTCCGGTTCAAAATGATTATAGGTACAGTATACAACACGTTGAGCACGAAACTACCGGTTGGATGCTTAAAGAAAGCGGTGCTTACTGAAAGTTTCGTATTTTGAAATTCGGCCACATTGTGTTTCGAACCTGGATTACAGGCGAACGAGGCGACATATTGAAGCAAACTAAACGTTGATCTGCTCATAATTACATTGATAATCCAAAATAAACGAAACATTCGGAATCCGTGACTATCAATTTTATCCGTTTAAAAAAAAGTAAGGCTAACCATCACGTTTTTTCGCAAAAATCTGAAAACTTTTTTTTGTTGAAATTCCGGTTCAAAATGATTATAGGTACAGTATACAACACGTTGAGCACGAAACTACCGGTTGGATGCCGAAAGAAAGCGGTGCTTACTGGAAGTTTCGTATTTTGAAATTCGGCCACATTGTGTTTCGAACCTGGATTACAGGCGAACGAGGCGACATATTGAAGCAAACTAAACGTTGATCTGCTCATAATTACATAGATAATCCAAAATAAACGAAACATTCGGAATCCGTGACTATCAATTTTATCCGCTTAAAAAAAAGTAAGGCTAACCATCACGTTTTTTCGCAAAAATCTGAAAACTTTTTTTGTTGAAATTCCGGTTCAAAATGATTATAGGTACAGTATACAACACGTTGAGCACGAAACTACCGGTTGGATGCTTAAAGAAAGCGGTGCTTACTGGAAGTTTCGTATTTTGAAATTCGGCCACATTGTGTTTCGAACCTGGATTACAGGCGAACGAGGCGACATATTGAAGCAAACTAAACGTTGATCTGCTCATAATTACATTGATAATCCAAAATAAACGAAACATTCGGAATCCGTGACTATCAATTTTATCCGTTTAAAAAAAAGTAAGGCTAACTAACCATCACGTTTTTTCGCAAAAATCTGAAAACTTTTTTTTGTTGAAATTCCGGTTCAAAATGATTATAGGTACAGTATACAACACGTTGAGCACGAAACTACCGGTTGGATGCTTAAAGAAAGCGGTCCTTACTGGAAGTTTCGTATTTTGAAATTAGGCCACATTGTGTTTCGAACCTGGATTACAGGCGGACGAGGCGACATATTGAAGCAAACTAAACGTTGATCTGCTCATAATTACATTGATAATCCAAAATAAACGAAACATTCGGAATCCGTGACTATCAATTTTATCCGTTTAAAAAAAAGTAAGGCTAACATCACGTTTTTTCGCAAAAATCTGAAAACTTTTTTTTGTTGAAATTCCGGTTCAAAATGATTATAGGTACAGTATACAACACGTTGAGCACGAAACTACCAGTTGGATGCTTAAAGAAAGCGGTGCTTACTGGAAGTTTCGTAGTTTGAAATTCGGCCACATTGTGTTTCGAACCTGGATTACAGGCGAACGAGGCGACATATTGAAGCAAACTAAACGTTGATCTGCTCATAATTACATTGATAATCCAAAATAAACGAAACATTCGGAATCCGTGACTATCAATTTTATCCGTTTAAAAAAAAGTAAGGCTAACCATCACGTTTTTTCGCAAAAATCTGAAAACTTTTTTTGTTGAAATTCCGGTTCAAAATGATTATAGGCACAGTATACAACACGTTGAGCACGAAACTACCGGTTGGATGCTTAAAGAAAGCGGTGCTTACTGGAAGTTTCGTATTTTGAAATTCGGCCACATTGTGTTTCGAACCTGGATTACAGGCGAACGAGGCGACATATTGAAGCAAACTAAACGTTGATCTGCTCATAATTACATTGATAATCCAAAATAAACGAAACATTCGGAATCCGTGACTATCAATTTTATCCGTTTAAAAAAAAGTAAGGCTAACCATCACGTTTTTTCGCAAAAATCTGAAAACTTTTTTTTGTTGAAATTCCGGTTCAAAATGATTATAGGTACAGTATACAACACGTTGAGCACGAAACTACCGGTTGGATGCTTAAAGAAAGCGGTGCTTACTGGAAGTTTCGTATTTTGAAATTCGGCCACATTGTGTTTCGAACCTGGATTACAGGCGAACGAGGCGACATATTGAAGCAAACTAAACGTTGATCTGCTCATAATTACATTGATAATCCAAAATAAACGAAACATTCGGAATCCGTGACTATCAATTTTATCCGTTTAAAAAAAAGTAAGGCTAACCATCACATTTTTTCGCAAAAATCTGAAAACTTTTTTTTGTTGAAATTCCGGTTCAAAATGATTATAGGTACAGTATACAACACGTTGAGCACGAAACTACCAGTTGGATGCTTAAAGAAAGCGGTGCTTACTGGAAGTTTCGTATTTTGAAATTAGGCCACATTGTGTTTCGAACCTGGATTACAGGCGGACGAGGCGACATATTGAAGCAAACTAAACGTTGATCTGCTCATAATTACATTGATAATCCAAAATAAACGAAACATTCGGAATCCGTGACTATCAATTTTATCCGTTTAAAAAAAAGTAAGGCTAACCATCACGTTTTTTCGCAAAAATCTGAAAACTTTTTTTTGTTGAAATTCCGGTTCAAAATGATTATAGGTACAGTATACAACACGTTGAGCACGAAACTACCGGTTGGATGCTTAAAGAAAGCGGTGCTTACTGGAAGTTTCGTATTTTGAAATTCGGCCACATTGTGTTTCGAACCTGGATTACAGGCGAACGAGGCGACACATTGAAGCAAACTAAACGTTGATCTGCTCATAATTACATTGATAATCCAAAATAAACGAAACATTCGGAATCCGTGACTATCAATTTTATCCGTTTAAAAAAAAGTAAGGCTAACCATCACGTTTTTTCGCAAAAATCTGAAAACTTTTTTTTGTTGAAATTCCGGTTCAAAATGATTATAGGTACAGTATACAACACGTTGAGCACGAAACTACCGGTTGGATGCTTAAAGAAAGCGGTGCTTACTGGAAGTTTCGTATTTTGAAATTCGGCCACATTGTGTTTCGAACCTGGATTACAGGCGAACGAGGCGACATATTGAAGCAAACTAAACGTTGATCTGCTCATAATTACATTGATAATCCAAAATAAACGAAACATTCGGAATCCGTGACTATCAATTTTATCCGTTTAAAAAAAAGTAAGGCTAACCATCACGTTTTTTCGCAAAAATCTGAAAATTTTTTTTTGTTGAAATTCCGGTTCAAAATGATTATAGGTACAGTATACAACACGTTGAGCACGAAACTACCGGTTGGATGCTTAAAGAAAGCGGTGCTTACTGGAAGTTTCGTATTTTGAAATTCGGCCACATTGTGTTTCGAACCTGGATTACAGGCGAACGAGGCGACACATTGAAGCAAACTAAACGTTGATCTGCTCATAATTACATTGATAATCCAAAATAAACGAAACATTCGGAATCCGTGACTATCAATTTTATCCGTTTAAAAAAAAGTAAGGCTAACCATCACGTTTTTTCGCAAAAATCTGAAAACTTTTTTTTGTTGAAATTCCGGTTCAAAATGATTATAGGTACAGTATACAACACGTTGAGCACGAAACTACCGGTTGGATGCTTAAAGAAAGCGGTGCTTACTGGAAGTTTCGTATTTTGAAATTCGGCCACATTGTGTTTCGAACCTGGATTACAGGCGAACGAGGCGACACATTGAAGCAAACTAAACGTTGATCTGCTCATAATTACATTGATAATCCAAAATAAACGAAACATTCGGAATCCGTGACTATCAATTTTATCCGTTTAAAAAAAAGTAAGGCTAACCATCACGTTTTTTCGCAAAAATCTGAAAACTTTTTTTGTTGAAATTCCGGTTCAAAATGATTATAGGCACAGTATACAACACGTTGAGCACGAAACTACCGGTTGGATGCTTAAAGAAAGCGGTGCTTACTGGAAGTTTCGTATTTTGAAATTCGGCCACATTGTGTTTCGAACCTGGATTACGGGCGAACGAGGCGACATATTGAAGCAAACTAAACGTTGATCTGCTCATAATTACATTGATAATCCAAAATAAACGAAACATTCGGAATCCGTGACTATCAATTTTATCCGTTTAAAAAAAAGTAAGGCTAACCATCACGTTTTTTCGCAAAAATCTGAAAACTTTTTTTTGTTGAAATTCCGGTTCAAAATGATTATAGGTACAGTATACAACACGTTGAGCACGAAACTACCGGTTGGATGCTTAAAGAAAGTGGTGCTTACTGGAAGTTTCGTATTTTGAAATTCGGCCACATTGTGTTTCGAACCTGGATTACAGGCGAACGAGGCGACATATTGAAGCAAACTAAACGTTGATCTGCTCATAATTACATTGATAATCCAAAATAAACGAAACATTCGGAATACGTGACTATCAATTTTATCCGTTTAAAAAAAAGTAAGGCTAACCATCACGTTTTTTCGCAAAAATCTGAAAACTTTTTTTGTTGAAATTCCGGTTCAAAATGATTATAGGCACAGTATACAACACGTTGAGCACGAAACTACCGGTTGGATGCTTAAAGAAAGCGGTGCTTACTGGAAGTTTCGTATTTTGAAATTCGGCCACATTGTGTTTCGAACCTGGATTACAGGCGAACGAGGCGACATATTGAAGCAAACTAAACGTTGATCTGCTCATAATTACATTGATAATCCAAAATAAACGAAACATTCGGAATCCGTGACTATCAATTTTATCCGTTTAAAAAAAAGTAAGGCTAACCATCACGTTTTTTCGCAAAAATCTGAAAACTTTTTTTTGTTGAAATTCCGGTTCAAAATGATTATAGGTACAGTATACAACACGTTGAGCACGAAACTACCGGTTGGATGCTTAAAGAAAGCGGTGCTTACTGGAAGTTTCGTATTTTGAAATTCGGCCACATTGTGTTTCGAACCTGGATTACAGGCGAACGAGGCGACATATTGAAGCAAACTAAACGTTGATCTGCTCATAATTACATTGATAATCCAAAATAAACGAAATATTCGGAATCCGTGACTATCAATTTTATCCGTTTAAAAAAAAGTAAGGCTAACCATCACGTTTTTTCGCAAAAATCTGAAAACTTTTTTTGTTGAAATTCCGGTTCAAAATGATTATAGGCACAGTATACAACACGTTGAGCACGAAACTACCGGTTGGATGCTTAAAGAAAGCGGTGCTTACTGGAAGTTTCGTATTTTGAAATTCGGCCACATTGTGTTTCGAACCTGGATTACAGGCGAACGAGGCGACATATTGAAGCAAACTAAACGTTGATCTGCTCATAATTACATTGATAATCCAAAATAAACGAAACATTCGGAATCCGTGACTATCAATTTTATCCGTTTAAAAAAAAGTAAGGCTAACCATCACGTTTTTTCGCAAAAATCTGAAAACTTTTTTTTGTTGAAATTCCGGTTCAAAATGATTATAGGTACAGTATACAACACGTTGAGCACGAAACTACCGGTTGGATGCTTAAAGAAAGCGGTGCTTACTGGAAGTTTCGTATTTTGAAATTCGGCCACATTGTGTTTCGAACCTGGATTACAGGCGAACGAGGCGACATATTGAAGCAAACTAAACGTTGATCTGCTCATAATTACATTGATAATCCAAAATAAACGAAACATTCGGAATCCGTGACTATCAATTTTATCCGTTTAAAAAAAAGTAAGGCTAACCATCACGTTTTTTCGCAAAAATCTGAAAACTTTTTTTTGTTGAAATTCCGGTTCAAAATGATTATAGGTACAGTATACAACACGTTGAGCACGAAACTACCGGTTGGATGCTTAAAGAAAGCGGTGCTTACTGGAAGTTTCGTATTTTGAAATTCGGCCACATTGTGTTTCGAACCTGGATTACAGGCGAACGAGGCGACATATTGAAGCAAACTAAACGTTGATCTGCTCATAATTACATTGATAATCCAAAATAAACGAAACATTCGGAATCCGTGACTATCAATTTTATCCGCTTAAAAAAAAGTAAGGCTAACCATCACGTTTTTTCGCAAAAATCTGAAAACTTTTTTTTGTTGAAATTCCGGTTCAAAATGATTATAGGTACAGTATACAACACGTTGAGCACGAAACTACCGGTTGGATGCTTAAAGAAAGCGGTGCTTACTGGAAGTTTCGTATTTTGAAATTCGGCCACATTGTGTTTCGAACCTGGATTACAGGCGAACGAGGCGACATATTGAAGCAAACTAAACGTTGATCTGCTCATAATTACATTGATAATCCAAAATAAACGAAACATTCGGAATCCGTGACTATCAATTTTATCCGTTTAAAAAAAAGTAAGGCTAACCATCACGTTTTTTCGCAAAAATCTGAAAACTTTTTTTTGTTGAAATTCCGGTTCAAAATGATTATAGGTACAGTATACAACACGTTGAGCACGAAACTACCGGTTGGATGCTTAAAGAAAGCGGTGCTTACTGGAAGTTTCGTATTTTGAAATTCGGCCACATTGTGTTTCGAACCTGGATTACGGGCGAACGAGGCGACATATTGAAGCAAACTAAACGTTGATCTGCTCATAATTACATTGATAATCCAAAATAAACGAAACATTCGGAATCCGTGACTATCAATTTTATCCGTTTAAAAAAAAGTAAGGCTAACCATCACGTTTTTTCGCAAAAATCTGAAAACTTTTTTTTGTTGAAATTCCGGTTCAAAATGATTATAGGTACAGTATACAACACGTTGAGCACGAAACTACCGGTTGGATGCTTAAAGAAAGCGGTGCTTACTGGAAGTTTCGTATTTTGAAATTCGGCCACATTGTGTTTCGAACCTGGATTACAGGCGAACGAGGCGACATATTGAAGCAAACTAAACGTTGATCTGCTCATAATTACATTGATAATCCAAAATAAACGAAACATTCGGAATCCGTGACTATCTATTTTATCCGTTTAAAAAAAAGTAAGGCCATCACGTTTTTTCGCAAAAATCTGAAAACTTTTTTTTGTTGAAATTCCGGTTCAAAATGATTATAGGTACAGTATACAACACGTTGAGCACGAAACTACCGGTTGGATGCTTAAAGAAAGCGGTGCTTACTGGAAGTTTCGTATTTTGAAATTCGGCCACATTGTGTTTCGAACCTGGATTACAGGCGAACGAGGCGACATATTGAAGCAAACTAAACGTTGATCTGCTCATAATTACATTGATAATCCAAAATAAACTAAACATTCGGAATCCGTGACTATCAATTTTATCCGTTTAAAAAAAAGTAAGGCTAGCCATCACGTTTTTTCGCAAAAATCTGAAAACTTTTTTTGTTGAAATTCCGGTTCAAAATGATTATAGGCACAGTATACAACACGTTGAGCACGAAACTACCGGTTGGATGCTTAAAGAAAGCGGTGCTTACTGGAAGTTTCGTATTTTGAAATTCGGCCACATTGTGTTTCGAACCTGGATTACGGGCGAACGAGGCGACATATTGAAGCAAACTAAACGTTGATCTGCTCATAATTACATTGATAATCCAAAATAAACGAAACATTCGGAATCCGTGACTATCAATTTTATCCGCTTAAAAAAAAGTAAGGCTAACCATCACGTTTTTTCGCAAAAATCTGAAAACTTTTTTTTGTTGAAATTCCGGTTCAAAATGATTATAGGTACAGTATACAACACGTTGAGCACGAAACTACCGGTTGGATGCTTAAAGAAAGCGGTGCTTACTGGAAGTTTCGTATTTTGAAATTCGGCCACATTGTGTTTCGAACCTGGATTACAGGCGAACGAGGCGACATATTGAAGCAAACTAAACGTTGATCTGCTCATAATTACATTGATAATCCAAAATAAACGAAACATTCGGAATCCGTGACTATCAATTTTATCCGTTTAAAAAAAAGTAAGGCTAACCATCACGTTTTTTCGCAAAAATCTGAAAACTTTTTTTTGTTGAAATTCCGGTTCAAAATGATTATAGGTACAGTATACAACACGTTGAGCACGAAACTACCGGTTGGATGCTTAAAGAAAGCGGTGCTTACTGGAAGTTTCGTATTTTGAAATTCGGCCACATTGTGTTTCGAACCTGGATTACAGGCGAACGAGGCGACATATTGAAGCAAACTAAACGTTGATCTGCTCATAATTACATTGATAATCCAAAATAAACGAAACATTCGGAATCCGTGACTATCAATTTTATCCGCTTAAAAAAAAGTAAGGCTAACCATCACGTTTTTTCGCAAAAATCTGAAAACTTTTTTTTGTTGAAATTCCGGTTCAAAATGATTATAGGTACAGTATACAACACGTTGAGCACGAAACTACCGGTTGGATGCTTAAAGAAAGCGGTGCTTACTGGAAGTTTCGTATTTTGAAATTCGGCCACATTGTGTTTCGAACCTGGATTACAGGCGAACGAGGCGACATATTGAAGCAAACTAAACGTTGATCTACTCATAATTACATTGATAATCCAAAATAAACGAAACATTCGGAATCCGTGACTATCAATTTTATCCGTTTAAAAAAAAGTAAGGCTAACCATCACGTTTTTTCGCAAAAATCTGAAAACTTTTTTTTGTTGAAATTCCGGTTCAAATTGATTATAGGTACAGTATACAACACGTTGAGCACGAAACTACCGGTTGGATGCTTAAAGAAAGCGGTGCTTACTGGAAGTTTCGTATTTTGAAATTCGGCCACATTGTGTTTCGAACCTGGATTACAGGCGAACGAGGCGACATATTGAAGCAAACTAAACGTTGATCTACTCATAATTACATTGATAATCCAAAATAAACGAAACATTCGGAATCCGTGACTATCAATTTTATCCGTTTAAAAAAAAGTAAGGCTAACCATCACGTTTTTTCGCAAAAATCTGAAAACTTTTTTTTGTTGAAATTCCGGTTCAAAATGATTATAGGTACAGTATACAACACGTTGAGCACGAAACTACCGGTTGGATGCTTAAAGAAAGCAGTGCTTACTGGAAGTTTCGTATTTTGAAATTCGGCCACATTGTGTTTCGAACCTGGATTACAGGCGAACGAGGCGACATATTGAAGCAAACTAAACGTTGATCTGCTCATAATTACATTGATAATCCAAAATAAACGAAACATTCGGAATCCGTGACTATCAATTTTATCCGTTTAAAAAAAAGTAAGGCTAACCATCACGTTTTTTCGCAAAAATCTGAAAACTTTTTTTTGTTGAAATTCCGGTTCAAAATGATTATAGGTACAGTATACAACACGTTGAGCACGAAACTACCAGTTGGATGCTTAAAGAAAGCGGTGCCTACTGGAAGTTTCGTATTTTGAAATTCGGCCACATTGTGTTTCGAACCTGGATTACAGGCGAACGAGGCGACATATTGAAGCAAACTAAACGTTGATCTGCTCATAATTACATTGATAATCCAAAATAAACGAAACATTCGGAATCCGTGACTATCAATTTTATCCGTTTAAAAAAAAGTAAGGCTAACCATCACGTTTTTTCGCAAAAATCTGAAAACTTTTTTTTGTTGAAATTCCGGTTCAAAATGATTATAGGTACAGTATACAACACGTTGAGCACGAAACTACCGGTTGGATGCTTAAAGAAAGCGGTGCTTACTGGAAGTTTCGTATTTTGAAATTCGGCCACATTGTGTTTCGAACCTGGATTACAGGCGAACGAGGCGACATATTGAAGCAAACTAAACGTTGATCTGCTCATAATTACACTGATAATCCAAAATAAACGAAACATTCGGAATCCGTGACTATCAATTTTATCCGTTTAAAAAAAAGTAAGGCTAACCATCACGTTTTTTCGCAAAAATCTGAAAACTTTTTTTTGTTGAAATTCCGGTTCAAAATGATTATAGGTACAGTATACAACACGTTGAGCACGAAACTACCGGTTGGATGCTTAAAGAAAGCGGTGCTTACTGGAAGTTTCGTATTTTGAAATTAGGCCACATTGTGTTTCGAACCTGGATTACAGGCGAACGAGGCGACATATTGAAGCAAACTAAACGTTGATCTGCTCATAATTACATTGATAATCCAAAATAAACGAAACATTCGGAATCCGTGACTATCAATTTTATCCGTTTAAAAAAAAGTAAGGCTAACCATCACGTTTTTTCGCAAAAATCTGAAAACTTTTTTTTGTTGAAATCCCGGTTCAAAATGATTATAGGTACAGTATACAACACGTTGAGCACGAAACTACCGGTTGGATGCTTAAAGAAAGCGGTGCTTACTGGAAGTTTCGTATTTTGAAATTCGGCCACATTGTGTTTCGAACCTGGATTACAGGCGGACGAGGCGACATATTGAAGCAAACTAAACGTTGATCTGCTCATAATTACATTGATAATCCAAAATAAACGAAACATTCGGAATCCGTGACTATCAATTTTATCCGTTTAAAAAAAAGTAAGGCTAACCATCACGTTTTTTCGCAAAAATCTGAAAACTTTTTTTTGTTGAAATTCCGGTTCAAAATGATTATAGGTACAGTATACAACACGTTGAGCACGAAACTACCAGTTGGATGCTTAAAGAAAGCGGTGCTTACTGGAAGTTTCGTATTTTGAAATTAGGCCACATTGTGTTTCGAACCTGGATTACAGGCGAACGAGGCGACATATTGAAGCAAACTAAACGTTGATCTGCTCATAATTACATTGATAATCCAAAATAAACGAAACATTCGGAATCCGTGACTATCAATTTTATCCGTTTAAAAAAAAGTAAGGCTAACCATCACGTTTTTTCGCAAAAATCTGAAAACTTTTTTTTGTTGAAATTCCGGTTCAAAATGATTATAGGTACAGTATACAACACGTTGAGCACGAAACTACCGGTTGGATGCTTAAAGAAAGCGGTGCTTACTGGAAGTTTCGTATTTTGAAATTAGGCCACATTGTGTTTCGAACCTGGATTACAGGCGAACGAGGCGACATATTGAAGCAAACTAAACGTTGATCTGCTCATAATTACATTGATAATCCAAAATAAACGAAACATTCGGAATCCGTGACTATCAATTTTATCCGTTTAAAAAAAAGTAAGGCTAACCATCACGTTTTTTCGCAAAAGTCTGAAAACTTTTTTTTGTTGAAATTCCGGTTCAAAATGATTATAGGTACAGTATACAACACGTTGAGCACGAAACTACCAGTTGGATGCTTAAAGAAAGCGGTGCTTACTGGAAGTTTCGTATTTTGAAATTAGGCCACATTGTGTTTCGAACCTGGATTACAGGCGAACGAGGCGACATATTGAAGCAAACTAAACGTTGATCTGCTCATAATTACATTGATAATCCAAAATAAACGAAACATTCGGAATCCGTGACTATCAATTTTATCCGTTTAAAAAAAAGTAAGGCTAACCATCACGTTTTTTCGCAAAAATCTGAAAACTTTTTTTTGTTGAAATTCCGGTTCAAAATGATTATAGGTACAGTATACAACACGTTGAGCACGAAACTACCGGTTGGATGCTTAAAGAAAGCGGTGCTTACTGGAAGTTTCGTATTTTGAAATTAGGCCACATTGTGTTTCGAACCTGGATTACAGGCGGACGAGGCGACATATTGAAGCAAACTAAACGTTGATCTGCTCATAATTACATTGATAATCCAAAATAAACGAAACATTCGGAATCCGTGACTATCAATTTTATCCGTTTAAAAAAAAGTAAGGCTAACCATCACGTTTTTTCGCAAAAGTCTGAAAACTTTTTTTTGTTGAAATTCCGGTTCAAAATGATTATAGGTACAGTATACAACACGTTGAGCACGAAACTACCAGTTGGATGCTTAAAGAAAGCGGTGCTTACTGGAAGTTTCGTATTTTGAAATTAGGCCACATTGTGTTTCGAACCTGGATTACAGGCGAACGAGGCGACATATTGAAGCAAACTAAACGTTGATCTGCTCATAATTACATTGATAATCCAAAATAAACGAAACATTCGGAATCCGTGACTATCAATTTTATCCGTTTAAAAAAAAGTAAGGCTAACCATCACGTTTTTTCGCAAAAATCTGAAAACTTTTTTTTGTTGAAATTCCGGTTCAAAATGATTATAGGTACAGTATACAACACGTTGAGCACGAAACTACCGGTTGGATGCTTAAAGAAAGCGGTGCCTACTGGAAGTTTCGTATTTTGAAATTCGGCCACATTGTGTTTCGAACCTGGATTACAGGCGAACGAGGCGACATATTGAAGCAAACTAAACGTTGATCTGCTCATAATTACATTGATAATCCAAAATAAACGAAACATTCGGAATCCGTGACTATCAATTTTATCCGTTTAAAAAAAAGTAAGGCTAACCATCACGTTTTTTCGCAAAAATCTGAAAACTTTTTTTTGTTGAAATTCCGGTTCAAAATGATTATAGGTACAGTATACAACACGTTGAGCACGAAACTACCAGTTGGATGCTTAAAGAAAGCGGTGCTTACTGGAAGTTTCGTAGTTTGAAATTCGGCCACATTGTGTTTCGAACCTGGATTACAGGCGAACGAGGCGACATATTGAAGCAAACTAAACGTTGATCTGCTCATAATTACATTGATAATCCAAAATAAACGAAACATTCGGAATCCGTGACTATCAATTTTATCCGTTTAAAAAAAAGTAAGGCTAACCATCACGTTTTTTCGCAAAAATCTGAAAACTTTTTTTTGTTGAAATTCCGGTTCAAAATGATTATAGGTACAGTATACAACACGTTGAGCACGAAACTACCAGTTGGATGCTTAAAGAAAGCGGTGCCTACTGGAAGTTTCGTATTTTGAAATTCGGCCACATTGTGTTTCGAACCTGGATTACAGGCGAACGAGGCGACATATTGAAGCAAACTAAACGTTGATCTGCTCATAATTACATTGATAATCCAAAATAAACGAAACATTCGGAATCCGTGACTATCAATTTTATCCGTTTAAAAAAAAGTAAGGCTAACCATCACGTTTTTTCGCAAAAATCTGAAAACTTTTTTTTGTTGAAATTCCGGTTCAAAATGATTATAGGTACAGTATACAACACGTTGAGCACGAAACTACCGGTTGGATGCTTAAAGAAAGCGGTGCTTACTGGAAGTTTCGTATTTTGAAATTCGGCCACATTGTGTTTCGAACCTGGATTACAGGCGAACGAGGCGACATATTGAAGCAAACTAAACGTTGATCTGCTCATAATTACATTGATAATCCAAAATAAACGAAACATTCGGAATCCGTGACTATCAATTTTATCCGCTTAAAAAAAAGTAAGGCTAACCATCACGTTTTTTCGCAAAAATCTGAAAACTTTTTTTTGTTGAAATTCCGGTTCAAAATGATTATAGGTACAGTATACAACACGTTGAGCACGAAACTACCAGTTGGATGCTTAAAGAAAGCGGTGCTTACTGGAAGTTTCGTAGTTTGAAATTCGGCCACATTGTGTTTCGAACCTGGATTACAGGCGAACGAGGCGACATATTGAAGCAAACTAAACGTTGATCTGCTCATAATTACATAGATAATCCAAAATAAACGAAACATTCGGAATCCGTGACTATCAATTTTATCCGCTTAAAAAAAAGTAAGGCTAACCATCACGTTTTTTCGCAAAAATCTGAAAACTTTTTTTTGTTGAAATTCCGGTTCAAAATGATTATAGGTACAGTATACAACACGTTGAGCACGAAACTACCGGTTGGATGCTTAAAGAAAGCGGTGCTTACTGGAAGTTTCGTATTTTGAAATTCGGCCACATTGTGTTTCGAACCTGGATTACAGGCGAACGAGGCGACATATTGAAGCAAACTAAACGTTGATCTGCTCATAATTACATAGATAATCCAAAATAAACGAAACATTCGGAATCCGTGACTATCAATTTTATCCGCTTAAAAAAAAGTAAGGCTAACCATCACGTTTTTTCGCAAAAATCTGAAAACTTTTTTTTGTTGAAATTCCGGTTCAAAATGATTATAGGTACAGTATACAACACGTTGAGCACGAAACTACCAGTTGGATGCTTAAAGAAAGCGGTGCTTACTGGAAGTTTCGTAGTTTGAAATTCGGCCACATTGTGTTTCGAACCTGGATTACAGGCGAACGAGGCGACATATTGAAGCAAACTAAACGTTGATCTGCTCATAATTACATTGATAATCCAAAATAAACGAAACATTCGGAATCCGTGACTATCAATTTTATCCGTTTAAAAAAAAGTAAGGCTAACCATCACGTTTTTTCGCAAAAATCTGAAAACTTTTTTTTGTTGAAATTCCGGTTCAAAATGATTATAGGTACAGTATACAACACGTTGAGCACGAAACTACCAGTTGGATGCTTAAAGAAAGCGGTGCTTACTGGAAGTTTCGTAGTTTGAAATTCGGCCACATTGTGTTTCGAACCTGGATTACAGGCGAACGAGGCGACATATTGAAGCAAACTAAACGTTGATCTGCTCATAATTACATTGATAATCCAAAATAAACGAAACATTCGGAATCCGTGACTATCAATTTTATCCGTTTAAAAAAAAGTAAGGCTAACCATCACGTTTTTTCGCAAAAATCTGAAAACTTTTTTTTGTTGAAATTCCGGTTCAAAATGATTATAGGTACAGTATACAACACGTTGAGCACGAAACTACCGGTTGGATGCTTAAAGAAAGCGGTGCCTACTGGAAGTTTCGTATTTTGAAATTCGGCCACATTGTGTTTCGAACCTGGATTACAGGCGAACGAGGCGACATATTGAAGCAAACTAAACGTTGATCTGCTCATAATTACATTGATAATCCAAAATAAACGAAACATTCGGAATCCGTGACTATCAATTTTATCCGCTTAAAAAAAAGTAAGGCTAACCATCACGTTTTTTCGCAAAAATCTGAAAACTTTTTTTTGTTGAAATTCCGGTTCAAAATGATTATAGGTACAGTATACAACACGTTGAGCACGAAACTACCGGTTGGATGCTTAAAGAAAGCGGTGCTTACTGGAAGTTTCGTATTTTGAAATTCGGCCACATTGTGTTTCGAACCTGGATTACAGGCGAACGAGGCGACATATTGAAGCAAACTAAACGTTGATCTGCTCATAATTACATTGATAATCCAAAATAAACGAAACATTCGGAATCCGTGACTATCAATTTTATCCGCTTAAAAAAAAGTAAGGCTAACCATCACGTTTTTTCGCAAAAATCTGAAAACTTTTTTTTGTTGAAATTCCGGTTCAAAATGATTATAGGTACAGTATACAACACGTTGAGCACGAAACTACCAGTTGGATGCTTAAAGAAAGCGGTGCTTACTGGAAGTTTCGTAGTTTGAAATTCGGCCACATTGTGTTTCGAACCTGGATTACAGGCGAACGAGGCGACATATTGAAGCAAACTAAACGTTGATCTGCTCATAATTACATAGATAATCCAAAATAAACGAAACATTCGGAATCCGTGACTATCAATTTTATCCGCTTAAAAAAAAGTAAGGCTAACCATCACGTTTTTTCGCAAAAATCTGAAAACTTTTTTTTGTTGAAATTCCGGTTCAAAATGATTATAGGTACAGTATACAACACGTTGAGCACGAAACTACCGGTTGGATGCTTAAAGAAAGCGGTGCTTACTGGAAGTTTCGTATTTTGAAATTCGGCCACATTGTGTTTCGAACCTGGATTACAGGCGAACGAGGCGACATATTGAAGCAAACTAAACGTTGATCTGCTCATAATTACATAGATAATCCAAAATAAACGAAACATTCGGAATCCGTGACTATCAATTTTATCCGCTTAAAAAAAAGTAAGGCTAACCATCACGTTTTTTCGCAAAAATCTGAAAACTTTTTTTTGTTGAAATTCCGGTTCAAAATGATTATAGGTACAGTATACAACACGTTGAGCACGAAACTACCAGTTGGATGCTTAAAGAAAGCGGTGCTTACTGGAAGTTTCGTAGTTTGAAATTCGGCCACATTGTGTTTCGAACCTGGATTACAGGCGAACGAGGCGACATATTGAAGCAAACTAAACGTTGATCTGCTCATAATTACATTGATAATCCAAAATAAACGAAACATTCGGAATCCGTGACTATCAATTTTATCCGTTTAAAAAAAAGTAAGGCTAACCATCACGTTTTTTCGCAAAAATCTGAAAACTTTTTTTTGTTGAAATTCCGGTTCAAAATGATTATAGGTACAGTATACAACACGTTGAGCACGAAACTACCAGTTGGATGCTTAAAGAAAGCGGTGCTTACTGGAAGTTTCGTAGTTTGAAATTCGGCCACATTGTGTTTCGAACCTGGATTACAGGCGAACGAGGCGACATATTGAAGCAAACTAAACGTTGATCTGCTCATAATTACATTGATAATCCAAAATAAACGAAACATTCGGAATCCGTGACTATCAATTTTATCCGTTTAAAAAAAAGTAAGGCTAACCATCACGTTTTTTCGCAAAAATCTGAAAACTTTTTTTTGTTGAAATTCCGGTTCAAAATGATTATAGGTACAGTATACAACACGTTGAGCACGAAACTACCGGTTGGATGCTTAAAGAAAGCGGTGCTTACTGGAAGTTTCGTATTTTGAAATTCGGCCACATTGTGTTTCGAACCTGGATTACAGGCGAACGAGGCGACATATTGAAGCAAACTAAACGTTGATCTGCTCATAATTACATAGATAATCCAAAATAAACGAAACATTCGGAATCCGTGACTATCAATTTTATCCGCTTAAAAAAAAGTAAGGCTAACCATCACGTTTTTTCGCAAAAATCTGAAAACTTTTTTTTGTTGAAATTCCGGTTCAAATTGATTATAGGTACAGTATACAACACGTTGAGCACGAAACTACCGGTTGGATGCTTAAAGAAAGCGGTGCTTACTGGAAGTTTCGTATTTTGAAATTCGGCCACATTGTGTTTCGAACCTGGATTACAGGCGAACGAGGCGACATATTGAAGCAAACTAAACGTTGATCTGCTCATAATTACATTGATAATCCAAAATAAACGAAACATTCGGAATCCGTGACTATCAATTTTATCCGTTTTAAAAAAAGTAAGGCTAACCATCACGTTTTTTCGCAAAAATCTGAAAACTTTTTTTTGTTGAAATTCCGGTTCAAAATGATTATAGGTACAGTATACAACACGTTGAGCACGAAACTACCGGTTGGATGCTTAAAGAAAGCGGTGCTTACTGGAAGTTTCGTATTTTGAAATTAGGCCACATTGTGTTTCGAACCTGGATTACAGGCGAACGAGGCGACATATTGAAGCAAACTAAACGTTGATCTGCTCATAATTACATTGATAATCCAAAATAAACGAAACATTCGGAATCCGTGACTATCAATTTTATCCGTTTAAAAAAAAGTAAGGCTAACCATCACGTTTTTTCGCAAAAATCTGAAAACTTTTTTTTGTTGAAATTCCGGTTCAAAATGATTATAGGTACAGTATACAACACGTTGAGCACGAAACTACCGGTTGGATGCTTAAAGAAAGCGGTGCTTACTGGAAGTTTCGTATTTTGAAATTAGGCCACATTGTGTTTCGAACCTGGATTACAGGCGAACGAGGCGACATATTGAAGCAAACTAAACGTTGATCTGCTCATAATTACATTGATAATCCAAAATAAACGAAACATTCGGAATCCGTGACTATCAATTTTATCCGTTTAAAAAAAAGTAAGGCTAACCATCACGTTTTTTCGCAAAAATCTGAAAACTTTTTTTTGTTGAAATTCCGGTTCAAAATGATTATAGGTACAGTATACAACACGTTGAGCACGAAACTACCAGTTGGATGCTTAAAGAAAGCGGTGCTTACTGGAAGTTTCGTATTTTGAAATTCGGCCACATTGTGTTTCGAACCTGGATTACAGGCGAACGAGGCGACATATTGAAGCAAACTAAACGTTGATCTGCTCATAATTACATTGATAATCCAAAATAAACGAAACATTCGGAATCCGTGACTATCAATTTTATCCGTTTAAAAAAAAGTAAGGCTAGCCGTCACGTTTTTTCGCAAAAATCTGAAAACTTTTTTTTGTTGAAATTCCGGTTCAAAATGATTATAGGTACAGTATACAACACGTTGAGCACGAAACTACCGGTTGGATGCTTAAAGAAAGCGGTGCTTACTGGAAGTTTCGTATTTTGAAATTCGGCCACATTGTGTTTCGAACCTGGATTACAGGCGAACGAGGCGACATATTGAAGCAAACTAAACGTTGATCTGCTCATAATTACATTGATAATCCAAAATAAACGAAACATTCGGAATCCGTGACTATCAATTTTATCCGTTTAAAAAAAAGTAAGGCTAACCATCACGTTTTTTCGCAAAAATCTGAAAACTTTTTTTTGTTGAAATTCCGGTTCAAAATGATTATAGGTACAGTATACAACACGTTGAGCACGAAACTACCGGTTGGATGCTTAAAGAAAGCGGTGCTTACTGGAAGTTTCGTATTTTGAAATTAGGCCACATTGTGTTTCGAACCTGGATTACAGGCGAACGAGGCGACATATTGAAGCAAACTAAACGTTGATCTGCTCATAATTACATTGATAATCCAAAATAAACGAAACATTCGGAATCCGTGACTATCAATTTTATCCGTTTAAAAAAAAGTAAGGCTAACCATCACGTTTTTTCGCAAAAATCTGAAAACTTTTTTTTGTTGAAATTCCGGTTCAAAATGATTATAGGTACAGTATACAACACGTTGAGCACGAAACTACCAGTTGGATGCTTAAAGAAAGCGGTGCTTACTGGAAGTTTCGTATTTTGAAATTCGGCCACATTGTGTTTCGAACCTGGATTACAGGCGAACGAGGCGACATATTGAAGCAAACTAAACGTTGATCTGCTCATAATTACATTGATAATCCAAAATAAACGAAACATTCGGAATCCGTGACTATCAATTTTATCCGTTTAAAAAAAAGTAAGGCTAGCCGTCACGTTTTTTCGCAAAAATCTGAAAACTTTTTTTTGTTGAAATTCCGGTTCAAAATGATTATAGGTACAGTATACAACACGTTGAGCACGAAACTACCGGTTGGATGCTTAAAGAAAGCGGTGCCTACTGGAAGTTTCGTATTTTGAAATTCGGCCACATTGTGTTTCGAACCTGGATTACAGGCGAACGAGGCGACATATTGAAGCAAACTAAACGTTGATCTGCTCATAATTACATTGATAATCCAAAATAAACGAAACATTCGGAATCCGTGACTATCAATTTTATCCGTTTAAAAAAAAGTAAGGCTAACCATCACGTTTTTTCGCAAAAATCTGAAAACTTTTTTTTGTTGAAATTCCGGTTCAAAATGATTATAGGTACAGTATACAACACGTTGAGCACGAAACTACCGGTTGGATGCTTAAAGAAAGCGGTGCTTACTGGAAGTTTCGTATTTTGAAATTCGGCCACATTGTGTTTCGAACCTGGATTACAGGCGAACGAGGCGACATATTGAAGCAAACTAAACGTTGATCTGCTCATAATTACATAGATAATCCAAAATAAACGAAACATTCGGAATCCGTGACTATCAATTTTATCCGCTTAAAAAAAAGTAAGGCTAACCATCACGTTTTTTCGCAAAAATCTGAAAACTTTTTTTTGTTGAAATTCCGGTTCAAAATGATTATAGGTACAGTATACAACACGTTGAGCACGAAACTACCAGTTGGATGCTTAAAGAAAGCGGTGCTTACTGGAAGTTTCGTATTTTGAAATTCGGCCACATTGTGTTTCGAACCTGGATTACAGGCGAACGAGGCGACATATTGAAGCAAACTAAACGTTGATCTGCTCATAATTACATTGATAATCCAAAATAAACGAAACATTCGGAATCCGTGACTATCAATTTTATCCGTTTAAAAAAAAGTAAGGCTAACCATCACGTTTTTTCGCAAAAATCTGAAAACTTTTTTTTGTTGAAATTCCGGTTCAAAATGATTATAGGTACAGTATACAACACGTTGAGCACGAAACTACCAGTTGGATGCTTAAAGAAAGCGGTGCTTACTGGAAGTTTCGTATTTTGAAATTAGGCCACATTGTGTTTCGAACCTGGATTACAGGCGAACGAGGCGACATATTGAAGCAAACTAAACGTTGATCTGCTCATAATTACATTGATAATCCAAAATAAACGAAACATTCGGAATCCGTGACTATCAATTTTATCCGTTTAAAAAAAAGTAAGGCTAACCATCACGTTTTTTCGCAAAAATCTGAAAACTTTTTTTTGTTGAAATTCCGGTTCAAAATGATTATAGGTACAGTATACAACACGTTGAGCACGAAACTACCGGTTGGATGCTTAAAGAAAGCGGTGCCTACTGGAAGTTTCGTATTTTGAAATTCGGCCACATTGTGTTTCGAACCTGGATTACAGGCGAACGAGGCGACATATTGAAGCAAACTAAACGTTGATCTGCTCATAATTACATTGATAATCCAAAATAAACGAAACATTCGGAATCCGTGACTATCAATTTTATCCGTTTAAAAAAAAGTAAGGCTAACATCACGTTTTTTCGCAAAAATCTGAAAACTTTTTTTTGTTGAAATTCCGGTTCAAAATGATTATAGGTACAGTATACAACACGTTGAGCACGAAACTACCGGTTGGATGCTTAAAGAAAGCGGTGCTTACTGGAAGTTTCGTATTTTGAAATTAGGCCACATTGTGTTTCGAACCTGGATTACAGGCGGACGAGGCGACATATTGAAGCAAACTAAACGTTGATCTGCTCATAATTACATTGATAATCCAAAATAAACGAAACATTCGGAATCCGTGACTATCAATTTTATCCGTTTAAAAAAAAGTAAGGCTAACATCACGTTTTTTCGCAAAAATCTGAAAACTTTTTTTTGTTGAAATTCCGGTTCAAAATGATTATAGGTACAGTATACAACACGTTGAGCACGAAACTACCAGTTGGATGCTTAAAGAAAGCGGTGCTTACTGGAAGTTTCGTATTTTGAAATTAGGCCACATTGTGTTTCGAACCTGGATTACAGGCGGACGAGGCGACATATTGAAGCAAACTAAACGTTGATCTGCTCATAATTACATTGATAATCCAAAATAAACGAAACATTCGGAATCCGTGACTATCAATTTTATCCGTTTAAAAAAAAGTAAGGCTAACCATCACGTTTTTTCGCAAAAATCTGAAAACTTGTTTTTGTTGAAATTCCGGTTCAAAATGATTATAGGTACAGTATACAACACGTTGAGCACGAAACTACCAGTTGGATGCTTAAAGAAAGCGGTGCTTACTGGAAGTTTCGTATTTTGAAATTAGGCCACATTGTGTTTCGAACCTGGATTACAGGCGAACGAGGCGACATATTGAAGCAAACTAAACGTTGATCTGCTCATAATTACATAGATAATCCAAAATAAACGAAACATTCGGAATCCGTGACTATCAATTTTATCCGCTTAAAAAAAAGTAAGGCTAACCATCACGTTTTTTCGCAAAAATCTGAAAACTTTTTTTTGTTGAAATTCCGGTTCAAAATGATTATAGGTACAGTATACAACACGTTGAGCACGAAACTACCGGTTGGATGCTTAAAGAAAGCGGTGCTTACTGGAAGTTTCGTATTTTGAAATTCGGCCACATTGTGTTTCGAACCTGGATTACAGGCGAACGAGGCGACATATTGAAGCAAACTAAACGTTGATCTGCTCATAATTACATAGATAATCCAAAATAAACGAAACATTCGGAATCCGTGACTATCAATTTTATCCGCTTAAAAAAAAGTAAGGCTAACCATCACGTTTTTTCGCAAAAATCTGAAAACTTTTTTTTGTTGAAATTCCGGTTCAAAATGATTATAGGTACAGTATACAACACGTTGAGCACGAAACTACCAGTTGGATGCTTAAAGAAAGCGGTGCTTACTGGAAGTTTCGTAGTTTGAAATTCGGCCACATTGTGTTTCGAACCTGGATTACAGGCGAACGAGGCGACATATTGAAGCAAACTAAACGTTGATCTGCTCATAATTACATTGATAATCCAAAATAAACGAAACATTCGGAATCCGTGACTATCAATTTTATCCGTTTAAAAAAAAGTAAGGCTAACCATCACGTTTTTTCGCAAAAATCTGAAAACTTTTTTTTGTTGAAATTCCGGTTCAAAATGATTATAGGTACAGTATACAACACGTTGAGCACGAAACTACCGGTTGGATGCTTAAAGAAAGCGGTGCCTACTGGAAGTTTCGTATTTTGAAATTCGGCCACATTGTGTTTCGAACCTGGATTACAGGCGAACGAGGCGACATATTGAAGCAAACTAAACGTTGATCTGCTCATAATTACATTGATAATCCAAAATAAACGAAACATTCGGAATCCGTGACTATCAATTTTATCCGCTTAAAAAAAAGTAAGGCTAACCATCACGTTTTTTCGCAAAAATCTGAAAACTTTTTTTTGTTGAAATTCCGGTTCAAAATGATTATAGGTACAGTATACAACACGTTGAGCACGAAACTACCGGTTGGATGCTTAAAGAAAGCGGTGCCTACTGGAAGTTTCGTATTTTGAAATTCGGCCACATTGTGTTTCGAACCTGGATTACAGGCGAACGAGGCGACATATTGAAGCAAACTAAACGTTGATCTGCTCATAATTACATTGATAATCCAAAATAAACGAAACATTCGGAATCCGTGACTATCAATTTTATCCGTTTAAAAAAAAGTAAGGCTAACCATCACGTTTTTTCGCAAAAATCTGAAAACTTTTTTTTGTTGAAATTCCGGTTCAAAATGATTATAGGTACAGTATACAACACGTTGAGCACGAAACTACCGGTTGGATGCTTAAAGAAAGCGGTGCTTACTGGAAGTTTCGTATTTTGAAATTCGGCCACATTGTGTTTCGAACCTGGATTACAGGCGAACGAGGCGACATATTGAAGCAAACTAAACGTTGATCTGCTCATAATTACATAGATAATCCAAAATAAACGAAACATTCGGAATCCGTGACTATCAATTTTATCCGCTTAAAAAAAAGTAAGGCTAACCATCACGTTTTTTCGCAAAAATCTGAAAACTTTTTTTTGTTGAAATTCCGGTTCAAATTGATTATAGGTACAGTATACAACACGTTGAGCACGAAACTACCGGTTGGATGCTTAAAGAAAGCGGTGCTTACTGGAAGTTTCGTATTTTGAAATTCGGCCACATTGTGTTTCGAACCTGGATTACAGGCGAACGAGGCGACATATTGAAGCAAACTAAACGTTGATCTGCTCATAATTACATTGATAATCCAAAATAAACGAAACATTCGGAATCCGTGACTATCAATTTTATCCGTTTAAAAAAAAGTAAGGCTAACCATCACGTTTTTTCGCAAAAATCTGAAAACTTTTTTTTGTTGAAATTCCGGTTCAAAATGATTATAGGTACAGTATACAACACGTTGAGCACGAAACTACCAGTTGGATGCTTAAAGAAAGCGGTGCTTACTGGAAGTTTCGTATTTTGAAATTCGGCCACATTGTGTTTCGAACCTGGATTACAGGCGAACGAGGCGACATATTGAAGCAAACTAAACGTTGATCTGCTCATAATTACATTGATAATCCAAAATAAACGAAACATTCGGAATCCGTGACTATCAATTTTATCCGTTTAAAAAAAAGTAAGGCTAGCCGTCACGTTTTTTCGCAAAAATCTGAAAACTTTTTTTTGTTGAAATTCCGGTTCAAAATGATTATAGGTACAGTATACAACACGTTGAGCACGAAACTACCGGTTGGATGCTTAAAGAAAGCGGTGCTTACTGGAAGTTTCGTATTTTGAAATTCGGCCACATTGTGTTTCGAACCTGGATTACAGGCGAACGAGGCGACATATTGAAGCAAACTAAACGTTGATCTGCTCATAATTACATTGATAATCCAAAATAAACGAAACATTCGGAATCCGTGACTATCAATTTTATCCGTTTAAAAAAAAGTAAGGCTAACCATCACGTTTTTTCGCAAAAATCTGAAAACTTTTTTTTGTTGAAATTCCGGTTCAAAATGATTATAGGTACAGTATACAACACGTTGAGCACGAAACTACCGGTTGGATGCTTAAAGAAAGCGGTGCTTACTGGAAGTTTCGTATTTTGAAATTAGGCCACATTGTGTTTCGAACCTGGATTACAGGCGAACGAGGCGACATATTGAAGCAAACTAAACGTTGATCTGCTCATAATTACATTGATAATCCAAAATAAACGAAACATTCGGAATCCGTGACTATCAATTTTATCCGTTTAAAAAAAAGTAAGGCTAACCATCACGTTTTTTCGCAAAAATCTGAAAACTTTTTTTTGTTGAAATTCCGGTTCAAAATGATTATAGGTACAGTATACAACACGTTTAGCACGAAACTACCGGTTGGATGCTTAAAGAAAGCGGTGCTTACTGGAAGTTTCGTATTTTGAAATTAGGCCACATTGTGTTTCGAACCTGGATTACAGGCGAACGAGGCGACATATTGAAGCAAACTAAACGTTGATCTGCTCATAATTACATTGATAATCCAAAATAAACGAAACATTCGGAATCCGTGACTATCAATTTTATCCGTTTAAAAAAAAGTAAGGCTAACCATCACGTTTTTTCGCAAAAATCTGAAAACTTTTTTTTGTTGAAATTCCGGTTCAAAATGATTATAGGTACAGTATACAACACGTTGAGCACGAAACTACCAGTTGGATGCTTAAAGAAAGCGGTGCTTACTGGAAGTTTCGTATTTTGAAATTCGGCCACATTGTGTTTCGAACCTGGATTACAGGCGAACGAGGCGACATATTGAAGCAAACTAAACGTTGATCTGCTCATAATTACATTGATAATCCAAAATAAACGAAACATTCGGAATCCGTGACTATCAATTTTATCCGTTTAAAAAAAAGTAAGGCTAGCCGTCACGTTTTTTCGCAAAAATCTGAAAACTTTTTTTTGTTGAAATTCCGGTTCAAAATGATTATAGGTACAGTATACAACACGTTGAGCACGAAACTACCGGTTGGATGCTTAAAGAAAGCGGTGCTTACTGGAAGTTTCGTATTTTGAAATTCGGCCACATTGTGTTTCGAACCTGGATTACAGGCGAACGAGGCGACATATTGAAGCAAACTAAACGTTGATCTGCTCATAATTACATTGATAATCCAAAATAAACGAAACATTCGGAATCCGTGACTATCAATTTTATCCGTTTAAAAAAAAGTAAGGCTAACCATCACGTTTTTTCGCAAAAATCTGAAAACTTTTTTTTGTTGAAATTCCGGTTCAAAATGATTATAGGTACAGTATACAACACGTTGAGCACGAAACTACCGGTTGGATGCTTAAAGAAAGCGGTGCTTACTGGAAGTTTCGTATTTTGAAATTAGGCCACATTGTGTTTCGAACCTGGATTACAGGCGAACGAGGCGACATATTGAAGCAAACTAAACGTTGATCTGCTCATAATTACATTGATAATCCAAAATAAACGAAACATTCGGAATCCGTGACTATCAATTTTATCCGTTTAAAAAAAAGTAAGGCTAACCATCACGTTTTTTCGCAAAAATCTGAAAACTTTTTTTTGTTGAAATTCCGGTTCAAAATGATTATAGGTACAGTATACAACACGTTGAGCACGAAACTACCGGTTGGATGCTTAAAGAAAGCGGTGCTTACTGGAAGTTTCGTATTTTGAAATTAGGCCACATTGTGTTTCGAACCTGGATTACAGGCGAACGAGGCGACATATTGAAGCAAACTAAACGTTGATCTGCTCATAATTACATTGATAATCCAAAATAAACGAAACATTCGGAATCCGTGACTATCAATTTTATCCGTTTAAAAAAAAGTAAGGCTAACCATCACGTTTTTTCGCAAAAATCTGAAAACTTTTTTTTGTTGAAATTCCGGTTCAAAATGATTATAGGTACAGTATACAACACGTTGAGCACGAAACTACCAGTTGGATGCTTAAAGAAAGCGGTGCTTACTGGAAGTTTCGTATTTTGAAATTCGGCCACATTGTGTTTCGAACCTGGATTACAGGCGAACGAGGCGACATATTGAAGCAAACTAAACGTTGATCTGCTCATAATTACATTGATAATCCAAAATAAACGAAACATTCGGAATCCGTGACTATCAATTTTATCCGTTTAAAAAAAAGTAAGGCTAGCCGTCACGTTTTTTCGCAAAAATCTGAAAACTTTTTTTTGTTGAAATTCCGGTTCAAAATGATTATAGGTACAGTATACAACACGTTGAGCACGAAACTACCGGTTGGATGCTTAAAGAAAGCGGTGCTTACTGGAAGTTTCGTATTTTGAAATTCGGCCACATTGTGTTTCGAACCTGGATTACAGGCGAACGAGGCGACATATTGAAGCAAACTAAACGTTGATCTGCTCATAATTACATAGATAATCCAAAATAAACGAAACATTCGGAATCCGTGACTATCAATTTTATCCGCTTAAAAAAAAGTAAGTAACCATCACGTTTTTTCGCAAAAATCTGAAAACTTTTTTTTGTTGAAATTCCGGTTCAAATTGATTATAGGTACAGTATACAACACGTTGAGCACGAAACTACCGGTTGGATGCTTAAAGAAAGCGGTGCTTACTGGAAGTTTCGTATTTTGAAATTCGGCCACATTGTGTTTCGAACCTGGATTACAGGCGAACGAGGCGACATATTGAAGCAAACTAAACGTTGATCTGCTCATAATTACATTGATAATCCAAAATAAACGAAACATTCGGAATCCGTGACTATCAATTTTATCCGTTTAAAAAAAAGTAAGGCTAACCATCACGTTTTTTCGCAAAAATCTGAAAACTTTTTTTTGTTGAAATTCCGGTTCAAAATGATTATAGGTACAGTATACAACACGTTGAGCACGAAACTACCGGTTGGATGCTTAAAGAAAGCGGTGCTTACTGGAAGTTTCGTATTTTGAAATTAGGCCACATTGTGTTTCGAACCTGGATTACAGGCGAACGAGGCGACATATTGAAGCAAACTAAACGTTGATCTGCTCATAATTACATTGATAATCCAAAATAAACGAAACATTCGGAATCCGTGACTATCAATTTTATCCGTTTAAAAAAAAGTAAGGCTAACCATCACGTTTTTTCGCAAAAATCTGAAAACTTTTTTTTGTTGAAATTCCGGTTCAAAATGATTATAGGTACAGTATACAACACGTTGAGCACGAAACTACCAGTTGGATGCTTAAAGAAAGCGGTGCTTACTGGAAGTTTCGTATTTTGAAATTCGGCCACATTGTGTTTCGAACCTGGATTACAGGCGAACGAGGCGACATATTGAAGCAAACTAAACGTTGATCTGCTCATAATTACATTGATAATCCAAAATAAACGAAACATTCGGAATCCGTGACTATCAATTTTATCCGTTTAAAAAAAAGTAAGGCTAGCCGTCACGTTTTTTCGCAAAAATCTGAAAACTTTTTTTTGTTGAAATTCCGGTTCAAAATGATTATAGGTACAGTATACAACACGTTGAGCACGAAACTACCGGTTGGATGCTTAAAGAAAGCGGTGCTTACTGGAAGTTTCGTATTTTGAAATTCGGCCACATTGTGTTTCGAACCTGGATTACAGGCGAACGAGGCGACATATTGAAGCAAACTAAACGTTGATCTGCTCATAATTACATTGATAATCCAAAATAAACGAAACATTCGGAATCCGTGACTATCAATTTTATCCGTTTAAAAAAAAGTAAGGCTAACCATCACGTTTTTTCGCAAAAATCTGAAAACTTTTTTTTGTTGAAATTCCGGTTCAAAATGATTATAGGTACAGTATACAACACGTTGAGCACGAAACTACCGGTTGGATGCTTAAAGAAAGCGGTGCTTACTGGAAGTTTCGTATTTTGAAATTAGGCCACATTGTGTTTCGAACCTGGATTACAGGCGAACGAGGCGACATATTGAAGCAAACTAAACGTTGATCTGCTCATAATTACATTGATAATCCAAAATAAACGAAACATTCGGAATCCGTGACTATCAATTTTATCCGTTTAAAAAAAAGTAAGGCTAACCATCACGTTTTTTCGCAAAAATCTGAAAACTTTTTTTTGTTGAAATTCCGGTTCAAAATGATTATAGGTACAGTATACAACACGTTGAGCACGAAACTACCGGTTGGATGCTTAAAGAAAGCGGTGCTTACTGGAAGTTTCGTATTTTGAAATTAGGCCACATTGTGTTTCGAACCTGGATTACAGGCGAACGAGGCGACATATTGAAGCAAACTAAACGTTGATCTGCTCATAATTACATTGATAATCCAAAATAAACGAAACATTCGGAATCCGTGACTATCAATTTTATCCGTTTAAAAAAAAGTAAGGCTAACCATCACGTTTTTTCGCAAAAATCTGAAAACTTTTTTTTGTTGAAATTCCGGTTCAAAATGATTATAGGTACAGTATACAACACGTTGAGCACGAAACTACCAGTTGGATGCTTAAAGAAAGCGGTGCTTACTGGAAGTTTCGTATTTTGAAATTCGGCCACATTGTGTTTCGAACCTGGATTACAGGCGAACGAGGCGACATATTGAAGCAAACTAAACGTTGATCTGCTCATAATTACATTGATAATCCAAAATAAACGAAACATTCGGAATCCGTGACTATCAATTTTATCCGTTTAAAAAAAAGTAAGGCTAGCCGTCACGTTTTTTCGCAAAAATCTGAAAACTTTTTTTTGTTGAAATTCCGGTTCAAAATGATTATAGGTACAGTATACAACACGTTGAGCACGAAACTACCGGTTGGATGCTTAAAGAAAGCGGTGCTTACTGGAAGTTTCGTATTTTGAAATTCGGCCACATTGTGTTTCGAACCTGGATTACAGGCGAACGAGGCGACATATTGAAGCAAACTAAACGTTGATCTGCTCATAATTACATAGATAATCCAAAATAAACGAAACATTCGGAATCCGTGACTATCAATTTTATCCGCTTAAAAAAAAGTAAGGCTAACCATCACGTTTTTTCGCAAAAATCTGAAAACTTTTTTTTGTTGAAATTCCGGTTCAAATTGATTATAGGTACAGTATACAACACGTTGAGCACGAAACTACCGGTTGGATGCTTAAAGAAAGCGGTGCTTACTGGAAGTTTCGTATTTTGAAATTCGGCCACATTGTGTTTCGAACCTGGATTACAGGCGAACGAGGCGACATATTGAAGCAAACTAAACGTTGATCTGCTCATAATTACATTGATAATCCAAAATAAACGAAACATTCGGAATCCGTGACTATCAATTTTATCCGTTTAAAAAAAAGTAAGGCTAACCATCACGTTTTTTCGCAAAAATCTGAAAACTTTTTTTTGTTGAAATTCCGGTTCAAAATGATTATAGGTACAGTATACAACACGTTGAGCACGAAACTACCGGTTGGATGCTTAAAGAAAGCGGTGCTTACTGGAAGTTTCGTATTTTGAAATTAGGCCACATTGTGTTTCGAACCTGGATTACAGGCGAACGAGGCGACATATTGAAGCAAACTAAACGTTGATCTGCTCATAATTACATTGATAATCCAAAATAAACGAAACATTCGGAATCCGTGACTATCAATTTTATCCGTTTAAAAAAAAGTAAGGCTAACCATCACGTTTTTTCGCAAAAATCTGAAAACTTTTTTTTGTTGAAATTCCGGTTCAAAATGATTATAGGTACAGTATACAACACGTTGAGCACGAAACTACCAGTTGGATGCTTAAAGAAAGCGGTGCTTACTGGAAGTTTCGTATTTTGAAATTCGGCCACATTGTGTTTCGAACCTGGATTACAGGCGAACGAGGCGACATATTGAAGCAAACTAAACGTTGATCTGCTCATAATTACATAGATAATCCAAAATAAACGAAACATTCGGAATCCGTGACTATCAATTTTATCCGCTTAAAAAAAAGTAAGGCTAACCATCACGTTTTTTCGCAAAAATCTGAAAACTTTTTTTTGTTGAAATTCCGGTTCAAATTGATTATAGGTACAGTATACAACACGTTGAGCACGAAACTACCGGTTGGATGCTTAAAGAAAGCGGTGCTTACTGGAAGTTTCGTATTTTGAAATTCGGCCACATTGTGTTTCGAACCTGGATTACAGGCGAACGAGGCGACATATTGAAGCAAACTAAACGTTGATCTGCTCATAATTACATTGATAATCCAAAATAAACGAAACATTCGGAATCCGTGACTATCAATTTTATCCGTTTAAAAAAAAGTAAGGCTAACCATCACGTTTTTTCGCAAAAATCTGAAAACTTTTTTTTGTTGAAATTCCGGTTCAAAATGATTATAGGTACAGTATACAACACGTTGAGCACGAAACTACCGGTTGGATGCTTAAAGAAAGCGGTGCTTACTGGAAGTTTCGTATTTTGAAATTAGGCCACATTGTGTTTCGAACCTGGATTACAGGCGAACGAGGCGACATATTGAAGCAAACTAAACGTTGATCTGCTCATAATTACATTGATAATCCAAAATAAACGAAACATTCGGAATCCGTGACTATCAATTTTATCCGTTTAAAAAAAAGTAAGGCTAACCATCACGTTTTTTCGCAAAAATCTGAAAACTTTTTTTTGTTGAAATTCCGGTTCAAAATGATTATAGGTACAGTATACAACACGTTGAGCACGAAACTACCAGTTGGATGCTTAAAGAAAGCGGTGCTTACTGGAAGTTTCGTATTTTGAAATTCGGCCACATTGTGTTTCGAACCTGGATTACAGGCGAACGAGGCGACATATTGAAGCAAACTAAACGTTGATCTGCTCATAATTACATTGATAATCCAAAATAAACGAAACATTCGGAATCCGTGACTATCAATTTTATCCGTTTAAAAAAAAGTAAGGCTAGCCGTCACGTTTTTTCGCAAAAATCTGAAAACTTTTTTTTGTTGAAATTCCGGTTCAAAATGATTATAGGTACAGTATACAACACGTTGAGCACGAAACTACCGGTTGGATGCTTAAAGAAAGCGGTGCTTACTGGAAGTTTCGTATTTTGAAATTCGGCCACATTGTGTTTCGAACCTGGATTACAGGCGAACGAGGCGACATATTGAAGCAAACTAAACGTTGATCTGCTCATAATTACATAGATAATCCAAAATAAACGAAACATTCGGAATCCGTGACTATCAATTTTATCCGCTTAAAAAAAAGTAAGGCTAACCATCACGTTTTTTCGCAAAAATCTGAAAACTTTTTTTTGTTGAAATTCCGGTTCAAATTGATTATAGGTACAGTATACAACACGTTGAGCACGAAACTACCGGTTGGATGCTTAAAGAAAGCGGTGCTTACTGGAAGTTTCGTATTTTGAAATTCGGCCACATTGTGTTTCGAACCTGGATTACAGGCGAACGAGGCGACATATTGAAGCAAACTAAACGTTGATCTGCTCATAATTACATTGATAATCCAAAATAAACGAAACATTCGGAATCCGTGACTATCAATTTTATCCGTTTAAAAAAAAGTAAGGCTAACCATCACGTTTTTTCGCAAAAATCTGAAAACTTTTTTTTGTTGAAATTCCGGTTCAAAATGATTATAGGTACAGTATACAACACGTTGAGCACGAAACTACCGGTTGGATGCTTAAAGAAAGCGGTGCTTACTGGAAGTTTCGTATTTTGAAATTAGGCCACATTGTGTTTCGAACCTGGATTACAGGCGAACGAGGCGACATATTGAAGCAAACTAAACGTTGATCTGCTCATAATTACATTGATAATCCAAAATAAACGAAACATTCGGAATCCGTGACTATCAATTTTATCCGTTTAAAAAAAAGTAAGGCTAACCATCACGTTTTTTCGCAAAAATCTGAAAACTTTTTTTTGTTGAAATTCCGGTTCAAAATGATTATAGGTACAGTATACAACACGTTGAGCACGAAACTACCGGTTGGATGCTTAAAGAAAGCGGTGCTTACTGGAAGTTTCGTATTTTGAAATTAGGCCACATTGTGTTTCGAACCTGGATTACAGGCGAACGAGGCGACATATTGAAGCAAACTAAACGTTGATCTGCTCATAATTACATTGATAATCCAAAATAAACGAAACATTCGGAATCCGTGACTATCAATTTTATCCGTTTAAAAAAAAGTAAGGCTAACCATCACGTTTTTTCGCAAAAATCTGAAAACTTTTTTTTGTTGAAATTCCGGTTCAAAATGATTATAGGTACAGTATACAACACGTTGAGCACGAAACTACCAGTTGGATGCTTAAAGAAAGCGGTGCTTACTGGAAGTTTCGTATTTTGAAATTCGGCCACATTGTGTTTCGAACCTGGATTACAGGCGAACGAGGCGACATATTGAAGCAAACTAAACGTTGATCTGCTCATAATTACATTGATAATCCAAAATAAACGAAACATTCGGAATCCGTGACTATCAATTTTATCCGTTTAAAAAAAAGTAAGGCTAGCCGTCACGTTTTTTCGCAAAAATCTGAAAACTTTTTTTTGTTGAAATTCCGGTTCAAAATGATTATAGGTACAGTATACAACACGTTGAGCACGAAACTACCGGTTGGATGCTTAAAGAAAGCGGTGCTTACTGGAAGTTTCGTATTTTGAAATTCGGCCACATTGTGTTTCGAACCTGGATTACAGGCGAACGAGGCGACATATTGAAGCAAACTAAACGTTGATCTGCTCATAATTACATTGATAATCCAAAATAAACGAAACATTCGGAATCCGTGACTATCAATTTTATCCGTTTAAAAAAAAGTAAGGCTAACCATCACGTTTTTTCGCAAAAATCTGAAAACTTTTTTTTGTTGAAATTCCGGTTCAAAATGATTATAGGTACAGTATACAACACGTTGAGCACGAAACTACCGGTTGGATGCTTAAAGAAAGCGGTGCTTACTGGAAGTTTCGTATTTTGAAATTAGGCCACATTGTGTTTCGAACCTGGATTACAGGCGAACGAGGCGACATATTGAAGCAAACTAAACGTTGATCTGCTCATAATTACATTGATAATCCAAAATAAACGAAACATTCGGAATCCGTGACTATCAATTTTATCCGTTTAAAAAAAAGTAAGGCTAACCATCACGTTTTTTCGCAAAAATCTGAAAACTTTTTTTTGTTGAAATTCCGGTTCAAAATGATTATAGGTACAGTATACAACACGTTGAGCACGAAACTACCGGTTGGATGCTTAAAGAAAGCGGTGCTTACTGGAAGTTTCGTATTTTGAAATTAGGCCACATTGTGTTTCGAACCTGGATTACAGGCGAACGAGGCGACATATTGAAGCAAACTAAACGTTGATCTGCTCATAATTACATTGATAATCCAAAATAAACGAAACATTCGGAATCCGTGACTATCAATTTTATCCGTTTAAAAAAAAGTAAGGCTAACCATCACGTTTTTTCGCAAAAATCTGAAAACTTTTTTTTGTTGAAATTCCGGTTCAAAATGATTATAGGTACAGTATACAACACGTTGAGCACGAAACTACCAGTTGGATGCTTAAAGAAAGCGGTGCTTACTGGAAGTTTCGTATTTTGAAATTCGGCCACATTGTGTTTCGAACCTGGATTACAGGCGAACGAGGCGACATATTGAAGCAAACTAAACGTTGATCTGCTCATAATTACATTGATAATCCAAAATAAACGAAACATTCGGAATCCGTGACTATCAATTTTATCCGTTTAAAAAAAAGTAAGGCTAGCCGTCACGTTTTTTCGCAAAAATCTGAAAACTTTTTTTTGTTGAAATTCCGGTTCAAAATGATTATAGGTACAGTATACAACACGTTGAGCACGAAACTACCGGTTGGATGCTTAAAGAAAGCGGTGCTTACTGGAAGTTTCGTATTTTGAAATTCGGCCACATTGTGTTTCGAACCTGGATTACAGGCGAACGAGGCGACATATTGAAGCAAACTAAACGTTGATCTGCTCATAATTACATAGATAATCCAAAATAAACGAAACATTCGGAATCCGTGACTATCAATTTTATCCGCTTAAAAAAAAGTAAGGCTAACCATCACGTTTTTTCGCAAAAATCTGAAAACTTTTTTTTGTTGAAATTCCGGTTCAAATTGATTATAGGTACAGTATACAACACGTTGAGCACGAAACTACCGGTTGGATGCTTAAAGAAAGCGGTGCTTACTGGAAGTTTCGTATTTTGAAATTCGGCCACATTGTGTTTCGAACCTGGATTACAGGCGAACGAGGCGACATATTGAAGCAAACTAAACGTTGATCTGCTCATAATTACATTGATAATCCAAAATAAACGAAACATTCGGAATCCGTGACTATCAATTTTATCCGTTTAAAAAAAAGTAAGGCTAACCATCACGTTTTTTCGCAAAAATCTGAAAACTTTTTTTTGTTGAAATTCCGGTTCAAAATGATTATAGGTACAGTATACAACACGTTGAGCACGAAACTACCGGTTGGATGCTTAAAGAAAGCGGTGCTTACTGGAAGTTTCGTATTTTGAAATTAGGCCACATTGTGTTTCGAACCTGGATTACAGGCGAACGAGGCGACATATTGAAGCAAACTAAACGTTGATCTGCTCATAATTACATTGATAATCCAAAATAAACGAAACATTCGGAATCCGTGACTATCAATTTTATCCGTTTAAAAAAAAGTAAGGCTAACCATCACGTTTTTTCGCAAAAATCTGAAAACTTTTTTTTGTTGAAATTCCGGTTCAAAATGATTATAGGTACAGTATACAACACGTTGAGCACGAAACTACCAGTTGGATGCTTAAAGAAAGCGGTGCTTACTGGAAGTTTCGTATTTTGAAATTCGGCCACATTGTGTTTCGAACCTGGATTACAGGCGAACGAGGCGACATATTGAAGCAAACTAAACGTTGATCTGCTCATAATTACATTGATAATCCAAAATAAACGAAACATTCGGAATCCGTGACTATCAATTTTATCCGTTTAAAAAAAAGTAAGGCTAACCATCACGTTTTTTCGCAAAAATCTGAAAACTTTTTTTTGTTGAAATTCCGGTTCAAAATGATTATAGGTACAGTATACAACACGTTGAGCACGAAACTACCAGTTGGATGCTTAAAGAAAGCGGTGCTTACTGGAAGTTTCGTATTTTGAAATTCGGCCACATTGTGTTTCGAACCTGGATTACAGGCGAACGAGGCGACATATTGAAGCAAACTAAACGTTGATCTGCTCATAATTACATTGATAATCCAAAATAAACGAAACATTCGGAATCCGTGACTATCAATTTTATCCGTTTAAAAAAAAGTAAGGCTAGCCGTCACGTTTTTTCGCAAAAATCTGAAAACTTTTTTTTGTTGAAATTCCGGTTCAAAATGATTATAGGTACAGTATACAACACGTTGAGCACGAAACTACCGGTTGGATGCTTAAAGAAAGCGGTGCTTACTGGAAGTTTCGTATTTTGAAATTCGGCCACATTGTGTTTCGAACCTGGATTACAGGCGAACGAGGCGACATATTGAAGCAAACTAAACGTTGATCTGCTCATAATTACATTGATAATCCAAAATAAACGAAACATTCGGAATCCGTGACTATCAATTTTATCCGTTTAAAAAAAAGTAAGGCTAACCATCACGTTTTTTCGCAAAAATCTGAAAACTTTTTTTTGTTGAAATTCCGGTTCAAAATGATTATAGGTACAGTATACAACACGTTGAGCACGAAACTACCGGTTGGATGCTTAAAGAAAGCGGTGCTTACTGGAAGTTTCGTATTTTGAAATTAGGCCACATTGTGTTTCGAACCTGGATTACAGGCGAACGAGGCGACATATTGAAGCAAACTAAACGTTGATCTGCTCATAATTACATTGATAATCCAAAATAAACGAAACATTCGGAATCCGTGACTATCAATTTTATCCGTTTAAAAAAAAGTAAGGCTAACCATCACGTTTTTTCGCAAAAATCTGAAAACTTTTTTTTGTTGAAATTCCGGTTCAAAATGATTATAGGTACAGTATACAACACGTTGAGCACGAAACTACCAGTTGGATGCTTAAAGAAAGCGGTGCTTACTGGAAGTTTCGTATTTTGAAATTCGGCCACATTGTGTTTCGAACCTGGATTACAGGCGAACGAGGCGACATATTGAAGCAAACTAAACGTTGATCTGCTCATAATTACATTGATAATCCAAAATAAACGAAACATTCGGAATCCGTGACTATCAATTTTATCCGTTTAAAAAAAAGTAAGGCTAGCCGTCACGTTTTTTCGCAAAAATCTGAAAACTTTTTTTTGTTGAAATTCCGGTTCAAAATGATTATAGGTACAGTATACAACACGTTGAGCACGAAACTACCGGTTGGATGCTTAAAGAAAGCGGTGCTTACTGGAAGTTTCGTATTTTGAAATTCGGCCACATTGTGTTTCGAACCTGGATTACAGGCGAACGAGGCGACATATTGAAGCAAACTAAACGTTGATCTGCTCATAATTACATAGATAATCCAAAATAAACGAAACATTCGGAATCCGTGACTATCAATTTTATCCGCTTAAAAAAAAGTAAGGCTAACCATCACGTTTTTTCGCAAAAATCTGAAAACTTTTTTTTGTTGAAATTCCGGTTCAAATTGATTATAGGTACAGTATACAACACGTTGAGCACGAAACTACCGGTTGGATGCTTAAAGAAAGCGGTGCTTACTGGAAGTTTCGTATTTTGAAATTCGGCCACATTGTGTTTCGAACCTGGATTACAGGCGAACGAGGCGACATATTGAAGCAAACTAAACGTTGATCTGCTCATAATTACATTGATAATCCAAAATAAACGAAACATTCGGAATCCGTGACTATCAATTTTATCCGTTTAAAAAAAAGTAAGGCTAACCATCACGTTTTTTCGCAAAAATCTGAAAATTTTTTTTGTTGAAATTCCGGTTCAAAATGATTATAGGTACAGTATACAACACGTTGAGCACGAAACTACCGGTTGGATGCTTAAAGAAAGCGGTGCTTACTGGAAGTTTCGTATTTTGAAATTAGGCCACATTGTGTTTCGAACCTGGATTACAGGCGAACGAGGCGACATATTGAAGCAAACTAAACGTTGATCTGCTCATAATTACATTGATAATCCAAAATAAACGAAACATTCGGAATCCGTGACTATCAATTTTATCCGTTTAAAAAAAAGTAAGGCTAACCATCACGTTTTTTCGCAAAAATCTGAAAACTTTTTTTTGTTGAAATTCCGGTTCAAAATGATTATAGGTACAGTATACAACACGTTGAGCACGAAACTACCAGTTGGATGCTTAAAGAAAGCGGTGCTTACTGGAAGTTTCGTATTTTGAAATTCGGCCACATTGTGTTTCGAACCTGGATTACAGGCGAACGAGGCGACATATTGAAGCAAACTAAACGTTGATCTGCTCATAATTACATTGATAATCCAAAATAAACGAAACATTCGGAATCCGTGACTATCAATTTTATCCGTTTAAAAAAAAGTAAGGCTAGCCGTCACGTTTTTTCGCAAAAATCTGAAAACTTTTTTTTGTTGAAATTCCGGTTCAAAATGATTATAGGTACAGTATACAACACGTTGAGCACGAAACTACCGGTTGGATGCTTAAAGAAAGCGGTGCTTACTGGAAGTTTCGTATTTTGAAATTCGGCCACATTGTGTTTCGAACCTGGATTACAGGCGAACGAGGCGACATATTGAAGCAAACTAAACGTTGATCTGCTCATAATTACATTGATAATCCAAAATAAACGAAACATTCGGAATCCGTGACTATCAATTTTATCCGTTTAAAAAAAAGTAAGGCTAACCATCACGTTTTTTCGCAAAAATCTGAAAACTTTTTTTTGTTGAAATTCCGGTTCAAAATGATTATAGGTACAGTATACAACACGTTGAGCACGAAACTACCGGTTGGATGCTTAAAGAAAGCGGTGCTTACTGGAAGTTTCGTATTTTGAAATTAGGCCACATTGTGTTTCGAACCTGGATTACAGGCGAACGAGGCGACATATTGAAGCAAACTAAACGTTGATCTGCTCATAATTACATTGATAATCCAAAATAAACGAAACATTCGGAATCCGTGACTATCAATTTTATCCGTTTAAAAAAAAGTAAGGCTAACCATCACGTTTTTTCGCAAAAATCTGAAAACTTTTTTTTGTTGAAATTCCGGTTCAAAATGATTATAGGTACAGTATACAACACGTTGAGCACGAAACTACCAGTTGGATGCTTAAAGAAAGCGGTGCTTACTGGAAGTTTCGTATTTTGAAATTCGGCCACATTGTGTTTCGAACCTGGATTACAGGCGAACGAGGCGACATATTGAAGCAAACTAAACGTTGATCTGCTCATAATTACATTGATAATCCAAAATAAACGAAACATTCGGAATCCGTGACTATCAATTTTATCCGTTTAAAAAAAAGTAAGGCTAGCCGTCACGTTTTTTCGCAAAAATCTGAAAACTTTTTTTTGTTGAAATTCCGGTTCAAAATGATTATAGGTACAGTATACAACACGTTGAGCACGAAACTACCGGTTGGATGCTTAAAGAAAGCGGTGCCTACTGGAAGTTTCGTATTTTGAAATTCGGCCACATTGTGTTTCGAACCTGGATTACAGGCGAACGAGGCGACATATTGAAGCAAACTAAACGTTGATCTGCTCATAATTACATTGATAATCCAAAATAAACGAAACATTCGGAATCCGTGACTATCAATTTTATCCGTTTAAAAAAAAGTAAGGCTAACCATCACGTTTTTTCGCAAAAATCTGAAAACTTTTTTTTGTTGAAATTCCGGTTCAAAATGATTATAGGTACAGTATACAACACGTTGAGCACGAAACTACCGGTTGGATGCTTAAAGAAAGCGGTGCTTACTGGAAGTTTCGTATTTTGAAATTCGGCCACATTGTGTTTCGAACCTGGATTACAGGCGAACGAGGCGACATATTGAAGCAAACTAAACGTTGATCTGCTCATAATTACATAGATAATCCAAAATAAACGAAACATTCGGAATCCGTGACTATCAATTTTATCCGCTTAAAAAAAAGTAAGGCTAACCATCACGTTTTTTCGCAAAAATCTGAAAACTTTTTTTTGTTGAAATTCCGGTTCAAAATGATTATAGGTACAGTATACAACACGTTGAGCACGAAACTACCAGTTGGATGCTTAAAGAAAGCGGTGCTTACTGGAAGTTTCGTATTTTGAAATTCGGCCACATTGTGTTTCGAACCTGGATTACAGGCGAACGAGGCGACATATTGAAGCAAACTAAACGTTGATCTGCTCATAATTACATAGATAATCCAAAATAAACGAAACATTCGGAATCCGTGACTATCAATTTTATCCGCTTAAAAAAAAGTAAGGCTAACCATCACGTTTTTTCGCAAAAATCTGAAAACTTTTTTTTGTTGAAATTCCGGTTCAAAATGATTATAGGTACAGTATACAACACGTTGAGCACGAAACTACCGGTTGGATGCTTAAAGAAAGCGGTGCCTACTGGAAGTTTCGTATTTTGAAATTCGGCCACATTGTGTTTCGAACCTGGATTACAGGCGAACGAGGCGACATATTGAAGCAAACTAAACGTTGATCTGCTCATAATTACATTGATAATCCAAAATAAACGAAACATTCGGAATCCGTGACTATCAATTTTATCCGTTTAAAAAAAAGTAAGGCTAACATCACGTTTTTTCGCAAAAATCTGAAAACTTTTTTTTGTTGAAATTCCGGTTCAAAATGATTATAGGTACAGTATACAACACGTTGAGCACGAAACTACCGGTTGGATGCTTAAAGAAAGCGGTGCTTACTGGAAGTTTCGTATTTTGAAATTAGGCCACATTGTGTTTCGAACCTGGATTACAGGCGGACGAGGCGACATATTGAAGCAAACTAAACGTTGATCTGCTCATAATTACATTGATAATCCAAAATAAACGAAACATTCGGAATCCGTGACTATCAATTTTATCCGTTTAAAAAAAAGTAAGGCTAACATCACGTTTTTTCGCAAAAATCTGAAAACTTTTTTTTGTTGAAATTCCGGTTCAAAATGATTATAGGTACAGTATACAACACGTTGAGCACGAAACTACCAGTTGGATGCTTAAAGAAAGCGGTGCTTACTGGAAGTTTCGTATTTTGAAATTAGGCCACATTGTGTTTCGAACCTGGATTACAGGCGGACGAGGCGACATATTGAAGCAAACTAAACGTTGATCTGCTCATAATTACATTGATAATCCAAAATAAACGAAACATTCGGAATCCGTGACTATCAATTTTATCCGTTTAAAAAAAAGTAAGGCTAACCATCACGTTTTTTCGCAAAAATCTGAAAACTTGTTTTTGTTGAAATTCCGGTTCAAAATGATTATAGGTACAGTATACAACACGTTGAGCACGAAACTACCAGTTGGATGCTTAAAGAAAGCGGTGCTTACTGGAAGTTTCGTATTTTGAAATTAGGCCACATTGTGTTTCGAACCTGGATTACAGGCGAACGAGGCGACATATTGAAGCAAACTAAACGTTGATCTGCTCATAATTACATTGATAATCCAAAATAAACGAAACATTCGGAATCCGTGACTATCAATTTTATCCGTTTAAAAAAAAGTAAGGCTAACCATCACGTTTTTTCGCAAAAATCTGAAAACTTTTTTTTGTTGAAATTCCGGTTCAAAATGATTATAGGTACAGTATACAACACGTTGAGCACGAAACTACCGGTTGGATGCTTAAAGAAAGCGGTGCTTACTGGAAGTTTCGTATTTTGAAATTCGGCCACATTGTGTTTCGAACCTGGATTACAGGCGAACGAGGCGACATATTGAAGCAAACTAAACGTTGATCTGCTCATAATTACATTGATAATCCAAAATAAACGAAACATTCGGAATCCGTGACTATCAATTTTATCCGTTTAAAAAAAAGTAAGGCTAACCATCACGTTTTTTCGCAAAAATCTGAAAACTTTTTTTTGTTGAAATTCCGGTTCAAAATGATTATAGGTACAGTATACAACACGTTGAGCACGAAACTACCGGTTGGATGCTTAAAGAAAGCGGTGCTTACTGGAAGTTTCGTATTTTGAAATTAGGCCACATTGTGTTTCGAACCTGGATTACAGGCGAACGAGGCGACATATTGAAGCAAACTAAACGTTGATCTGCTCATAATTACATTGATAATCCAAAATAAACGAAACATTCGGAATCCGTGACTATCAATTTTATCCGTTTAAAAAAAAGTAAGGCTAACCATCACGTTTTTTCGCAAAAATCTGAAAACTTTTTTTTGTTGAAATTCCGGTTCAAAATGATTATAGGTACAGTATACAACACGTTGAGCACGAAACTACCGGTTGGATGCTTAAAGAAAGCGGTGCTTACTGGAAGTTTCGTATTTTGAAATTCGGCCACATTGTGTTTCGAACCTGGATTACAGGCGAACGAGGCGACATATTGAAGCAAACTAAACGTTGATCTGCTCATAATTACATTGATAATCCAAAATAAACGAAACATTCGGAATCCGTGACTATCAATTTTATCCGTTTAAAAAAAAGTAAGGCTAACATCACGTTTTTTCGCAAAAATCTGAAAACTTTTTTTTGTTGAAATTCCGGTTCAAAATGATTATAGGTACAGTATACAATACGTTGAGCAAGAAACTACCGGTTGGATGCTTAAAGAAAGCGGTGCTTACTGGAAGTTTCGTATTTTGAAATTCGGCCACATTGTGTTTCGAACCTGGATTACAGGCGAACGAGGCGACATATTGAAGCAAACTAAACGTTGATCTGCTCATAATTACATTGATAATCCAAAATAAACGAAACATTCGGAATCCGTGACTATCAATTTTATCCGTTTAAAAAAAAGTAAGGCTAACCATCACGTTTTTTCGCAAAAATCTGAAAACTTTTTTTTGTTGAAATTCCGGTTCAAAATGATTATAGGTACAGTATACAACACGTTGAGCACGAAACTACCGGTTGGATGCTTAAAGAAAGCGGTGCTTACTGGAAGTTTCGTATTTTGAAATTCGGCCACATTGTGTTTCGAACCTGGATTACAGGCGAACGAGGCGACATATTGAAGCAAACTAAACGTTGATCTGCTCATAATTACATTGATAATCCAAAATAAACGAAACATTCGGAATCCGTGACTATCAATTTTATCCGTTTAAAAAAAAGTAAGGCTAACATCACGTTTTTTCGCAAAAATCTGAAAACTTTTTTTTGTTGAAATTCCGGTTCAAAATGATTATAGGTACAGTATACAACACGTTGAGCACGAAACTACCGGTTGGATGCTTAAAGAAAGCGGTGCTTACTGGAAGTTTCGTATTTTGAAATTCGGCCACATTGTGTTTCGAACCTGGATTACAGGCGAACGAGGCGACATATTGAAGCAAACTAAACGTTGATCTGCTCATAATTACATTGATAATCCAAAATAAACGAAACATTCGGAATCCGTGACTATCAATTTTATCCGTTTAAAAAAAAGTAAGGCTAACCATCACGTTTTTTCGCAAAAATCTGAAAACTTTTTTTTGTTGAAATCCCGGTTCAAAATGATTATAGGTACAGTATACAACACGTTGAGCACGAAACTACCGGTTGGATGCTTAAAGAAAGCGGTGCTTACTGGAAGTTTCGTATTTTGAAATTCGGCCACATTGTGTTTCGAACCTGGATTTCAGGCGAACGAGGCGATATATTGAAGCAAACTAAACGTTGATCTGCTCATAATTACATTGATAATCCAAAATAAACGAAACATTCGGAATCCGTGACTATCAATTTTATCCGTTTAAAAAAAAGTAAGGCTAACCATCACGTTTTTTCGCAAAAATCTGAAAACTTTTTTTTGTTGAAATCCCGGTTCAAAATGATTATAGGTACAGTATACAACACGTTGAGCACGAAACTACCGGTTGGATGCTTAAAGAAAGCGGTGCTTACTGGAAGTTTCGTATTTTGAAATTCGGCCACATTGTGTTTCGAACCTGGATTTCAGGCGAACGAGGCGATATATTGAAGCAAACTAAACGTTGATCTGCTCATAATTACATTGATAATCCAAAATAAACGAAACATTCGGAATCCGTGACTATCAATTTTATCCGTTTAAAAAAAAGTAAGGCTAACCATCACGTTTTTTCGCAAAAATCTGAAAACTTTTTTTTGTTGAAATCCCGGTTCAAAATGATTATAGGTACAGTATACAACACGTTGAGCACGAAACTACCGGTTGGATGCTTAAAGAAAGCGGTGCTTACTGGAAGTTTCGTATTTTGAAATTCGGCCACATTGTGTTTCGAACCTGGATTTCAGGCGAACGAGGCGATATATTGAAGCAAACTAAACGTTGATCTGCTCATAATTACATTGATAATCCAAAATAAACGAAACATTCGGAATCCGTGACTATCAATTTTATCCGTTTAAAAAAAAGTAAGGCTAACCATCACGTTTTTTCGCAAAAATCTGAAAACTTTTTTTTGTTGAAATCCCGGTTCAAAATGATTATAGGTACAGTATACAACACGTTGAGCACGAAACTACCGGTTGGATGCTTAAAGAAAGCGGTGCTTACTGGAAGTTTCGTATTTTGAAATTCGGCCACATTGTGTTTCGAACCTGGATTTCAGGCGAACGAGGCGATATATTGAAGCAAACTAAACGTTGATCTGCTCATAATTACATTGATAATCCAAAATAAACGAAACATTCGGAATCCGTGACTATCAATTTTATCCGTTTAAAAAAAAGTAAGGCTAACCATCACGTTTTTTCGCAAAAATCTGAAAACTTTTTTTTGTTGAAATCCCGGTTCAAAATGATTATAGGTACAGTATACAACACGTTGAGCACGAAACTACCGGTTGGATGCTTAAAGAAAGCGGTGCTTACTGGAAGTTTCGTATTTTGAAATTCGGCCACATTGTGTTTCGAACCTGGATTACAGGCGAACGAGGCGACATATTGAAGCAAACTAAACGTTGATCTGCTCATAATTACATTGATAATCCAAAATAAACGAAACATTCGGAATCCGTGACTATCAATTTTATCCGTTTAAAAAAAAGTAAGGCTAACCATCACGTTTTTTCGCAAAAATCTGAAAACTTTTTTTTGTTGAAATTCCGGTTCAAAATGATTATAGGTACAGTATACAACACGTTGAGCACGAAACTACCGGTTGGATGCTTAAAGAAAGCGGTGCTTACTGGAAGTTTCGTATTTTGAAATTCGGCCACATTGTGTTTCGAACCTGGATTACAGGCGAACGAGGCGACATATTGAAGCAAACTAAACGTTGATCTACTCATAATTACATTGATAATCCAAAATAAACGAAACATTCGGAATCCGTGACTATCAATTTTATCCGTTTAAAAAAAAGTAAGGCTAACCATCACGTTTTTTCGCAAAAATCTGAAAACTTTTTTTTGTTGAAATTCCGGTTCAAAATGATTATAGGTACAGTATACAACACGTTGAGCACGAAACTACCGGTTGGATGATTAAAGAAAGCGGTGCTTACTGGAAGTTTCGTATTTTGAAATTCGGCCACATTGTGTTTCGAACCTGGATTACAGGCGAACGAGGCGACATATTGAAGCAAACTAAACGTTGATCTACTCATAATTACATTGATAATCCAAAATAAACGAAACATTCGGAATCCGTGACTATCAATTTTATCCGTTTAAAAAAAAGTAAGGCTAACCATCACGTTTTTTCGCAAAAATCTGAAAACTTTTTTTTGTTGAAATCCCGGTTCAAAATGATTATAGGTACAGTATACAACACGTTGAGCACGAAACTACCGGTTGGATGCTTAAAGAAAGCGGTGCTTACTGGAAGTTTCGTATTTTGAAATTCGGCCACATTGTGTTTCGAACCTGGATTACAGGCGAACGAGGCGACATATTGAAGCAAACTAAACGTTGATCTACTCATAATTACATTGATAATCCAAAATAAACGAAACATTCGGAATCCGTGACTATCAATTTTATCCGTTTAAAAAAAAGTAAGGCTAACCATCACGTTTTTTCGCAAAAATCTGAAAACTTTTTTTTGTTGAAATTCCGGTTCAAAATGATTATAGGTACAGTATACAACACGTTGAGCACGAAACTACCGGTTGGATGCTTAAAGAAAGCGGCGCTTACTGGAAGTTTCGTATTTTGAAATTCGGCCACATTGTGTTTCGAACCTGGATTACAGGCGAACGAGGCGATATATTGAAGCAAACTAAACGTTGATCTGCTCATAATTACATTGATAATCCAAAATAAACGAAACATTCGGAATCCGTGACTATCAATTTTATCCGTTTAAAAAAAAGTAAGGCTAACCATCACGTTTTTTCGCAAAAATCTGAAAACTTTTTTTTGTTGAAATCCCGGTTCAAAATGATTATAGGTACAGTATACAACACGTTGAGCACGAAACTACCGGTTGGATGCTTAAAGAAAGAGGTGCTTACTGGAAGTTTCGTATTTTGAAATTCGGCCACATTGTGTTTCGAACCTGGATTACAGGCGAACGAGGCGACATATTGAAGCAAACTAAACGTTGATCTACTCATAATTACATTGATAATCCAAAATAAACGAAACATTCGGAATCCGTGACTATCAATTTTATCCGTTTAAAAAAAAGTAAGGCTAACCATCACGTTTTTTCGCAAAAATCTGAAAACTTTTTTTTGTTGAAATTCCGGTTCAAAATGATTATAGGTACAGTATACAACACGTTGAGCACGAAACTACCGGTTGGATGCTTAAAGAAAGCGGTGCTTACTGGAAGTTTCGTATTTTGAAATTCGGCCACATTGTGTTTCGAACCTGGATTACAGGCGAACGAGGCGACATATTGAAGCAAACTAAACGTTGATCTGCTCATAATTACATTTATAATCCAAAATAAACGAAACATTCGGAATCCGTGACTATCAATTTTATCCGTTTAAAAAAAAGTAAGGCTAACCATCACGTTTTTTCGCAAAAATCTGAAAACTTTTTTTTGTTGAAATTCCGGTTCAAAATGATTATAGGTACAGTATACAACACGTTGAGCACGAAACTACCGGTTGGATGCTTAAAGAAAGCGGTGCTTACTGGAAGTTTCGTATTTTGAAATTCGGCCACATTGTGTTTCGAACCTGGATTACAGGCGAATGAGGCGACATATTGAAGCAAACTAAACGTTGATCTGCTCATAATTACATTGATAATCCAAAATAAACGAAACATTCGGAATCCGTGACTATCAATTTTATCCGTTTAAAAAAAAGTAAGGCTAACCATCACGTTTTTTCGCAAAAATCTGAAAACTTTTTTTTGTTGAAATCCCGGTTCAAAATGATTATAGGTACAGTATACAACACGTTGAGCACGAAACTACCGGTTGGATGCTTAAAGAAAGCGGTGCTTACTGGAAGTTTCGTATTTTGAAATTCGGCCACATTGTGTTTCGAACCTGGATTACAGGCGAACGAGGCGACATATTGAAGCAAACTAAACGTTGATCTGCTCATAATTACATTGATAATCCAAAATAAACGAAACATTCGGAATCCGTGACTATCAATTTTATCCGTTTAAAAAAAAGTAAGGCTAACCATCACGTTTTTTCGCAAAAATCTGAAAACTTTTTTTTGTTGAAATTCCGGTTCAAAATGATTATAGGTACAGTATACAACACGTTGAGCACGAAACTACCGGTTGGATGCTTAAAGAAAGCGGCGCTTACTGGAAGTTTCGTATTTTGAAATTCGGCCACATTGTGTTTCGAACCTGGATTACAGGCGAACGAGGCGATATATTGAAGCAAACTAAACGTTGATCTGCTCATAATTACATTGATAATCCAAAATAAACGAAACATTCGGAATCCGTGACTATCAATTTTATCCGTTTAAAAAAAAGTAAGGCTAACCATCACGTTTTTTCGCAAAAATCTGAAAACTTTTTTTTGTTGAAATCCCGGTTCAAAATGATTATAGGTACAGTATACAACACGTTGAGCACGAAACTACCGGTTGGATGCTTAAAGAAAGAGGTGCTTACTGGAAGTTTCGTATTTTGAAATTCGGCCACATTGTGTTTCGAACCTGGATTACAGGCGAACGAGGCGACATATTGAAGCAAACTAAACGTTGATCTACTCATAATTACATTGATAATCCAAAATAAACGAAACATTCGGAATCCGTGACTATCAATTTTATCCGTTTAAAAAAAAGTAAGGCTAACCATCACGTTTTTTCGCAAAAATCTGAAAACTTTTTTTTGTTGAAATTCCGGTTCAAAATGATTATAGGTACAGTATACAACACGTTGAGCACGAAACTACCGGTTGGATGCTTAAAGAAAGCGGTGCTTACTGGAAGTTTCGTATTTTGAAATTCGGCCACATTGTGTTTCGAACCTGGATTACAGGCGAATGAGGCGACATATTGAAGCAAACTAAACGTTGATCTGCTCATAATTACATTGATAATCCAAAATAAACGAAACATTCGGAATCCGTGACTATCAATTTTATCCGTTTAAAAAAAAGTAAGGCTAACCATCACGTTTTTTCGCAAAAATCTGAAAACTTTTTTTTGTTGAAATCCCGGTTCAAAATGATTATAGGTACAGTATACAACACGTTGAGCACGAAACTACCGGTTGGATGCTTAAAGAAAGCGGTGCTTACTGGAAGTTTCGTATTTTGAAATTCGGCCACATTGTGTTTCGAACCTGGATTACAGGCGAACGAGGCGACATATTGAAGCAAACTAAACGTTGATCTGCTCATAATTACATTGATAATCCAAAATAAACGAAACATTCGGAATCCGTGACTATCAATTTTATCCGTTTAAAAAAAAGTAAGGCTAACCATCACTTTTTTTCGCAAAAATCTGAAAACTTTTTTTTGTTGAAATTCCGGTTCAAAATGATTATAGGTACAGTATACAACACGTTGAGCACGAAACTACCGGTTGGATGCCGAAAGAAAGCGGTGCTTACTGGAAGTTTCGTATTTTGAAATTCGGCCACATTGTGTTTCGAACCTGGATTACAGGCGAACGAGGCGACATATTGAAGCAAACTAAACGTTGATCTGCTCATAATTACATTGATAATCCAAAATAAACGAAACATTCGGAATCCGTGACTATAAATTTTATCCGTTTAAAAAAAAGTAAGGCTAACCATCACGTTTTTTCGCAAAAATCTGAAAACTTTTTTTTGTTGAAATTCCGGTTCAAAATGATTATAGGTACAGTATACAACACGTTGAGCACGAAACTACCGGTTGGATGCCGAAAGAAAGCGGTGCTTACTGGAAGTTTCGTATTTTGAAATTCGGCCACATTGTGTTTCGAACCTGGATTACAGGCGAACGAGGCGACATATTGAAGCAAACTAAACGTTGATCTGCTCATAATTACATTGATAATCCAAAATAAACGAAACATTCGGAATCCGTGACTATCAATTTTATCCGTTTAAAAAAAAGTAAGGCTAACCATCACGTTTTTGCGCAAAAATCTGAAAACTTTTTTTTGTTGAAATTCCGGTTCAAAATGATTATAGGTACAGTATACAACACGTTGAGCACGAAACTACCGGTTGGATGCTTAAAGAAAGCGGTGCTTACTGGAAGTTTCGTATTTTGAAATTCGGCCACATTGTGTTTCGAACCTGGATTACAGGCGAACGAGGCGACATATTGAAGCAAACTAAACGTTGATCTGCTCATAATTACATTGATAATCCAAAATAAACGAAACATTCGGAATCCGTGACTATCAATTTTATCCGTTTAAAAAAAAGTAAGGCTAACCATCACGTTTTTTCGCAAAAATCTGAAAACTTTTTTTTGTTGAAATTCCGGTTCAAAATGATTATAGGTACAGTATACAACACGTTGAGCACGAAACTACCGGTAGGATGCCGAAAGAAAGCGGTGCTTACTGGAAGTTTCGTATTTTGAAATTCGGCCACATTGTGTTTCGAACCTGGATTACAGGCGAACGAGGCGACATATTGAAGCAAACTAAACGTTGATCTGCTCATAATTACATTGATAATCCAAAATAAATGAAACATTCGGAATCCGTGACTATCAATTTTATCCGTTTAAAAAAAAGTAAGGCTAACCATCACGTTTTTTCGCAAAAATCTGAAAACTTTTTTTTGTTGAAATCCCGGTTCAAAATGATTATAGGTACAGTATACAACACGTTGAGCACGAAACTACCGGTTGGATGCCGAAAGAAAGCGGTGCTTACTGGAAGTTTCGTATTTTGAAATTCGGCCACATTGTGTTTCGAACCTGGATTACAGGCGAACGAGGCGACATATTGAAGCAAACTAAACGTTGATCTGCTCATAATTACATTGATAATCCAAAATAAACGAAACATTCGGAATCCGTGACTATCAATTTTATCCGTTTAAAAAAAAGTAAGGCTAACCATCACGTTTTTTCGCAAAAATCTGAAAACTTTTTTTTGTTGAAATCCCGGTTCAAAATGATTATAGGTACAGTATACAACACGTTGAGCACGAAACTACCGGTTGGATGCTTAAAGAAAGCGGTGCTTACTGGAAGTTTCGTATTTTGAAATTCGGCCACATTGTGTTTCGAACCTGGATTACAGGCGAACGAGGCGACATATTGAAGCAAACTAAACGTTGATCTGCTCATAATTACATTGATAATCCAAAATAAACGAAACATTCGGAATCCGTGACTATCAATTTTATCCGTTTAAAAAAAAGTAAGGCTAGCCATCACGTTTTTTCGCAAAAATCTGAAAACTTTTTTTTGTTGAAATCCCGGTTCAAAATGATTATAGGTACAGTATACAACACGTTGAGCACGAAACTACCGGTTGGATGCCGAAAGAAAGCGGTGCTTACTGGAAGTTTCGTATTTTGAAATTCGGCCACATTGTGTTTCGAACCGGGATTACAGGCGAACGAGGCGACATATTGAAGCAAACTAAACGTTGATCTGCTCATAATTACATTGATAATCCAAAATAAACGAAACATTCGGAATCCGTGACTATCAATTTTATCCGTTTAAAAAAAAGTAAGGCTAACCATCACGTTTTTTCGCAAAAATCTGAAAACTTTTTTTTGTTGAAATCCCGGTTCAAAATGATTATAGGTACAGTATACAACACGTTGAGCACGAAACTACCGGTTGGATGCTTAAAGAAAGCGGTGCTTACTGGAAGTTTCGTATTTTGAAATTCGGCCACATTGTGTTTCGAACCTGGATTACAGGCGAACGAGGCGACATATTGAAGCAAACTAAACGTTGATCTACTCATAATTACATTGATAATCCAAAATAAACGAAACATTCGGAATCCGTGACTATCAATTTTATCCGTTTAAAAAAAAGTAAGGCTAACCATCACGTTTTTTCGCAAAAATCTGAAAACTTTTTTTTGTTGAAATTCCGGTTCAAAATGATTATAGGTACAGTATACAGCACGTTGAGCACGAAATTACCGGTGGGATGCTTAGAGAAAGCGGTGGTTACTGGAAGTTTCGTATTTTGAAATTCGGCCACATTGTGTTTCGAACCTGGATTACAGGCGAACGAGGCGACATATTGAAGCAAACTAAACGTTGATCTGCTCATAATTACATTGATAATCCAAAATAAATGAAACATTCGGAATCCGTGACTATCAATTTTATCCGTTTAAAAAAAAGTAAGGCTAACCATCACGTTTTTTCGCAAAAATCTGAAAACTTTTTTTTGTTGAAATTCCGGTTCAAAATGATTATAGGTACAGTATACAACACGTTGAGCACGAAACTACCGGTTGGATGATTAAAGAAAGCGGTGCTTACTGGAAGTTTCGTATTTTGAAATTCGGCCACATTGTGTTTCGAACCTGGATTACAGGCGAACGAGGCGACATATTGAAGCAAACTAAACGTTGATCTGCTCATAATTACATTGATAATCCAAAATAAACGAAACATTCGGAATCCGTGACTATCAATTTTATCCGTTTAAAAAAAAGTAAGGCTAACCATCACGTTTTTTCGCAAAAATCTGAAAACTTTTTTTTGTTGAAATCCCGGTTCAAAATGATTATAGGTACAGTATACAACACGTTGAGCACGAAACTACCGGTTGGATGCCGAAAGAAAGCGGTGCTTACTGGAAGTTTCGTATTTTGAAATTCGGCCACATTGTGTTTCGAACCTGGATTACAGGCGAACGAGGCGACATATTGAAGCAAACTAAACGTTGATCTGCTCATAATTACATTGATAATCCAAAATAAACGAAACATTCGGAATCCGTGACTATAAATTTTATCCGTTTAAAAAAAAATAAGGCTAACATCACGTTTTTTCGCAAAAATCTGAAAACTTTTTTTTGTTGAAATTCCGGTTCAAAATGATTATAGGTACAGTATACAACACGTTGAGCACGAAACTACCGGTTGGATGCTTAAAGAAAGCGGTGCTTACTGGAAGTTTCGTATTTTGAAATTCGGCCACATTGTGTTTCGAACCTGGATTACAGGCGAACGAGGCGACATATTGAAGCAAACTAAACGTTGATCTGCTCATAATTACATTGATAATCCAAAATAAACGAAACATTCGGAATCCGTGACTATCAATTTTATCCGTTTAAAAAAAAGTAAGGCTAACCATCACGTTTTTTCGCAAAAATCTGAAAACTTTTTTTTGTTGAAATTCCGGTTCAAAATGATTATAGGTACAGTATACAACACGTTGAGCACGAAACTACCGGTTGGATGCCGAAAGAAAGCGGTGCTTACTGGAAGTTTCGTATTTTGAAATTCGGCCACATTGTGTTTCGAACCTGGATTACAGGCGAACGAGGCGACATATTGAAGCAAACTAAACGTTGATCTGCTCATAATTACATTGATAATCCAAAATAAACGAAACATTCGGAATCCGTGACTATCAATTTTATCCGTTTAAAAAAAAGTAAGGCTAACCATCACGTTTTTTCGCAAAAATCTGAAAACTTTTTTTTGTTGAAATCCCGGTTCAAAATGATTATAGGTACAGTATACAACACGTTGAGCACGAAACTACCGGTTGGATGCTTAAAGAAAGCGGTGCTTACTGGAAGTTTCGTATTTTGAAATTCGGCCACATTGTGTTTCGAACCTGGATTACAGGCGAACGAGGCGACATATTGAAGCAAACTAAACGTTGATCTGCTCATAATTACATTGATAATCCAAAATAAACGAAACATTCGGAATCCGTGACTATCAATTTTATCCGTTTAAAAAAAAGTAAGGCTAACCATCACGTTTTTTCGCAAAAATCTGAAAACTTTTTTTTGTTGAAATCCCGGTTCAAAATGATTATAGGTACAGTATACAACACGTTGAGCACGAAACTACCGGTTGGATGCCGAAAGAAAGCGGTGCTTACTGGAAGTTTCGTATTTTGAAATTCGGCCACATTGTGTTTCGAACCTGGATTACAGGCGAACGAGGCGACATATTGAAGCAAACTAAACGTTGATCTGCTCATAATTACATTGATAATCCAAAATAAACGAAACATTCGGAATCCGTGACTATCAATTTTATCCGTTTAAAAAAAAGTAAGGCTAACCATCACGTTTTTTCGCAAAAATCTGAAAACTTTTTTTTGTTGAAATCCCGGTTCAAAATGATTATAGGTACAGTATACAACACGTTGAGCACGAAACTACCGGTTGGATGCCGAAAGAAAGCGGTGCTTACTGGAAGTTTCGTATTTTGAAATTCGGCCACATTGTGTTTCGAACCTGGATTACAGGCGAACGAGGCGACATATTGAAGCAAACTAAACGTTGATCTGCTCATAATTACATTGATAATCCAAAATAAACGAAACATTCGGAATCCGTGACTATCAATTTTATCCGTTTAAAAAAAAGTAAGGCTAACCATCACGTTTTTTCGCAAAAATCTGAAAACTTTTTTTTGTTGAAATCCCGGTTCAAAATGATTATAGGTACAGTATACAACACGTTGAGCACGAAACTACCGGTTGGATGCCGAAAGAAAGCGGTGCTTACTGGAAGTTTCGTATTTTGAAATTCGGCCACATTGTGTTTCGAACCTGGATTACAGGCGAACGAGGCGACATATTGAAGCAAACTAAACGTTGATCTGCTCATAATTACATTGATAATCCAAAATAAACGAAACATTCGGAATCCGTGACTATCAATTTTATCCGTTTAAAAAAAAGTAAGGCTAACCATCACGTTTTTTCGCAAAAATCTGAAAACTTTTTTTTGTTGAAATCCCGGTTCAAAATGATTATAGGTACAGTATACAACACGTTGAGCACGAAACTACCGGTTGGATGCCGAAAGAAAGCGGTGCTTACTGGAAGTTTCGTATTTTGAAATTCGGCCACATTGTGTTTCGAACCTGGATTACAGGCGAACGAGGCGACATATTGAAGCAAACTAAACGTTGATCTGCTCATAATTACATTGATAATCCAAAATAAACGAAACATTCGGAATCCGTGACTATCAATTTTATCCGTTTAAAAAAAAGTAAGGCTAACCATCACGTTTTTTCGCAAAAATCTGAAAACTTTTTTTTGTTGAAATCCCGGTTCAAAATGATTATAGGTACAGTATACAACACGTTGAGCACGAAACTACCGGTTGGATGCTTAAAGAAAGCGGTGCTTACTGGAAGTTTCGTATTTTGAAATTCGGCACATTGTGTTTCGAACCTGGATTACAGGCGAACGAGGCGACATATTGAAGCAAACTAAACGTTGATCTGCTCATAATTACATTGATAATCCAAAATAAACGAAACATTCGGAATCCGTGACTATCAATTTTATCCGTTTAAAAAAAAGTAAGGCTAACCATCACGTTTTTTCGCAAAAATCTGAAAACTTTTTTTTGTTGAAATCCCGGTTCAAAATGATTATAGGTACAGTATACAACACGTTGAGCACGAAACTACCGGTTGGATGCCGAAAGAAAGCGGTGCTTACTGGAAGTTTCGTATTTTGAAATTCGGCCACATTGTGTTTCGAACCTGGATTACAGGCGAACGAGGCGACATATTGAAGCAAACTAAACGTTGATCTGCTCATAATTACATTGATAATCCAAAATAAACGAAACATTCGGAATCCGTGACTATCAATTTTATCCGTTTAAAAAAAAGTAAGGCTAACCATCACGTTTTTTCGCAAAAATCTGAAAACTTTTTTTTGTTGAAATCCCGGTTCAAAATGATTATAGGTACAGTATACAACACGTTGAGCACGAAACTACCGGTTGGATGCTTAAAGAAAGCGGTGCTTACTGGAAGTTTCGTATTTTGAAATTCGGCCACATTGTGTTTCGAACCTGGATTACAGGCGAACGAGGCGACATATTGAAGCAAACTAAACGTTGATCTGCTCATAATTACATTGATAATCCAAAATAAACGAAACATTCGGAATCCGTGACTATCAATTTTATCCGTTTAAAAAAAAGTAAGGCTAACCATCACGTTTTTTCGCAAAAATCTGAAAACTTTTTTTTGTTGAAATCCCGGTTCAAAATGATTATAGGTACAGTATACAACACGTTGAGCACGAAACTACCGGTTGGATGCTTAAAGAAAGCGGTGCTTACTGGAAGTTTCGTATTTTGAAATTCGGCCACATTGTGTTTCGAACCTGGATTACAGGCGAACGAGGCGACATATTGAAGCAAACTAAACGTTGATCTGCTCATAATTACATTGATAATCCAAAATAAACGAAACATTCGGAATCCGTGACTATCAATTTTATCCGTTTAAAAAAAAGTAAGGCTAACCATCACGTTTTTTCGCAAAAATCTGAAAACTTTTTTTTGTTGAAATTCCGGTTCAAAATGATTATAGGTACAGTATACAACACGTTGAGCACGAAACTACCGGTAGGATGCCGAAAGAAAGCGGTGCTTACTGGAAGTTTCGTATTTTGAAATTCGGCCACATTGTGTTTCGAACCTGGATTACAGGCGAACGAGGCGACATATTGAAGCAAACTAAACGTTGATCTGCTCATAATTACATTGATAATCCAAAATAAACGAAACATTCGGAATCCGTGACTATCAATTTTATCCGTTTAAAAAAAAGTAAGGCTAACCATCACGTTTTTTCGCAAAAATCTGAAAACTTTTTTTTGTTGAAATTCCGGTTCAAAATGATTATAGGTACAGTATACAACACGTTGAGCACGAAACTACCGGTTGGATGCTTAAAGAAAGCGGTGCTTACTGGAAGTTTCGTATTTTGAAATTCGGCCACATTGTGTTTCGAACCTGGATTACAGGCGAACGAGGCGACATATTGAAGCAAACTAAACGTTGATCTGCTCATAATTACATTGATAATCCAAAATAAACGAAACATTCGGAATCCGTGACTATCAATTTTATCCGTTTAAAAAAAAGTAAGGCTAACCATCACGTTTTTTCGCAAAAATCTGAAAACTTTTTTTTGTTGAAATTCCGGTTCAAAATGATTATAGGTACAGTATACAACACGTTGAGCACGAAACTACCGGTAGGATGCCGAAAGAAAGCGGTGCTTACTGGAAGTTTCGTATTTTGAAATTCGGCCACATTGTGTTTCGAACCTGGATTACAGGCGAACGAGGCGACATATTGAAGCAAACTAAACGTTGATCTGCTCATAATTACATTGATAATCCAAAATAAATGAAACATTCGGAATCCGTGACTATCAATTTTATCCGTTTAAAAAAAAGTAAGGCTAACCATCACGTTTTTTCGCAAAAATCTGAAAACTTTTTTTTGTTGAAATCCCGGTTCAAAATGATTATAGGTACAGTATACAACACGTTGAGCACGAAACTACCGGTTGGATGCCGAAAGAAAGCGGTGCTTACTGGAAGTTTCGTATTTTGAAATTCGGCCACATTGTGTTTCGAACCTGGATTACAGGCGAACGAGGCGACATATTGAAGCAAACTAAACGTTGATCTGCTCATAATTACATTGATAATCCAAAATAAACGAAACATTCGGAATCCGTGACTATCAATTTTATCCGTTTAAAAAAAAGTAAGGCTAACCATCACGTTTTTTCGCAAAAATCTGAAAACTTTTTTTTGTTGAAATCCCGGTTCAAAATGATTATAGGTACAGTATACAACACGTTGAGCACGAAACTACCGGTTGGATGCTTAAAGAAAGCGGTGCTTACTGGAAGTTTCGTATTTTGAAATTCGGCCACATTGTGTTTCGAACCTGGATTACAGGCGAACGAGGCGACATATTGAAGCAAACTAAACGTTGATCTGCTCATAATTACATTGATAATCCAAAATAAACGAAACATTCGGAATCCGTGACTATCAATTTTATCCGTTTAAAAAAAAGTAAGGCTAACCATCACGTTTTTTCGCAAAAATCTGAAAACTTTTTTTTGTTGAAATCCCGGTTCAAAATGATTATAGGTACAGTATACAACACGTTGAGCACGAAACTACCGGTTGGATGCTTAAAGAAAGCGGTGCTTACTGGAAGTTTCGTATTTTGAAATTCGGCCACATTGTGTTTCGAACCTGGATTACAGGCGAACGAGGCGACATATTGAAGCAAACTAAACGTTGATCTGCTCATAATTACATTGATAATCCAAAATAAACGAAACATTCGGAATCCGTGACTATCAATTTTATCCGTTTAAAAAAAAGTAAGGCTAGCCATCACGTTTTTTCGCAAAAATCTGAAAACTTTTTTTTGTTGAAATCCCGGTTCAAAATGATTATAGGTACAGTATACAACACGTTGAGCACGAAACTACCGGTTGGATGCCGAAAGAAAGCGGTGCTTACTGGAAGTTTCGTATTTTGAAATTCGGCCACATTGTGTTTCGAACCGGGATTACAGGCGAACGAGGCGACATATTGAAGCAAACTAAACGTTGATCTGCTCATAATTACATTGATAATCCAAAATAAACGAAACATTCGGAATCCGTGACTATCAATTTTATCCGTTTAAAAAAAAGTAAGGCTAACCATCACGTTTTTTCGCAAAAATCTGAAAACTTTTTTTTGTTGAAATCCCGGTTCAAAATGATTATAGGTACAGTATACAACACGTTGAGCACGAAACTACCGGTTGGATGCTTAAAGAAAGCGGTGCTTACTGGAAGTTTCGTATTTTGAAATTCGGCCACATTGTGTTTCGAACCTGGATTACAGGCGAACGAGGCGACATATTGAAGCAAACTAAACGTTGATCTACTCATAATTACATTGATAATCCAAAATAAACGAAACATTCGGAATCCGTGACTATCAATTTTATCCGTTTAAAAAAAAGTAAGGCTAACCATCACGTTTTTTCGCAAAAATCTGAAAACTTTTTTTTGTTGAAATTCCGGTTCAAAATGATTATAGGTACAGTATACAGCACGTTGAGCACGAAATTACCGGTGGGATGCTTAGAGAAAGCGGTGGTTACTGGAAGTTTCGTATTTTGAAATTCGGCCACATTGTGTTTCGAACCTGGATTACAGGCGAACGAGGCGACATATTGAAGCAAACTAAACGTTGATCTGCTCATAATTACATTGATAATCCAAAATAAACGAAACATTCGGAATCCGTGACTATCAATTTTATCCGTTTAAAAAAAAGTAAGGCTAACCATCACGTTTTTTCGCAAAAATCTGAAAACTTTTTTTTGTTGAAATCCCGGTTCAAAATGATTATAGGTACAGTATACAACACGTTGAGCACGAAACTACCGGTTGGATGCCGAAAGAAAGCGGTGCTTACTGGAAGTTTCGTATTTTGAAATTCGGCCACATTGTGTTTCGAACCTGGATTACAGGCGAACGAGGCGACATATTGAAGCAAACTAAACGTTGATCTGCTCATAATTACATTGATAATCCAAAATAAACGAAACATTCGGAATCCGTGACTATAAATTTTATCCGTTTAAAAAAAAATAAGGCTAACATCACGTTTTTTCGCAAAAATCTGAAAACTTTTTTTTGTTGAAATTCCGGTTCAAAATGATTATAGGTACAGTATACAACACGTTGAGCACGAAACTACCGGTTGGATGCTTAAAGAAAGCGGTGCTTACTGGAAGTTTCGTATTTTGAAATTCGGCCACATTGTGTTTCGAACCTGGATTACAGGCGAACGAGGCGACATATTGAAGCAAACTAAACGTTGATCTGCTCATAATTACATTGATAATCCAAAATAAACGAAACATTCGGAATCCGTGACTATCAATTTTATCCGTTTAAAAAAAAGTAAGGCTAACCATCACGTTTTTTCGCAAAAATCTGAAAACTTTTTTTTGTTGAAATTCCGGTTCAAAATGATTATAGGTACAGTATACAACACGTTGAGCACGAAACTACCGGTTGGATGCCGAAAGAAAGCGGTGCTTACTGGAAGTTTCGTATTTTGAAATTCGGCCACATTGTGTTTCGAACCTGGATTACAGGCGAACGAGGCGACATATTGAAGCAAACTAAACGTTGATCTGCTCATAATTACATTGATAATCCAAAATAAACGAAACATTCGGAATCCGTGACTATCAATTTTATCCGTTTAAAAAAAAGTAAGGCTAACCATCACGTTTTTTCGCAAAAATCTGAAAACTTTTTTTTGTTGAAATCCCGGTTCAAAATGATTATAGGTACAGTATACAACACGTTGAGCACGAAACTACCGGTTGGATGCTTAAAGAAAGCGGTGCTTACTGGAAGTTTCGTATTTTGAAATTCGGCCACATTGTGTTTCGAACCTGGATTACAGGCGAACGAGGCGACATATTGAAGCAAACTAAACGTTGATCTGCTCATAATTACATTGATAATCCAAAATAAACGAAACATTCGGAATCCGTGACTATCAATTTTATCCGTTTAAAAAAAAGTAAGGCTAACCATCACGTTTTTTCGCAAAAATCTGAAAACTTTTTTTTGTTGAAATCCCGGTTCAAAATGATTATAGGTACAGTATACAACACGTTGAGCACGAAACTACCGGTTGGATGCCGAAAGAAAGCGGTGCTTACTGGAAGTTTCGTATTTTGAAATTCGGCCACATTGTGTTTCGAACCTGGATTACAGGCGAACGAGGCGACATATTGAAGCAAACTAAACGTTGATCTGCTCATAATTACATTGATAATCCAAAATAAACGAAACATTCGGAATCCGTGACTATCAATTTTATCCGTTTAAAAAAAAGTAAGGCTAACCATCACGTTTTTTCGCAAAAATCTGAAAACTTTTTTTTGTTGAAATCCCGGTTCAAAATGATTATAGGTACAGTATACAACACGTTGAGCACGAAACTACCGGTTGGATGCCGAAAGAAAGCGGTGCTTACTGGAAGTTTCGTATTTTGAAATTCGGCCACATTGTGTTTCGAACCTGGATTACAGGCGAACGAGGCGACATATTGAAGCAAACTAAACGTTGATCTGCTCATAATTACATTGATAATCCAAAATAAACGAAACATTCGGAATCCGTGACTATCAATTTTATCCGTTTAAAAAAAAGTAAGGCTAACCATCACGTTTTTTCGCAAAAATCTGAAAACTTTTTTTTGTTGAAATCCCGGTTCAAAATGATTATAGGTACAGTATACAACACGTTGAGCACGAAACTACCGGTTGGATGCCGAAAGAAAGCGGTGCTTACTGGAAGTTTCGTATTTTGAAATTCGGCCACATTGTGTTTCGAACCTGGATTACAGGCGAACGAGGCGACATATTGAAGCAAACTAAACGTTGATCTGCTCATAATTACATTGATAATCCAAAATAAACGAAACATTCGGAATCCGTGACTATCAATTTTATCCGTTTAAAAAAAAGTAAGGCTAACCATCACGTTTTTTCGCAAAAATCTGAAAACTTTTTTTTGTTGAAATCCCGGTTCAAAATGATTATAGGTACAGTATACAACACGTTGAGCACGAAACTACCGGTTGGATGCCGAAAGAAAGCGGTGCTTACTGGAAGTTTCGTATTTTGAAATTCGGCCACATTGTGTTTCGAACCTGGATTACAGGCGAACGAGGCGACATATTGAAGCAAACTAAACGTTGATCTGCTCATAATTACATTGATAATCCAAAATAAACGAAACATTCGGAATCCGTGACTATCAATTTTATCCGTTTAAAAAAAAGTAAGGCTAACCATCACGTTTTTTCGCAAAAATCTGAAAACTTTTTTTTGTTGAAATCCCGGTTCAAAATGATTATAGGTACAGTATACAACACGTTGAGCACGAAACTACCGGTTGGATGCTTAAAGAAAGCGGTGCTTACTGGAAGTTTCGTATTTTGAAATTCGGCCACATTGTGTTTCGAACCTGGATTACAGGCGAACGAGGCGACATATTGAAGCAAACTAAACGTTGATCTGCTCATAATTACATTGATAATCCAAAATAAACGAAACATTCGGAATCCGTGACTATCAATTTTATCCGTTTAAAAAAAAGTAAGGCTAACCATCACGTTTTTTCGCAAAAATCTGAAAACTTTTTTTTGTTGAAATCCCGGTTCAAAATGATTATAGGTACAGTATACAACACGTTGAGCACGAAACTACCGGTTGGATGCCGAAAGAAAGCGGTGCTTACTGGAAGTTTCGTATTTTGAAATTCGGCCACATTGTGTTTCGAACCTGGATTACAGGCGAACGAGGCGACATATTGAAGCAAACTAAACGTTGATCTGCTCATAATTACATTGATAATCCAAAATAAACGAAACATTCGGAATCCGTGACTATCAATTTTATCCGTTTAAAAAAAAGTAAGGCTAACCATCACGTTTTTTCGCAAAAATCTGAAAACTTTTTTTTGTTGAAATCCCGGTTCAAAATGATTATAGGTACAGTATACAACACGTTGAGCACGAAACTACCGGTTGGATGCTTAAAGAAAGCGGTGCTTACTGGAAGTTTCGTATTTTGAAATTCGGCCACATTGTGTTTCGAACCTGGATTACAGGCGAACGAGGCGACATATTGAAGCAAACTAAACGTTGATCTGCTCATAATTACATTGATAATCCAAAATAAACGAAACATTCGGAATCCGTGACTATCAATTTTATCCGTTTAAAAAAAAGTAAGGCTAACCATCACGTTTTTTCGCAAAAATCTGAAAACTTTTTTTTGTTGAAATCCCGGTTCAAAATGATTATAGGTACAGTATACAACACGTTGAGCACGAAACTACCGGTTGGATGCTTAAAGAAAGCGGTGCTTACTGGAAGTTTCGTATTTTGAAATTCGGCCACATTGTGTTTCGAACCTGGATTACAGGCGAACGAGGCGACATATTGAAGCAAACTAAACGTTGATCTGCTCATAATTACATTGATAATCCAAAATAAACGAAACATTCGGAATCCGTGACTATCAATTTTATCCGTTTAAAAAAAAGTAAGGCTAACCATCACGTTTTTTCGCAAAAATCTGAAAACTTTTTTTTGTTGAAATTCCGGTTCAAAATGATTATAGGTACAGTATACAACACGTTGAGCACGAAACTACCGGTAGGATGCCGAAAGAAAGCGGTGCTTACTGGAAGTTTCGTATTTTGAAATTCGGCCACATTGTGTTTCGAACCTGGATTACAGGCGAACGAGGCGACATATTGAAGCAAACTAAACGTTGATCTGCTCATAATTACATTGATAATCCAAAATAAACGAAACATTCGGAATCCGTGACTATCAATTTTATCCGTTTAAAAAAAAGTAAGGCTAACCATCACGTTTTTTCGCAAAAATCTGAAAACTTTTTTTTGTTGAAATCCCGGTTCAAAATGATTATAGGTACAGTATACAACACGTTGAGCACGAAACTACCGGTTGGATGCCGAAAGAAAGCGGTGCTTACTGGAAGTTTCGTATTTTGAAATTCGGCCACATTGTGTTTCGAACCGGGATTACAGGCGAACGAGGCGACATATTGAAGCAAACTAAACGTTGATCTGCTCATAATTACATTGATAATCCAAAATAAATGAAACATTCGGAATCCGTGACTATCAATTTTATCCGTTTAAAAAAAAGTAAGGCTAACCATCACGTTTTTTCGCAAAAATCTGAAAACTTTTTTTTGTTGAAATCCCGGTTCAAAATGATTATAGGTACAGTATACAACACGTTGAGCACGAAACTACCGGTTGGATGCCGAAAGAAAGCGGTGCTTACTGGAAGTTTCGTATTTTGAAATTCGGCCACATTGTGTTTCGAACCTGGATTACAGGCGAACGAGGCGACATATTGAAGCAAACTAAACGTTGATCTGCTCATAATTACATTGATAATCCAAAATAAACGAAACATTCGGAATCCGTGACTATCAATTTTATCCGTTTAAAAAAAAGTAAGGCTAACCATCACGTTTTTTCGCAAAAATCTGAAAACTTTTTTTTGTTGAAATCCCGGTTCAAAATGATTATAGGTACAGTATACAACACGTTGAGCACGAAACTACCGGTTGGATGCTTAAAGAAAGCGGTGCTTACTGGAAGTTTCGTATTTTGAAATTCGGCCACATTGTGTTTCGAACCTGGATTACAGGCGAACGAGGCGACATATTGAAGCAAACTAAACGTTGATCTGCTCATAATTACATTGATAATCCAAAATAAACGAAACATTCGGAATCCGTGACTATCAATTTTATCCGTTTAAAAAAAAGTAAGGCTAACCATCACGTTTTTTCGCAAAAATCTGAAAACTTTTTTTTGTTGAAATCCCGGTTCAAAATGATTATAGGTACAGTATACAACACGTTGAGCACGAAACTACCGGTTGGATGCCGAAAGAAAGCGGTGCTTACTGGAAGTTTCGTATTTTGAAATTCGGCCACATTGTGTTTCGAACCTGGATTACAGGCGAACGAGGCGACATATTGAAGCAAACTAAACGTTGATCTGCTCATAATTACATTGATAATCCAAAATAAACGAAACATTCGGAATCCGTGACTATCAATTTTATCCGTTTAAAAAAAAGTAAGGCTAACCATCACGTTTTTTCGCAAAAATCTGAAAACTTTTTTTTGTTGAAATCCCGGTTCAAAATGATTATAGGTACAGTATACAACACGTTGAGCACGAAACTACCGGTTGGATGCTTAAAGAAAGCGGTGCTTACTGGAAGTTTCGTATTTTGAAATTCGGCCACATTGTGTTTCGAACCTGGATTACAGGCGAACGAGGCGACATATTGAAGCAAACTAAACGTTGATCTGCTCATAATTACATTGATAATCCAAAATAAACGAAACATTCGGAATCCGTGACTATCAATTTTATCCGTTTAAAAAAAAGTAAGGCTAGCCATCACGTTTTTTCGCAAAAATCTGAAAACTTTTTTTTGTTGAAATCCCGGTTCAAAATGATTATAGGTACAGTATACAACACGTTGAGCACGAAACTACCGGTTGGATGCTTAAAGAAAGCGGTGCTTACTGGAAGTTTCGTATTTTGAAATTCGGCCACATTGTGTTTCGAACCTGGATTACAGGCGAACGAGGCGACATATTGAAGCAAACTAAACGTTGATCTGCTCATAATTACATTGATAATCCAAAATAAACGAAACATTCGGAATCCGTGACTATCAATTTTATCCGTTTAAAAAAAAGTAAGGCTAACCATCACGTTTTTTCGCAAAAATCTGAAAACTTTTTTTTGTTGAAATCCCGGTTCAAAATGATTATAGGTACAGTATACAACACGTTGAGCACGAAACTACCGGTTGGATGCCGAAAGAAAGCGGTGCTTACTGGAAGTTTCGTATTTTGAAATTCGGCCACATTGTGTTTCGAACCGGGATTACAGGCGAACGAGGCGACATATTGAAGCAAACTAAACGTTGATCTGCTCATAATTACATTGATAATCTAAAATAAATGAAACATTCGGAATCCGTGACTATCAATTTTATCCGTTTAAAAAAAAGTAAGGCTAACCATCACGTTTTTTCGCAAAAATCTGAAAACTTTTTTTTGTTGAAATCCCGGTTCAAAATGATTATAGGTACAGTATACAACACGTTGAGCACGAAACTACCGGTTGGATGCTTAAAGAAAGCGGTGCTTACTGGAAGTTTCGTATTTTGAAATTCGGCCACATTGTGTTTCGAACCTGGATTACAGGCGAACGAGGCGACATATTGAAGCAAACTAAACGTTGATCTACTCATAATTACATTAATAATCCAAAATAAACGAAACATTCGGAATCCGTGACTATCAATTTTATCCGTTTAAAAAAAGTAAGGCTAACCATCACGTTTTTTCGCAAAAATCTGAAAACTTTTTTTTGTTGAAATTCCGGTTCAAAATGATTATAGGTACAGTATACAACACGTTGAGCACGAAACTACCGGTTGGATGCTTAAAGAAAGCGGTGCTTACTGGAAGTTTCGTATTTTGAAATTCGGCCACATTGTGTTTCGAACCTGGATTACAGGCGAACGAGGCGACATATTGAAGCAAACTAAACGTTGATCTGCTCATAATTACATTGATAATCCAAAATAAACGAAACATTCGGAATCCGTGACTATCAATTTTATCCGTTTAAAAAAAAGTAAGGCTAACCATCACGTTTTTTCGCAAAAATCTGAAAACTTTTTTTTGTTGAAATTCCGGTTCAAAATGATTATAGGTACAGTATACAACACGTTGAGCACGAAACTACCGGTTGGATGCTTAAAGAAAGCGGTGCTTACTGGAAGTTTCGTATTTTGAAATTCGGCCACATTGTGTTTCGAACCTGGATTTCAGGCGAACGAGGCGATATATTGAAGCAAACTAAACGTTGATCTGCTCATAATTACATTGATAATCCAAAATAAACGAAACATTCGGAATCCGTGACTATCAATTTTATCCGTTTAAAAAAAAGTAAGGCTAACCATCACGTTTTTTCGCAAAAATCTGAAAACTTTTTTTTGTTGAAATTCCGGTTCAAAATGATTATAGGTACAGTATACAACACGTTGAGCACGAAACTACCGATTGGATGCTTAAAGAAAGCGGTGCTTACTGGAAGTTTCGTATTTTGAAATTCGGCCACATTGTGTTTCGAACCTGGATTTCAGGCGAACGAGGCGATATATTGAAGCAAACTAAACGTTGATCTGCTCATAATTACATTGATAATCCAAAATAAACGAAACATTCGGAATCCGTGACTATCAATTTTATCCGTTTAAAAAAAAGTAAGGCTAACCATCACGTTTTTTCGCAAAAATCTGAAAACTTTTTTTGTTGAAATTCCGGTTCAAAATGATTATAGGTACAGTATACAACACGTTGAGCACGAAACTACCGGTTGGATGCCGAAAGAAAGCGGTGCTTACTGGAAGTTTCGTATTTTGAAATTCGGCCACATTGTGTTTCGAACCTGGATTACAGGCGAACGAGGCGACATATTGAAGCAAACTAAACGTTGATCTGCTCATAATTACATTGATAATCCAAAATAAACGAAACATTCGGAATCCGTGACTATCAATTTTATCCGTTTAAAAAAAAGTAAGGCTAACCATCACGTTTTTTCGCAAAAATCTGAAAACTTTTTTTTGTTGAAATCCCGGTTCAAAATGATTATAGGTACAGTATACAACACGTTGAGCACGAAACTACCGGTTGGATGCTTAAAGAAAGCGGTGCTTACTGGAAGTTTCGTATTTTGAAATTCGGCCACATTGTGTTTCGAACCTGGATTACAGGCGAACGAGGCGACATATTGAAGCAAACTAAACGTTGATCTGCTCATAATTACATTGATAATCCAAAATAAACGAAACATTCGGAATCCGTGACTATCAATTTTATCCGTTTAAAAAAAAGTAAGGCTAACCATCACGTTTTTTCGCAAAAATCTGAAAACTTTTTTTTGTTGAAATTCCGGTTCAAAATGATTATAGGTACAGTATACAACACATTGAGCACGAAACTACCGGTTGGATGCTTAAAGAAAGCGGTGCTTACTGGAAGTTTCGTATTTTGAAATTCGGCCACATTGTGTTTCGAACCTGGATTACAGGCGAACGAGGCGACATATTGAAGCAAACTAAACGTTGATCTACTCATAATTACATTGATAATCCAAAATAAACGAAACATTCGGAATCCGTGACTATCAATTTTATCCGTTTAAAAAAAGTAAGGCTAACCATCACGTTTTTTCGCAAAAATCTGAAAACTTTTTTTTGTTGAAATTCCGGTTCAAAATGATTATAGGTACAGTATACAACACGTTGAGCACGAAACTACCGGTTGGATGCTTAAAGAAAGCGGTGCTTACTGGAAGTTTCGTATTTTGAAATTCGGCCACATTGTGTTTCGAACCTGGATTACAGGCGAACGAGGCGACATATTGAAGCAAACTAAACGTTGATCTACTCATAATTACATTGATAATCCAAAATAAACGAAACATTCGGAATCCGTGACTATCAATTTTATCCGTTTAAAAAAAGTAAGGCTAACCATCACGTTTTTTCGCAAAAATCTGAAAACTTTTTTTTGTTGAAATTCCGGTTCAAAATGATTATAGGTACAGTATACAACACATTGAGCACGAAACTACCGGTTGGATGCTTAAAGAAAGCGGTGCTTACTGGAAGTTTCGTATTTTGAAATTCGGCCACATTGTGTTTCGAACCTGGATTTCAGGCGAACGAGGCGATATATTGAAGCAAACTAAACGTTGATCTGCTCATAATTACATTGATAATCCAAAATAAACGAAACATTCGGAATCCGTGACTATCAATTTTATCCGTTTAAAAAAAAGTAAGGCTAACCATCACGTTTTTTCGCAAAAATCTGAAAACTTTTTTTTGTTGAAATTCCGGTTCAAAATAATTATAGGTACAGTATACAACACGTTGAGCACGAAACTACCGGTTTTATGCTTAAAGAAAGCGGTGCTTACTGGAAGTTTCGTATTTTGAAATTCGGCCACATTGTGTTTCGAACCTGGATTTCAGGCGAACGAGGCGATATATTGAAGCAAACTAAACGTTGATCTGCTCATAATTACATTGATAATCCAAAATAAACGAAACATTCGGAATCCGTGACTATCAGTTTTATCCGTTTAAAAAAAGTAAGGCTAACCATCACGTTTTTTCGCAAAAATCTGAAAACTTTTTTTTGTTGAAATTCCGGTTCAAAATGATTATAGGTACAGTATACAACACGTTGAGCACGAAACTACCGGTTGGATGCTTAAAGAAAGCGGTGCTTACTGGAAGTTTCGTATTTTGAAATTCGGCCACATTGTGTTTCGAACCTGGATTTCAGGCGAACGAGGCGATATATTGAAGCAAACTAAACGTTGATCTGCTCATAATTACATTGATAATCCAAAATAAACGAAACATTCGGAATCCGTGACTATCAATTTTATCCGTTTAAAAAAAAGTAAGGCTAACCATCACGTTTTTTCGCAAAAATCTGAAAACTTTTTTTTGTTGAAATTCCGGTTCAAAATAATTATAGGTACAGTATACAACACGTTGAGCACGAAACTACCGGTTGGATGCTTAAAGAAAGCGGTGCTTACTGGAAGTTTCGTATTTTGAAATTCGGCCACATTGTGTTTCGAACCTGGATTACAGGCGAACGAGGCGACATATTGAAGCAAACTAAACGTTGATCTACTAATAATTACATTGATAATCCAAAATAAACGAAACATTCGGAATCCGTGACTATCAATTTTATCCGTTTAAAAAAAGTAAGGCTAGCCATCACGTTTTTTCGCAAAAATCTGAAAACTTTTTTTTGTTGAAATTCCGGTTCAAAATGATTATAGGTACAGTATACAACACATTGAGCACGAAACTACCGGTTGGATGCTTAAAGAAAGCGGTGCTTACTGGAAGTTTCGTATTTTGAAATTCGGCCACATTGTGTTTCGAACCTGGATTACAGGCGAACGAGGCGACATATTGAAGCAAACTAAACGTTGATCTACTCATAATTACATTGATAATCCAAAATAAACGAAACATTCGGAATCCGTGACTATCAATTTTATCCGTTTAAAAAAAGTAAGGCTAACCATCACGTTTTTTCGCAAAAATCTGAAAACTTTTTTTTGTTGAAATTCCGGTTCAAAATGGTTATAGGTACAGTATACAACACATTGAGCACGAAACTACCGGTTGGATGCTTAAAGAAAGCGGTGCTTACTGGAAGTTTCGTATTTTGAAATTCGGCCACATTGTGTTTCGAACCTGGATTTCAGGCGAACGAGGCGATATATTGAAGCAAACTAAACGTTGATCTGCTCATAATTACATTGATAATCCAAAATAAACGAAACATTCGGAATCCGTGACTATCAATTTTATCCGTTTAAAAAAAAGTAAGGCTAACCATCACGATTTTTCGCAAAAATCTGAAAACTTTTTTTTGTTGAAATTCCGGTTCAAAATGATTATAGGTACAGTATACAACACGTTGAGCACGAAACTACCGGTTGGATGCTTAAAGAAAGCGGTGCTTACTGGAAGTTTCGTATTTTGAAATTCGGCCACATTGTGTTTCGAACCTGGATTACAGGCGAACGAGGCGACATATTGAAGCAAACTAAACGTTGATCTGCTCATAATTACATTGATAATCCAAAATAAACGAAACATTCGGAATCCGTGACTATCAATTTTATCCGTTTAAAAAAAAGTAAGGCTAACCATCACGTTTTTTCGCAAAAATCTGAAAACTTTTTTTGTTGAAATCCCGGTTCAAAATGATTATAGGTACAGTATACAACACGTTGAGCACGAAACTACCGGTTGGATGCCGAAAGAAAGCGGTGCTTACTGGAAGTTTCGTATTTTGAAATTCGGCCACATTGTGTTTCGAACCTGGATTACAGGCGAACGAGGCGACATATTGAAGCAAACTAAACGTTGATCTGCTCATAATTACATTGATAATCCAAAATAAACGAAACATTCGGAATCCGTGACTATCAATTTTATCCGTTTAAAAAAAAGTAAGGCTAACCATCACGTTTTTTCGCAAAAATCTGAAAACTTTTTTTTGTTGAAATTCCGGTTCAAAATGATTATAGGTACAGTATACAACACGTTGAGCACGAAACTACCAGTTGGATGCTTAAAGAAAGCGGTGCTTACTGGAAGTTTCGTATTTTGAAATTAGGCCACATTGTGTTTCGAACCTGGATTACAGGCGAACGAGGCGACATATTGAAGCAAACTAAACGTTGATCTGCTCATAATTACATTGATAATCCAAAATAAACGAAACATTCGGAATCCGTGACTATCAATTTTATCCGTTTAAAAAAAAGTAAGGCTAACCATCACGTTTTTTCGCAAAAATCTGAAAACTTTTTTTTGTTGAAATTCCGGTTCAAAATGATTATAGGTACAGTATACAACACGTTGAGCACGAAACTACCGGTTGGATGCTTAAAGAAAGCGGTGCTTACTGGAAGTTTCGTATTTTGAAATTAGGCCACATTGTGTTTCGAACCTGGATTACAGGCGGACGAGGCGACATATTGAAGCAAACTAAACGTTGATCTGCTCATAATTACATTGATAATCCAAAATAAACGAAACATTCGGAATCCGTGACTATCAATTTTATCCGTTTAAAAAAAAGTAAGGCTAACCATCACGTTTTTTCGCAAAAGTCTGAAAACTTTTTTTTGTTGAAATTCCGGTTCAAAATGATTATAGGTACAGTATACAACACGTTGAGCACGAAACTACCAGTTGGATGCTTAAAGAAAGCGGTGCTTACTGGAAGTTTCGTATTTTGAAATTAGGCCACATTGTGTTTCGAACCTGGATTACAGGCGAACGAGGCGACATATTGAAGCAAACTAAACGTTGATCTGCTCATAATTACATTGATAATTCAAAATAAACGAAACATTCGGAATCCGTGACTATCAATTTTATCCGTTTAAAAAAAGTAAGGCTAACCATCACGTTTTTTCGCAAAAATCTGAAAACTTTTTTTTGTTGAAATTCCGGTTCAAAATGATTATAGGTACAGTATACAACACATTGAGCACGAAACTACCGGTTGGATGCTTAAAGAAAGCGGTGCTTACTGGAAGTTTCGTATTTTGAAATTCGGCCACATTGTGTTTCGAACCTGGATTTCAGGCGAACGAGGCGATATATTGAAGCAAACTAAACGTTGATCTGCTCATAATTACATTGATAATCCAAAATAAACGAAACATTCGGAATCCGTGACTATCAATTTTATCCGTTTAAAAAAAAGTAAGGCTAACCATCACGATTTTTCGCAAAAATCTGAAAACTTTTTTTTGTTGAAATTCCGGTTCAAAATAATTATAGGTACAGTATACAACACGTTGAGCACGAAACTACCGGTTGGATGCTTAAAGAAAGCGGTGCTTACTGGAAGTTTCGTATTTTGAAATTCGGCCACATTGTGTTTCGAACCTGGATTACAGGCGAACGAGGCGACATATTGAAGCAAACTAAACGTTGATCTACTCATAATTACATTGATAATCCAAAATAAACGAAACATTCGGAATCCGTGACTATCAATTTTATCCGTTTAAAAAAAGTAAGGCTAACCATCACGTTTTTTCGCAAAAATCTGAAAACTTTTTTTTGTTGAAATTCCGGTTCAAAATAATTATAGGTACAGTATACAACATGTTGAGCACGAAACTACCGGTTGGATGCTTAAAGAAAGCGGTGCTTACTGGAAGTTTCGTATTTTGAAATTCGGCCACATTGTGTTTCGAACCTGGATTACAGGCGAACGAGGCGATATATTGAAGCAAACTAAACGTTGATCTGCTCATAATTACATTGATAATCCAAAATAAACGAAACATTCGGAATCCGTGACTATCAATTTTATCCGTTTAAAAAAAAGTAAGGCTAACCATCACGTTTTTTCGCAAAAATCTGAAAACTTTTTTTTGTTGAAATTCCGGTTCAAAATAATTATAGGTACAGTATACAACACGTTGAGCACGAAACTACCGGTTGGATGCTTAAAGAAAGCGGTGCTTACTGGAAGTTTCGTATTTTGAAATTCGGTCACATTGTGTTTCGAACCTGGATTACAGGCGAACGAGGCGACATATTGAAGCAAACTAAACGTTGATCTACTCATAATTACATTGATAATCCAAAATAAACGAAACATTCGGAATCCGTGACTATCAATTTTATCCGTTTAAAAAAAAGTAAGGCTAACCATCACGTTTTTTCGCAAAAATCTGAAAACTTTTTTTTGTTGAAATTCCGGTTCAAAATGATTATAGGTACAGTATACAACACATTGAGCACGAAACTACCGGTTGGATGCTTAAAGAAAGCGGTGCTTACTGGAAGTTTCGTATTTTGAAATTCGGCCACATTGTGTTTCGAACCTGGATTACAGGCGAACGAGGCGACATATTGAAGCAAACTAAACGTTGATCTGCTCATAATTACATTGATAATCCAAAATAAACGAAACATTCGGAATCCGTGACTATCAATTTTATCCGTTTAAAAAAAAGTAAGGCTAACCATCACGTTTTTTCGCAAAAATCTGAAAACTTTTTTTTGTTGAAATTCCGGTTCAAAATGATTATAGGTACAGTATACAACACGTTGAGCACGAAACTACCGGTAGGATGCCGAAAGAAAGCGGTGCTTACTGGAAGTTTCGTATTTTGAAATTCGGCCACATTGTGTTTCGAACCTGGATTACAGGCGAACGAGGCGACATATTGAAGCAAACTAAACGTTGATCTGCTCATAATTACATTGATAATCCAAAATAAACGAAACATTCGGAATCCGTGACTATCAATTTTATCCGTTTAAAAAAAAGTAAGGCTAACCATCACGTTTTTTCGCAAAAATCTGAAAACTTTTTTTTGTTGAAATCCCGGTTCAAAATGATTATAGGTACAGTATACAACACGTTGAGCACGAAACTACCGGTTGGATGCCGAAAGAAAGCGGTGCTTACTGGAAGTTTCGTATTTTGAAATTCGGCCACATTGTGTTTCGAACCGGGATTACAGGCGAACGAGGCGACATATTGAAGCAAACTAAACGTTGATCTGCTCATAATTACATTGATAATCCAAAATAAATGAAACATTCGGAATCCGTGACTATCAATTTTATCCGTTTAAAAAAAAGTAAGGCTAACCATCACGTTTTTTCGCAAAAATCTGAAAACTTTTTTTTGTTGAAATCCCGGTTCAAAATGATTATAGGTACAGTATACAACACGTTGAGCACGAAACTACCGGTTGGATGCCGAAAGAAAGCGGTGCTTACTGGAAGTTTCGTATTTTGAAATTCGGCCACATTGTGTTTCGAACCTGGATTACAGGCGAACGAGGCGACATATTGAAGCAAACTAAACGTTGATCTGCTCATAATTACATTGATAATCCAAAATAAACGAAACATTCGGAATCCGTGACTATCAATTTTATCCGTTTAAAAAAAAGTAAGGCTAACCATCACGTTTTTTCGCAAAAATCTGAAAACTTTTTTTTGTTGAAATCCCGGTTCAAAATGATTATAGGTACAGTATACAACACGTTGAGCACGAAACTACCGGTTGGATGCTTAAAGAAAGCGGTGCTTACTGGAAGTTTCGTATTTTGAAATTCGGTCACATTGTGTTTCGAACCTGGATTACAGGCGAACGAGGCGATATATTGAAGCAAACTAAACGTTGATCTGCTCATAATTACATTGATAATCCAAAATAAACGAAACATTCGGAATCCGTGACTATCAATTTTATCCGTTTAAAAAAAAGTAAGGCTAACCATCACGTTTTTTCGCAAAAATCTGAAAACTTTTTTTTGTTGAAATTCCGGTTCAAAATGATTATAGGTACAGTATACAACACGTTGAGCACGAAACTACCGGTAGGATGCCGAAAGAAAGCGGTGCTTACTGGAAGTTTCGTATTTTGAAATTCGGCCACATTGTGTTTCGAACCTGGATTACAGGCGAACGAGGCGACATATTGAAGCAAACTAAACGTTGATCTGCTCATAATTACATTGATAATCCAAAATAAACGAAACATTCGGAATCCGTGACTATCAATTTTATCCGTTTAAAAAAAAGTAAGGCTAACCATCACGTTTTTTCGCAAAAATCTGAAAACTTTTTTTTGTTGAAATCCCGGTTCAAAATGATTATAGGTACAGTATACAACACGTTGAGCACGAAACTACCGGTTGGATGCCGAAAGAAAGCGGTGCTTACTGGAAGTTTCGTATTTTGAAATTCGGCCACATTGTGTTTCGAACCGGGATTACAGGCGAACGAGGCGACATATTGAAGCAAACTAAACGTTGATCTGCTCATAATTACATTGATAATCCAAAATAAATGAAACATTCGGAATCCGTGACTATCAATTTTATCCGTTTAAAAAAAAGTAAGGCTAACCATCACGTTTTTTCGCAAAAATCTGAAAACTTTTTTTTGTTGAAATCCCGGTTCAAAATGATTATAGGTACAGTATACAACACGTTGAGCACGAAACTACCGGTTGGATGCCGAAAGAAAGCGGTGCTTACTGGAAGTTTCGTATTTTGAAATTCGGCCACATTGTGTTTCGAACCTGGATTACAGGCGAACGAGGCGACATATTGAAGCAAACTAAACGTTGATCTGCTCATAATTACATTGATAATCCAAAATAAACGAAACATTCGGAATCCGTGACTATCAATTTTATCCGTTTAAAAAAAAGTAAGGCTAACCATCACGTTTTTTCGCAAAAATCTGAAAACTTTTTTTTGTTGAAATCCCGGTTCAAAATGATTATAGGTACAGTATACAACACGTTGAGCACGAAACTACCGGTTGGATGCCGAAAGAAAGCGGTGCTTACTGGAAGTTTCGTATTTTGAAATTCGGCCACATTGTGTTTCGAACCGGGATTACAGGCGAACGAGGCGACATATTGAAGCAAACTAAACGTTGATCTGCTCATAATTACATTGATAATCCAAAATAAATGAAACATTCGGAATCCGTGACTATCAATTTTATCCGTTTAAAAAAAAGTAAGGCTAACCATCACGTTTTTTCGCAAAAATCTGAAAACTTTTTTTTGTTGAAATTCCGGTTCAAAATAATTATAGGTACAGTATACAACACGTTGAGCACGAAACTACCGGTTGGATGCTTAAAGAAAGCGGTGCTTACTGGAAGTTTCGTATTTTGAAATTCGGTCACATTGTGTTTCGAACCTGGATTACAGGCGAACGAGGCGACATATTGAAGCAAACTAAACGTTGATCTACTCATAATTACATTGATAATCCAAAATAAACGAAACATTCGGAATCCGTGACTATCAATTTTATCCGTTTAAAAAAAAGTAAGGCTAACCATCACGTTTTTTCGCAAAAATCTGAAAACTTTTTTTTGTTGAAATTCCGGTTCAAAATGATTATAGGTACAGTATACAACACATTGAGCACGAAACTACCGGTTGGATGCTTAAAGAAAGCGGTGCTTACTGGAAGTTTCGTATTTTGAAATTCGGCCACATTGTGTTTCGAACCTGGATTACAGGCGAACGAGGCGACATATTGAAGCAAACTAAACGTTGATCTGCTCATAATTACATTGATAATCCAAAATAAACGAAACATTCGGAATCCGTGACTATCAATTTTATCCGTTTAAAAAAAAGTAAGGCTAACCATCACGTTTTTTCGCAAAAATCTGAAAACTTTTTTTTGTTGAAATTCCGGTTCAAAATGATTATAGGTACAGTATACAACACGTTGAGCACGAAACTACCGGTAGGATGCCGAAAGAAAGCGGTGCTTACTGGAAGTTTCGTATTTTGAAATTCGGCCACATTGTGTTTCGAACCTGGATTACAGGCGAACGAGGCGACATATTGAAGCAAACTAAACGTTGATCTGCTCATAATTACATTGATAATCCAAAATAAACGAAACATTCGGAATCCGTGACTATCAATTTTATCCGTTTAAAAAAAAGTAAGGCTAACCATCACGTTTTTTCGCAAAAATCTGAAAACTTTTTTTTGTTGAAATCCCGGTTCAAAATGATTATAGGTACAGTATACAACACGTTGAGCACGAAACTACCGGTTGGATGCCGAAAGAAAGCGGTGCTTACTGGAAGTTTCGTATTTTGAAATTCGGCCACATTGTGTTTCGAACCGGGATTACAGGCGAACGAGGCGACATATTGAAGCAAACTAAACGTTGATCTGCTCATAATTACATTGATAATCCAAAATAAATGAAACATTCGGAATCCGTGACTATCAATTTTATCCGTTTAAAAAAAAGTAAGGCTAACCATCACGTTTTTTCGCAAAAATCTGAAAACTTTTTTTTGTTGAAATCCCGGTTCAAAATGATTATAGGTACAGTATACAACACGTTGAGCACGAAACTACCGGTTGGATGCCGAAAGAAAGCGGTGCTTACTGGAAGTTTCGTATTTTGAAATTCGGCCACATTGTGTTTCGAACCTGGATTACAGGCGAACGAGGCGACATATTGAAGCAAACTAAACGTTGATCTGCTCATAATTACATTGATAATCCAAAATAAACGAAACATTCGGAATCCGTGACTATCAATTTTATCCGTTTAAAAAAAAGTAAGGCTAACCATCACGTTTTTTCGCAAAAATCTGAAAACTTTTTTTTGTTGAAATCCCGGTTCAAAATGATTATAGGTACAGTATACAACACATTGAGCACGAAACTACCGGTTGGATGCTTAAAGAAAGCGGTGCTTACTGGAAGTTTCGTATTTTGAAATTCGGCCACATTGTGTTTCGAACCTGGATTTCAGGCGAACGAGGCGATATATTGAAGCAAACTAAACGTTGATCTGCTCATAATTACATTGATAATCCAAAATAAACGAAACATTCGGAATCCGTGACTATCAATTTTATCCGTTTAAAAAAAAGTAAGGCTAACCATCACGATTTTTCGCAAAAATCTGAAAACTTTTTTTTGTTGAAATTCCGGTTCAAAATAATTATAGGTACAGTATACAACACGTTGAGCACGAAACTACCGGTTGGATGCTTAAAGAAAGCGGTGCTTACTGGAAGTTTCGTATTTTGAAATTCGGCCACATTGTGTTTCGAACCTGGATTACAGGCGAACGAGGCGACATATTGAAGCAAACTAAACGTTGATCTACTCATAATTACATTGATAATCCAAAATAAACGAAACATTCGGAATCCGTGACTATCAATTTTATCCGTTTAAAAAAAGTAAGGCTAACCATCACGTTTTTTCGCAAAAATCTGAAAACTTTTTTTTGTTGAAATTCCGGTTCAAAATAATTATAGGTACAGTATACAACATGTTGAGCACGAAACTACCGGTTGGATGCTTAAAGAAAGCGGTGCTTACTGGAAGTTTCGTATTTTGAAATTCGGCCACATTGTGTTTCGAACCTGGATTACAGGCGAACGAGGCGACATATTGAAGCAAACTAAACGTTGATCTGCTCATAATTACATTGATAATCCAAAATAAACGAAACATTCGGAATCCGTGACTATCAATTTTATCCGTTTAAAAAAAAGTAAGGCTAACCATCACGTTTTTTCGCAAAAATCTGAAAACTTTTTTTTGTTGAAATTCCGGTTCAAAATGATTATAGGTACAGTATACAACACGTTGAGCACGAAACTACCGGTAGGATGCCGAAAGAAAGCGGTGCTTACTGGAAGTTTCGTATTTTGAAATTCGGCCACATTGTGTTTCGAACCTGGATTACAGGCGAACGAGGCGACATATTGAAGCAAACTAAACGTTGATCTGCTCATAATTACATTGATAATCCAAAATAAACGAAACATTCGGAATCCGTGACTATCAATTTTATCCGTTTAAAAAAAAGTAAGGCTAACCATCACGTTTTTTCGCAAAAATCTGAAAACTTTTTTTTGTTGAAATCCCGGTTCAAAATGATTATAGGTACAGTATACAACACGTTGAGCACGAAACTACCGGTTGGATGCCGAAAGAAAGCGGTGCTTACTGGAAGTTTCGTATTTTGAAATTCGGCCACATTGTGTTTCGAACCGGGATTACAGGCGAACGAGGCGACATATTGAAGCAAACTAAACGTTGATCTGCTCATAATTACATTGATAATCCAAAATAAATGAAACATTCGGAATCCGTGACTATCAATTTTATCCGTTTAAAAAAAAGTAAGGCTAACCATCACGTTTTTTCGCAAAAATCTGAAAACTTTTTTTTGTTGAAATTCCGGTTCAAAATAATTATAGGTACAGTATACAACATGTTGAGCACGAAACTACCGGTTGGATGCTTAAAGAAAGCGGTGCTTACTGGAAGTTTCGTATTTTGAAATTCGGCCACATTGTGTTTCGAACCTGGATTACAGGCGAACGAGGCGACATATTGAAGCAAACTAAACGTTGATCTGCTCATAATTACATTGATAATCCAAAATAAACGAAACATTCGGAATCCGTGACTATCAATTTTATCCGTTTAAAAAAAAGTAAGGCTAACCATCACGTTTTTTCGCAAAAATCTGAAAACTTTTTTTTGTTGAAATTCCGGTTCAAAATGATTATAGGTACAGTATACAACACGTTGAGCACGAAACTACCGGTAGGATGCCGAAAGAAAGCGGTGCTTACTGGAAGTTTCGTATTTTGAAATTCGGCCACATTGTGTTTCGAACCTGGATTACAGGCGAACGAGGCGACATATTGAAGCAAACTAAACGTTGATCTGCTCATAATTACATTGATAATCCAAAATAAACGAAACATTCGGAATCCGTGACTATCAATTTTATCCGTTTAAAAAAAAGTAAGGCTAACCATCACGTTTTTTCGCAAAAATCTGAAAACTTTTTTTTGTTGAAATCCCGGTTCAAAATGATTATAGGTACAGTATACAACACGTTGAGCACGAAACTACCGGTTGGATGCCGAAAGAAAGCGGTGCTTACTGGAAGTTTCGTATTTTGAAATTCGGCCACATTGTGTTTCGAACCGGGATTACAGGCGAACGAGGCGACATATTGAAGCAAACTAAACGTTGATCTGCTCATAATTACATTGATAATCCAAAATAAATGAAACATTCGGAATCCGTGACTATCAATTTTATCCGTTTAAAAAAAAGTAAGGCTAACCATCACGTTTTTTCGCAAAAATCTGAAAACTTTTTTTTGTTGAAATCCCGGTTCAAAATGATTATAGGTACAGTATACAACACGTTGAGCACGAAACTACCGGTTGGATGCCGAAAGAAAGCGGTGCTTACTGGAAGTTTCGTATTTTGAAATTCGGCCACATTGTGTTTCGAACCTGGATTACAGGCGAACGAGGCGACATATTGAAGCAAACTAAACGTTGATCTGCTCATAATTACATTGATAATCCAAAATAAACGAAACATTCGGAATCCGTGACTATCAATTTTATCCGTTTAAAAAAAAGTAAGGCTAACCATCACGTTTTTTCGCAAAAATCTGAAAACTTTTTTTTGTTGAAATCCCGGTTCAAAATGATTATAGGTACAGTATACAACACGTTGAGCACGAAACTACCGGTTGGATGCCGAAAGAAAGCGGTGCTTACTGGAAGTTTCGTATTTTGAAATTCGGCCACATTGTGTTTCGAACCGGGATTACAGGCGAACGAGGCGACATATTGAAGCAAACTAAACGTTGATCTGCTCATAATTACATTGATAATCCAAAATAAATGAAACATTCGGAATCCGTGACTATCAATTTTATCCGTTTAAAAAAAAGTAAGGCTAACCATCACGTTTTTTCGCAAAAATCTGAAAACTTTTTTTTGTTGAAATCCCGGTTCAAAATAATTATAGGTACAGTATACAACACATTGAGCACGAAACTACCGGTTGGATGCTTAAAGAAAGCGGTGCTTACTGGAAGTTTCGTATTTTGAAATTCGGCCACATTGTGTTTCGAACCTGGATTACAGGCGAACGAGGCGATATATTGAAGCAAACTAAACGTTGATCTGCTCATAATTACATTGATAATCCAAAATAAACGAAACATTCGGAATCCGTGACTATCAATTTTATCCGTTTAAAAAAAAGTAAGGCTAACCATCACGTTTTTTCGCAAAAATCTGAAAACTTTTTTTTGTTGAAATTCCGGTTCAAAATAATTATAGGTACAGTATACAACACGTTGAGCACGAAACTACCGGTTGGATGCTTAAAGAAAGCGGTGCTTACTGGAAGTTTCGTATTTTGAAATTCGGTCACATTGTGTTTCGAACCTGGATTACAGGCGAACGAGGCGACATATTGAAGCAAACTAAACGTTGATCTACTCATAATTACATTGATAATCCAAAATAAACGAAACATTCGGAATCCGTGACTATCAATTTTATCCGTTTAAAAAAAAGTAAGGCTAACCATCACGTTTTTTCGCAAAAATCTGAAAACTTTTTTTTGTTGAAATTCCGGTTCAAAATGATTATAGGTACAGTATACAACACATTGAGCACGAAACTACCGGTTGGATGCTTAAAGAAAGCGGTGCTTACTGGAAGTTTCGTATTTTGAAATTCGGCCACATTGTGTTTCGAACCTGGATTACAGGCGAACGAGGCGACATATTGAAGCAAACTAAACGTTGATCTGCTCATAATTACATTGATAATCCAAAATAAACGAAACATTCGGAATCCGTGACTATCAATTTTATCCGTTTAAAAAAAAGTAAGGCTAACCATCACGTTTTTTCGCAAAAATCTGAAAACTTTTTTTTGTTGAAATTCCGGTTCAAAATGATTATAGGTACAGTATACAACACGTTGAGCACGAAACTACCGGTAGGATGCCGAAAGAAAGCGGTGCTTACTGGAAGTTTCGTATTTTGAAATTCGGCCACATTGTGTTTCGAACCTGGATTACAGGCGAACGAGGCGACATATTGAAGCAAACTAAACGTTGATCTGCTCATAATTACATTGATAATCCAAAATAAACGAAACATTCGGAATCCGTGACTATCAATTTTATCCGTTTAAAAAAAAGTAAGGCTAACCATCACGTTTTTTCGCAAAAATCTGAAAACTTTTTTTTGTTGAAATCCCGGTTCAAAATGATTATAGGTACAGTATACAACACGTTGAGCACGAAACTACCGGTTGGATGCCGAAAGAAAGCGGTGCTTACTGGAAGTTTCGTATTTTGAAATTCGGCCACATTGTGTTTCGAACCGGGATTACAGGCGAACGAGGCGACATATTGAAGCAAACTAAACGTTGATCTGCTCATAATTACATTGATAATCCAAAATAAATGAAACATTCGGAATCCGTGACTATCAATTTTATCCGTTTAAAAAAAAGTAAGGCTAACCATCACGTTTTTTCGCAAAAATCTGAAAACTTTTTTTTGTTGAAATCCCGGTTCAAAATGATTATAGGTACAGTATACAACACGTTGAGCACGAAACTACCGGTTGGATGCCGAAAGAAAGCGGTGCTTACTGGAAGTTTCGTATTTTGAAATTCGGCCACATTGTGTTTCGAACCTGGATTACAGGCGAACGAGGCGACATATTGAAGCAAACTAAACGTTGATCTGCTCATAATTACATTGATAATCCAAAATAAACGAAACATTCGGAATCCGTGACTATCAATTTTATCCGTTTAAAAAAAAGTAAGGCTAACCATCACGTTTTTTCGCAAAAATCTGAAAACTTTTTTTTGTTGAAATCCCGGTTCAAAATGATTATAGGTACAGTATACAACACATTGAGCACGAAACTACCGGTTGGATGCTTAAAGAAAGCGGTGCTTACTGGAAGTTTCGTATTTTGAAATTCGGCCACATTGTGTTTCGAACCTGGATTTCAGGCGAACGAGGCGATATATTGAAGCAAACTAAACGTTGATCTGCTCATAATTACATTGATAATCCAAAATAAACGAAACATTCGGAATCCGTGACTATCAATTTTATCCGTTTAAAAAAAAGTAAGGCTAACCATCACGATTTTTCGCAAAAATCTGAAAACTTTTTTTTGTTGAAATTCCGGTTCAAAATAATTATAGGTACAGTATACAACACGTTGAGCACGAAACTACCGGTTGGATGCTTAAAGAAAGCGGTGCTTACTGGAAGTTTCGTATTTTGAAATTCGGCCACATTGTGTTTCGAACCTGGATTACAGGCGAACGAGGCGACATATTGAAGCAAACTAAACGTTGATCTACTCATAATTACATTGATAATCCAAAATAAACGAAACATTCGGAATCCGTGACTATCAATTTTATCCGTTTAAAAAAAGTAAGGCTAACCATCACGTTTTTTCGCAAAAATCTGAAAACTTTTTTTTGTTGAAATTCCGGTTCAAAATAATTATAGGTACAGTATACAACATGTTGAGCACGAAACTACCGGTTGGATGCTTAAAGAAAGCGGTGCTTACTGGAAGTTTCGTATTTTGAAATTCGGCCACATTGTGTTTCGAACCTGGATTACAGGCGAACGAGGCGATATATTGAAGCAAACTAAACGTTGATCTGCTCATAATTACATTGATAATCCAAAATAAACGAAACATTCGGAATCCGTGACTATCAATTTTATCCGTTTAAAAAAAAGTAAGGCTAACCATCACGTTTTTTCGCAAAAATCTGAAAACTTTTTTTTGTTGAAATTCCGGTTCAAAATAATTATAGGTACAGTATACAACACGTTGAGCACGAAACTACCGGTTGGATGCTTAAAGAAAGCGGTGCTTACTGGAAGTTTCGTATTTTGAAATTCGGTCACATTGTGTTTCGAACCTGGATTACAGGCGAACGAGGCGACATATTGAAGCAAACTAAACGTTGATCTACTCATAATTACATTGATAATCCAAAATAAACGAAACATTCGGAATCCGTGACTATCAATTTTATCCGTTTAAAAAAAAGTAAGGCTAACCATCACGTTTTTTCGCAAAAATCTGAAAACTTTTTTTTGTTGAAATTCCGGTTCAAAATGATTATAGGTACAGTATACAACACATTGAGCACGAAACTACCGGTTGGATGCTTAAAGAAAGCGGTGCTTACTGGAAGTTTCGTATTTTGAAATTCGGCCACATTGTGTTTCGAACCTGGATTACAGGCGAACGAGGCGACATATTGAAGCAAACTAAACGTTGATCTGCTCATAATTACATTGATAATCCAAAATAAACGAAACATTCGGAATCCGTGACTATCAATTTTATCCGTTTAAAAAAAAGTAAGGCTAACCATCACGTTTTTTCGCAAAAATCTGAAAACTTTTTTTTGTTGAAATTCCGGTTCAAAATGATTATAGGTACAGTATACAACACGTTGAGCACGAAACTACCGGTAGGATGCCGAAAGAAAGCGGTGCTTACTGGAAGTTTCGTATTTTGAAATTCGGCCACATTGTGTTTCGAACCTGGATTACAGGCGAACGAGGCGACATATTGAAGCAAACTAAACGTTGATCTGCTCATAATTACATTGATAATCCAAAATAAACGAAACATTCGGAATCCGTGACTATCAATTTTATCCGTTTAAAAAAAAGTAAGGCTAACCATCACGTTTTTTCGCAAAAATCTGAAAACTTTTTTTTGTTGAAATCCCGGTTCAAAATGATTATAGGTACAGTATACAACACGTTGAGCACGAAACTACCGGTTGGATGCCGAAAGAAAGCGGTGCTTACTGGAAGTTTCGTATTTTGAAATTCGGCCACATTGTGTTTCGAACCGGGATTACAGGCGAACGAGGCGACATATTGAAGCAAACTAAACGTTGATCTGCTCATAATTACATTGATAATCCAAAATAAACGAAACATTCGGAATCCGTGACTATCAATTTTATCCGTTTAAAAAAAAGTAAGGCTAACCATCACGTTTTTTCGCAAAAATCTGAAAACTTTTTTTTGTTGAAATCCCGGTTCAAAATGATTATAGGTACAGTATACAACACGTTGAGCACGAAACTACCGGTTGGATGCCGAAAGAAAGCGGTGCTTACTGGAAGTTTCGTATTTTGAAATTCGGCCACATTGTGTTTCGAACCTGGATTACAGGCGAACGAGGCGACATATTGAAGCAAACTAAACGTTGATCTGCTCATAATTACATTGATAATCCAAAATAAACGAAACATTCGGAATCCGTGACTATCAATTTTATCCGTTTAAAAAAAAGTAAGGCTAACCATCACGTTTTTTCGCAAAAATCTGAAAACTTTTTTTTGTTGAAATCCCGGTTCAAAATGATTATAGGTACAGTATACAACACGTTGAGCACGAAACTACCGGTTGGATGCTTAAAGAAAGCGGTGCTTACTGGAAGTTTCGTATTTTGAAATTCGGCCACATTGTGTTTCGAACCTGGATTACAGGCGAACGAGGCGACATATTGAAGCAAACTAAACGTTGATCTACTCATAATTACATTGATAATCCAAAATAAACGAAACATTCGGAATCCGTGACTATCAATTTTATCCGTTTAAAAAAAGTAAGGCTAACCATCACGTTTTTTCGCAAAAATCTGAAAACTTTTTTTTGTTGAAATTCCGGTTCAAAATGATTATAGGTACAGTATACAACACGTTGAGCACGAAACTACCGGTTGGATGCTTAAAGAAAGCGGTGCTTACTGGAAGTTTCGTATTTTGAAATTCGGCCACATTGTGTTTCGAACCTGGATTACAGGCGAACGAGGCGACATATTGAAGCAAACTAAACGTTGATCTGCTCATAATTACATTGATAATCCAAAATAAACGAAACATTCGGAATCCGTGACTATCAATTTTATCCGTTTAAAAAAAAGTAAGGCTAACCATCACGTTTTTTCGCAAAAATCTGAAAACTTTTTTTTGTTGAAATTCCGGTTCAAAATGATTATAGGTACAGTATACAACACGTTGAGCACGAAACTACCAGTTGGATGCTTAAAGAAAGCGGTGCTTACTGGAAGTTTCGTATTTTGAAATTCGGCCACATTGTGTTTCGAACCTGGATTTCAGGCGAACGAGGCGATATATTGAAGCAAACTAAACGTTGATCTGCTCATAATTACATTGATAATCCAAAATAAACGAAACATTCGGAATCCGTGACTATCAATTTTATCCGTTTAAAAAAAAGTAAGGCTAACCATCACGTTTTTTCGCAAAAATCTGAAAACTTTTTTTTGTTGAAATTCCGGTTCAAAATGATTATAGGTACAGTATACAACACGTTGAGCACGAAACTACCGGTTGGATGCTTAAAGAAAGCGGTGCTTACTGGAAGTTTCGTATTTTGAAATTCGGCCACATTGTGTTTCGAACCTGGATTTCAGGCGAACGAGGCGATATATTGAAGCAAACTAAACGTTGATCTGCTCATAATTACATTGATAATCCAAAATAAACGAAACATTCGGAATCCGTGACTATCAATTTTATCCGTTTAAAAAAAAGTAAGGCTAACCATCACGTTTTTTCGCAAAAATCTGAAAACTTTTTTTGTTGAAATTCCGGTTCAAAATGATTATAGGTACAGTATACAACACGTTGAGCACGAAACTACCGATTGGATGCTTAAAGAAAGCGGTGCTTACTGGAAGTTTCGTATTTTGAAATTCGGCCACATTGTGTTTCGAACCTGGATTACAGGCGAACGAGGCGACATATTGAAGCAAACTAAACGTTGATCTGCTCATAATTACATTGATAATCCAAAATAAACGAAACATTCGGAATCCGTGACTATCAATTTTATCCGTTTAAAAAAAAGTAAGGCTAACCATCACGATTTTTCGCAAAAATCTGAAAACTTTTTTTTGTTGAAATTCCGGTTCAAAATGATTATAGGTACAGTATACAACACATTGAGCACGAAACTACCGGTTGGATGCTTAAAGAAAGCGGTGCTTACTGGAAGTTTCGTATTTTGAAATTCGGCCACATTGTGTTTCGAACCTGGATTTCAGGCGAACGAGGCGATATATTGAAGCAAACTAAACGTTGATCTGCTCATAATTACATTGATAATCCAAAATAAACGAAACATTCGGAATCCGTGACTATCAATTTTATCCGTTTAAAAAAAAGTAAGGCTAACCATCACGATTTTTCGCAAAAATCTGAAAACTTTTTTTTGTTGAAATTCCGGTTCAAAATAATTATAGGTACAGTATACAACACGTTGAGCACGAAACTACCGGTTGGATGCTTAAAGAAAGCGGTGCTTACTGGAAGTTTCGTATTTTGAAATTCGGCCACATTGTGTTTCGAACCTGGATTACAGGCGAACGAGGCGACATATTGAAGCAAACTAAACGTTGATCTACTCATAATTACATTGATAATCCAAAATAAACGAAACATTCGGAATCCGTGACTATCAATTTTATCCGTTTAAAAAAAGTAAGGCTAACCATCACGTTTTTTCGCAAAAATCTGAAAACTTTTTTTTGTTGAAATTCCGGTTCAAAATGATTATAGGTACAGTATACAACACATTGAGCACGAAACTACCGGTTGGATGCTTAAAGAAAGCGGTGCTTACTGGAAGTTTCGTATTTTGAAATTCGGCCACATTGTGTTTCGAACCTGGATTACAGGCGAACGAGGCGATATATTGAAGCAAACTAAACGTTGATCTGCTCATAATTACATTGATAATCCAAAATAAACGAAACATTCGGAATCCGTGACTATCAATTTTATCCGTTTAAAAACAAAGTAAGGCTAACCATCACGTTTTTTCGCAAAAATCTGAAAACTTTTTTTTGTTGAAATTCCGGTTCAAAATGATTATAGGTACAGTATACAACACGTTGAGCACGAAACTACCGGTTGGATGCTTAAAGAAAGCGGCGCTTACTGGAAGTTTCGTATTTTGAAATTCGGTCACATTGTGTTTCGAACCTGGATTACAGGCGAACGAGGCGACATATTGAAGCAAACTAAACGTTGATCTACTCATAATTACATTGATAATCCAAAATAAACGAAACATTCGGAATCCGTGACTATCAATTTTATCCGTTTAAAAAAAAGTAAGGCTAACCATCACGTTTTTTCGCAAAAATCTGAAAACTTTTTTTTGTTGAAATTCCGGTTCAAAATAATTATAGGTACAGTATACAACACGTTGAGCACGAAACTACCGGTTGGATGCTTAAAGAAAGCGGTGCTTACTGGAAGTTTCGTATTTTGAAATTCGGCCACATTGTGTTTCGAACCTGGATTACAGGCGAACGAGGCGACATATTGAAGCAAACTAAACGTTGATCTACTCATAATTACATTGATAATCCAAAATAAACGAAACATTCGGAATCCGTGACTATCAATTTTATCCGTTTAAAAAAAGTAAGGCTAACCATCACGTTTTTTCGCAAAAATCTGAAAACTTTTTTTTGTTGAAATTCCGGTTCAAAATGATTATAGGTACAGTATACAACACATTGAGCACGAAACTACCGGTTGGATGCTTAAAGAAAGCGGTGCTTACTGGAAGTTTCGTATTTTGAAATTCGGCCACATTGTGTTTCGAACCTGGATTTCAGGCGAACGAGGCGATATATTGAAGCAAACTAAACGTTGATCTGCTCATAATTACATTGATAATCCAAAATAAACGAAACATTCGGAATCCGTGACTATCAATTTTATCCGTTTAAAAAAAAGTAAGGCTAACCATCACGATTTTTCGCAAAAATCTGAAAACTTTTTTTTGTTGAAATTCCGGTTCAAAATGATTATAGGTACAGTATACAACACATTGAGCACGAAACTACCGGTTGGATGCTTAAAGAAAGCGGTGCTTACTGGAAGTTTCGTATTTTGAAATTCGGCCACATTGTGTTTCGAACCTGGATTTCAGGCGAACGAGGCGATATATTGAAGCAAACTAAACGTTGATCTGCTCATAATTACATTGATAATCCAAAATAAACGAAACATTCGGAATCCGTGACTATCAATTTTATCCGTTTAAAAAAAAGTAAGGCTAACCATCACGATTTTTCGCAAAAATCTGAAAACTTTTTTTTGTTGAAATTCCGGTTCAAAATGATTATAGGTACAGTATACAACACATTGAGCACGAAACTACCGGTTGGATGCTTAAAGAAAGCGGTGCTTACTGGAAGTTTCGTATTTTGAAATTCGGCCACATTGTGTTTCGAACCTGGATTTCAGGCGAACGAGGCGATATATTGAAGCAAACTAAACGTTGATCTGCTCATAATTACATTGATAATCCAAAATAAACGAAACATTCGGAATCCGTGACTATCAATTTTATCCGTTTAAAAAAAAGTAAGGCTAACCATCACGATTTTTCGCAAAAATCTGAAAACTTTTTTTTGTTGAAATTCCGGTTCAAAATAATTATAGGTACAGTATACAACACGTTGAGCACGAAACTACCGGTTGGATGCTTAAAGAAAGCGGTGCTTACTGGAAGTTTCGTATTTTGAAATTCGGCCACATTGTGTTTCGAACCTGGATTTCAGGCGAACGAGGCGATATATTGAAGCAAACTAAACGTTGATCTGCTCATAATTACATTGATAATCCAAAATAAACGAAACATTCGGAATCCGTGACTATCAATTTTATCCGTTTAAAAAAAAGTAAGGCTAACCATCACGATTTTTCGCAAAAATCTGAAAACTTTTTTTTGTTGAAATTCCGGTTCAAAATAATTATAGGTACAGTATACAACACGTTGAGCACGAAACTACCGGTTGGATGCTTAAAGAAAGCGGTGCTTACTGGAAGTTTCGTATTTTGAAATTCGGCCACATTGTGTTTCGAACCTGGATTACAGGCGAACGAGGCGATATATTGAAGCAAACTAAACGTTGATCTGCTCATAATTACATTGATAATCCAAAATAAACGAAACATTCGGAATCCGTGACTATCAATTTTATCCGTTTAAAAACAAAGTAAGGCTAACCATCACGTTTTTTCGCAAAAATCTGAAAACTTTTTTTTGTTGAAATTCCGGTTCAAAATGATTATAGGTACAGTATACAACACGTTGAGCACGAAACTACCGGTTGGATGCTTAAAGAAAGCGGCGCTTACTGGAAGTTTCGTATTTTGAAATTCGGTCACATTGTGTTTCGAACCTGGATTACAGGCGAACGAGGCGACATATTGAAGCAAACTAAACGTTGATCTACTCATAATTACATTGATAATCCAAAATAAACGAAACATTCGGAATCCGTGACTATCAATTTTATCCGTTTAAAAAAAAGTAAGGCTAACCATCACGTTTTTTCGCAAAAATCTGAAAACTTTTTTTTGTTGAAATTCCGGTTCAAAATAATTATAGGTACAGTATACAACACGTTGAGCACGAAACTACCGGTTGGATGCTTAAAGAAAGCGGTGCTTACTGGAAGTTTCGTATTTTGAAATTCGGCCACATTGTGTTTCGAACCTGGATTACAGGCGAACGAGGCGACATATTGAAGCAAACTAAACGTTGATCTACTCATAATTACATTGATAATCCAAAATAAACGAAACATTCGGAATCCGTGACTATCAATTTTATCCGTTTAAAAAAAGTAAGGCTAACCATCACGTTTTTTCGCAAAAATCTGAAAACTTTTTTTTGTTGAAATTCCGGTTCAAAATGATTATAGGTACAGTATACAACACATTGAGCACGAAACTACCGGTTGGATGCTTAAAGAAAGCGGTGCTTACTGGAAGTTTCGTATTTTGAAATTCGGCCACATTGTGTTTCGAACCTGGATTTCAGGCGAACGAGGCGATATATTGAAGCAAACTAAACGTTGATCTGCTCATAATTACATTGATAATCCAAAATAAACGAAACATTCGGAATCCGTGACTATCAATTTTATCCGTTTAAAAAAAAGTAAGGCTAACCATCACGATTTTTCGCAAAAATCTGAAAACTTTTTTTTGTTGAAATTCCGGTTCAAAATAATTATAGGTACAGTATACAACACGTTGAGCACGAAACTACCGGTTGGATGCTTAAAGAAAGCGGTGCTTACTGGAAGTTTCGTATTTTGAAATTCGGCCACATTGTGTTTCGAACCTGGATTACAGGCGAACGAGGCGACATATTGAAGCAAACTAAACGTTGATCTACTCATAATTACATTGATAATCCAAAATAAACGAAACATTCGGAATCCGTGACTATCAATTTTATCCGTTTAAAAAAAGTAAGGCTAACCATCACGTTTTTTCGCAAAAATCTGAAAACTTTTTTTTGTTGAAATTCCGGTTCAAAATAATTATAGGTACAGTATACAACATGTTGAGCACGAAACTACCGGTTGGATGCTTAAAGAAAGCGGTGCTTACTGGAAGTTTCGTATTTTGAAATTCGGCCACATTGTGTTTCGAACCTGGATTACAGGCGAACGAGGCGATATATTGAAGCAAACTAAACGTTGATCTGCTCATAATTACATTGATAATCCAAAATAAACGAAACATTCGGAATCCGTGACTATCAATTTTATCCGTTTAAAAAAAAGTAAGGCTAACCATCACGTTTTTTCGCAAAAATCTGAAAACTTTTTTTTGTTGAAATTCCGGTTCAAAATAATTATAGGTACAGTATACAACACGTTGAGCACGAAACTACCGGTTGGATGCTTAAAGAAAGCGGTGCTTACTGGAAGTTTCGTATTTTGAAATTCGGTCACATTGTGTTTCGAACCTGGATTACAGGCGAACGAGGCGACATATTGAAGCAAACTAAACGTTGATCTACTCATAATTACATTGATAATCCAAAATAAACGAAACATTCGGAATCCGTGACTATCAATTTTATCCGTTTAAAAAAAAGTAAGGCTAACCATCACGTTTTTTCGCAAAAATCTGAAAACTTTTTTTTGTTGAAATTCCGGTTCAAAATGATTATAGGTACAGTATACAACACATTGAGCACGAAACTACCGGTTGGATGCTTAAAGAAAGCGGTGCTTACTGGAAGTTTCGTATTTTGAAATTCGGCCACATTGTGTTTCGAACCTGGATTACAGGCGAACGAGGCGATATATTGAAGCAAACTAAACGTTGATCTGCTCATAATTACATTGATAATCCAAAATAAACGAAACATTCGGAATCCGTGACTATCAATTTTATCCGTTTAAAAACAAAGTAAGGCTAACCATCACGTTTTTTCGCAAAAATCTGAAAACTTTTTTTTGTTGAAATTCCGGTTCAAAATGATTATAGGTACAGTATACAACACGTTGAGCACGAAACTACCGGTTGGATGCTTAAAGAAAGCGGCGCTTACTGGAAGTTTCGTATTTTGAAATTCGGTCACATTGTGTTTCGAACCTGGATTACAGGCGAACGAGGCGACATATTGAAGCAAACTAAACGTTGATCTACTCATAATTACATTGATAATCCAAAATAAACGAAACATTCGGAATCCGTGACTATCAATTTTATCCGTTTAAAAAAAAGTAAGGCTAACCATCACGTTTTTTCGCAAAAATCTGAAAACTTTTTTTTGTTGAAATTCCGGTTCAAAATGATTATAGGTACAGTATACAACACGTTGAGCACGAAACTACCGGTTGGATGATTAAAGAAAGCGGTGCTTACTGGAAGTTTCGTATTTTGAAATTCGGCCACATTGTGTTTCGAACCTGGATTACAGGCGAACGAGGCGACATATTGAAGCAAACTAAACGTTGATCTACTAATAATTACATTGATAATCCAAAATAAACGAAACATTCGGAATCCGTGACTATCAATTTTATCCGTTTAAAAAAAGTAAGGCTAACCATCACGTTTTTTCGCAAAAATCTGAAAACTTTTTTTTGTTGAAATTCCGGTTCAAAATGATTATAGGTACAGTATACAACACATTGAGCACGAAACTACCGGTTGGATGCTTAAAGAAAGCGGTGCTTACTGGAAGTTTCGTATTTTGTAATTCGGCCACATTGTGTTTCGAACCTGGATTACAGGCGAACGAGGCGACATATTGAAGCAAACTAAACGTTGATCTGCTCATAATTACATTGATAATCCAAAATAAACGAAACATTCGGAATCCGTGACTATCAATTTTATCCGTTTAAAAAAAGTAAGGCTAACCATCACGTTTTTTCGCAAAAATCTGAAAACTTTTTTTTGTTGAAATTCCGGTTCAAAATGATTATAGGTACAGTATACAACACATTGAGCACGAAACTACCGGTTGGATGCTTAAAGAAAGCGGTGCTTACTGGAAGTTTCGTATTTTGAAATTCGGCCACATTGTGTTTCGAACCTGGATTACAGGCGAACGAGGCGACATATTGAAGCAAACTAAACGTTGATCTACTCATAATTACATTGATAATCCAAAATAAACGAAACATTCGGAATCCGTGACTATCAATTTTATCCGTTTAAAAAAAAGTAAGGCTAACACATCACGTTTTTTCGCAAAAATCTGAAAACTTTTTTTTGTTGAAATTCCGGTTCAAAATGATTATAGGTACAGTATACAACACGTTGAGCACGAAACTACCGGTTGGATGCTTAAAGAAAGCGGTGCTTACTGGAAGTTTCGTATTTTGAAATTCGGCCACATTGTGTTTCGAACCTGGATTACAGGCGAACGAGGCGACATATTGAAGCAAACTAAACGTTGATCTACTCATAATTACATTGATAATCCAAAATAAACGAAACATTCGGAATCCGTGACTATCAATTTTATCCGTTTAAAAAAAAGTAAGGCTAACCATCACGTTTTTTCGCAAAAATCTGAAAACTTTTTTTTGTTGAAATTCCGGTTCAAAATGATTATAGGTACAGTATACAACACGTTGAGCACGAAACTACCGGTTGGATGATTAAAGAAAGCGGTGCTTACTGGAAGTTTCGTATTTTGAAATTCGGCCACATTGTGTTTCGAACCTGGATTACAGGCGAACGAGGCGACATATTGAAGCAAACTAAACGTTGATCTACTCATAATTACATTGATAATCCAAAATAAACGAAACATTCGGAATCCGTGACTATCAATTTTATCCGTTTAAAAAAAAGTAAGGCTAACCATCACGTTTTTTCGCAAAAATCTGAAAACTTTTTTTTGTTGAAATTCCGGTTCAAAATGATTATAGGTACAGTATACAACACGTTGAGCACGAAACTACCGGTTGGATGCTTAAAGAAAGCGGTGCTTACTGGAAGTTTCGTATTTTGAAATTCGGCCACATTGTGTTTCGAACCTGGATTTCAGGCGAACGAGGCGATATATTGAAGCAAACTAAACGTTGATCTACTCATAATTACATTGATAATCCAAAATAAACGAAACATTCGGAATCCGTGACTATCAATTTTATCCGTTTAAAAACAAAGTAAGGCTAACCATCACGTTTTTTCGCAAAAATCTGAAAACTTTTTTTTGTTGAAATTCCGGTTCAAAATGATTATAGGTACAGTATACAACACGTTGAGCACGAAACTACCGGTTGGATGCTTAAAGAAAGCGGCGCTTACTGGAAGTTTCGTATTTTGAAATTCGGTCACATTGTGTTTCGAACCTGGATTACAGGCGAACGAGGCGACATATTGAAGCAAACTAAACGTTGATCTACTCATAATTACATTGATAATCCAAAATAAACGAAACATTCGGAATCCGTGACTATCAATTTTATCCGTTTAAAAAAAGTAAGGCTAACCATCACGTTTTTTCGCAAAAATCTGAAAACTTTTTTTTGTTGAAATTCCGGTTCAAAATGATTATAGGTACAGTATACAACACGTTGAGCACGAAACTACCGGTTGGATGCTTAAAGAAAGCGGCGCTTACTGGAAGTTTCGTATTTTGAAATTCGGTCACATTGTGTTTCGAACCTGGATTACAGGCGAACGAGGCGACATATTGAAGCAAACTAAACGTTGATCTGCTCATAATTACATTGATAATCCAAAATAAACGAAACATTCGGAATCCGTGACTATCAATTTTATCCGTTTAAAAAAAAGTAAGGCTAACCATCACGTTTTTTCGCAAAAATCTGAAAACTTTTTTTTGTTGAAATTCCGGTTCAAAATGATTATAGGTACAGTATACAACACGTTGAGCACGAAACTACCGGTTGGATGCTTAAAGAAAGCGGCGCTTACTGGAAGTTTCGTATTTTGAAATTCGGTCACATTGTGTTTCGAACCTGGATTACAGGCGAACGAGGCGACATATTGAAGCAAACTAAACGTTGATCTACTCATAATTACATTGATAATCCAAAATAAACGAAACATTCGGAATCCGTGACTATCAATTTTATCCGTTTAAAAAAAGTAAGGCTAACCATCACGTTTTTTCGCAAAAATCTGAAAACTTTTTTTTGTTGAAATTCCGGTTCAAAATGATTATAGGTACAGTATACAACACGTTGAGCACGAAACTACCGGTTGGATGCTTAAAGAAAGCGGTGCTTACTGGAAGTTTCGTATTTTGAAATTCGGCCACATTGTGTTTCGAACCTGGATTACAGGCGAACGAGGCGACATATTGAAGCAAACTAAACGTTGATCTGCTCATAATTACATTGATAATCCAAAATAAACGAAACATTCGGAATCCGTGACTATCAATTTTATCCGTTTAAAAAAAAGTAAGGCTAACCATCACGTTTTTTCGCAAAAATCTGAAAACTTTTTTTTGTTGAAATTCCGGTTCAAAATGATTATAGGTACAGTATACAACACGTTGAGCACGAAACTACCGGTTGGATGATTAAAGAAAGCGGTGCTTACTGGAAGTTTCGTATTTTGAAATTCGGCCACATTGTGTTTCGAACCTGGATTACAGGCGAACGAGGCGACATATTGAAGCAAACTAAACGTTGATCTACTCATAATTACATTGATAATCCAAAATAAACGAAACATTCGGAATCCGTGACTATCAATTTTATCCGTTTAAAAACAAAGTAAGGCTAACCATCACGTTTTTTCGCAAAAATCTGAAAACTTTTTTTTGTTGAAATTCCGGTTCAAAATGATTATAGGTACAGTATACAACACGTTGAGCACGAAACTACCGGTTGGATGCTTAAAGAAAGCGGCGCTTACTGGAAGTTTCGTATTTTGAAATTCGGTCACATTGTGTTTCGAACCTGGATTTCAGGCGAACGAGGCGATATATTGAAGCAAACTAAACGTTGATCTGCTCATAATTACATTGATAATCCAAAATAAACGAAACATTCGGAATCCGTGACTATCAATTTTATCCGTTTAAAAAAAAGTAAGGCCATCACGTTTTTTCGCAAAAATCTGAAAACTTTTTTTTGTTGAAATTCCGGTTCAAAATGATTATAGGTACAGTATACAACACGTTGAGCACGAAACTACCGGTTGGATGCTTAAAGAAAGCGGTGCTTACTGGAAGTTTCGTATTTTGAAATTCGGCCACATTGTGTTTCGAACCTGGATTACAGGCGAACGAGGCGACATATTGAAGCAAACTAAACGTTGATCTGCTCATAATTACATTGATAATCCAAAATAAACGAAACATTCGGAATCCGTGACTATCAATTTTATCCGTTTAAAAAAAAGTAAGGCTAACCATCACGTTTTTTCGCAAAAATCTGAAAACTTTTTTTTGTTGAAATTCCGGTTCAAAATGATTATAGGTACAGTATACAACACGTTGAGCACGAAACTACCGGTTGGATGCTTAAAGAAAGCGGTGCTTACTGGAAGTTTCGTATTTTGAAATTCGGCCACATTGTGTTTCGAACCTGGATTACAGGCGAACGAGGCGACATATTGAAGCAAACTAAACGTTGATCTGCTCATAATTACATTGATAATCCAAAATAAACGAAACATTCGGAATCCGTGACTATCAATTTTATCCGTTTAAAAAAAAGTAAGGCTAACCATCACGTTTTTTCGCAAAAATCTGAAAACTTTTTTTTGTTGAAATTCCGGTTCAAAATGATTATAGGTACAGTATACAACACGTTGAGCACGAAACTACCGGTTGGATGATTAAAGAAAGCGGTGCTTACTGGAAGTTTCGTATTTTGAAATTCGGCCACATTGTGTTTCGAACCTGGATTACAGGCGAACGAGGCGACATATTGAAGCAAACTAAACGTTGATCTGCTCATAATTACATTGATAATCCAAAATAAACGAAACATTCGGAATCCGTGACTATCAATTTTATCCGTTTAAAAAAAAGTAAGGCTAACCATCACGTTTTTTCGCAAAAATCTGAAAACTTTTTTTTGTTGAAATTCCGGTTCAAAATGATTATAGGTACAGTATACAACACGTTGAGCACGAAACTACCGGTTGGATGCTTAAAGAAAGCGGCGCTTACTGGAAGTTTCGTATTTTGAAATTCGGTCACATTGTGTTTCGAACCTGGATTTCAGGCGAACGAGGCGATATATTGAAGCAAACTAAACGTTGATCTGCTCATAATTACATTGATAATCCAAAATAAACGAAACATTCGGAATCCGTGACTATCAATTTTATCCGTTTAAAAAAAAGTAAGGCCATCACGTTTTTTCGCAAAAATCTGAAAACTTTTTTTTGTTGAAATTCCGGTTCAAAATGATTATAGGTACAGTATACAACACGTTGAGCACGAAACTACCGGTTGGATGCTTAAAGAAAGCGGTGCTTACTGGAAGTTTCGTATTTTGAAATTCGGCCACATTGTGTTTCGAACCTGGATTACAGGCGAACGAGGCGACATATTGAAGCAAACTAAACGTTGATCTGCTCATAATTACATTGATAATCCAAAATAAACGAAACATTCGGAATCCGTGACTATCAATTTTATCCGTTTAAAAAAAAGTAAGGCTAACCATCACGTTTTTTCGCAAAAATCTGAAAACTTTTTTTTGTTGAAATTCCGGTTCAAAATGATTATAGGTACAGTATACAACACGTTGAGCACGAAACTACCGGTTGGATGATTAAAGAAAGCGGTGCTTACTGGAAGTTTCGTATTTTGAAATTCGGCCACATTGTGTTTCGAACCTGGATTACAGGCGAACGAGGCGACATATTGAAGCAAACTAAACGTTGATCTGCTCATAATTACATTGATAATCCAAAATAAACGAAACATTCGGAATCCGTGACTATCAATTTTATCCGTTTAAAAACAAAGTAAGGCTAACCATCACGTTTTTTCGCAAAAATCTGAAAACTTTTTTTTGTTGAAATTCCGGTTCAAAATGATTATAGGTACAGTACACAACACGTTGAGCACGAAACTACCGGTTGGATGCTTAAAGAAAGCGGCGCTTACTGGAAGTTTCGTATTTTGAAATTCGGTCACATTGTGTTTCGAACCTGGATTTCAGGCGAACGAGGCGATATATTGAAGCAAACTAAACGTTGATCTGCTCATAATTACATTGATAATCCAAAATAAACGAAACATTCGGAATCCGTGACTATCAATTTTATCCGTTTAAAAAAAAGTAAGGCTAACCATCACGATTTTTCGCAAAAATCTGAAAACTTTTTTTTGTTGAAATTCCGGTTCAAAATAATTATAGGTACAGTATACAACACGTTGAGCACGAAACTACCGGTTGGATGCTTAAAGAAAGCGGTGCTTACTGGAAGTTTCGTATTTTGAAATTCGGCCACATTGTGTTTCGAACCTGGATTACAGGCGAACGAGGCGACATATTGAAGCAAACTAAACGTTGATCTACTCATAATTACATTGATAATCCAAAATAAACGAAACATTCGGAATCCGTGACTATCAATTTTATCCGTTTAAAAAAAAGTAAGGCTAACCATCACGTTTTTTCGCAAAAATCTGAAAACTTTTTTTTGTTGAAATTCCGGTTCAAAATGATTATAGGTACAGTATACAACACATTGAGCACGAAACAACCGGTTGGATGCTTAAAGAAAGCGGTGCTTACTGGAAGTTTCGTATTTTGAAATTCGGCCACATTGTGTTTCGAACCTGGATTACAGGCGAACGAGGCGATATATTGAAGCAAACTAAACGTTGATCTGCTCATAATTACATTGATAATCCAAAATAAACGAAACATTCGGAATCCGTGACTATCAATTTTATCCGTTTAAAAACAAAGTAAGGCTAACCATCACGTTTTTTCGCAAAAATCTGAAAACTTTTTTTTGTTGAAATTCCGGTTCAAAATGATTATAGGTACAGTATACAACACGTTGAGCACGAAACTACCGGTTGGATGCTTAAAGAAAGCGGCGCTTACTGGAAGTTTCGTATTTTGAAATTCGGTCACATTGTGTTTCGAACCTGGATTACAGGCGAACGAGGCGACATATTGAAGCAAACTAAACGTTGATCTACTCATAATTACATTGATAATCCAAAATAAACGAAACATTCGGAATCCGTGACTATCAATTTTATCCGTTTAAAAAAAGTAAGGCTAACCATCACGTTTTTTCGCAAAAATCTGAAAACTTTTTTTTGTTGAAATTCCGGTTCAAAATGATTATAGGTACAGTATACAACACATTGAGCACGAAACTACCGGTTGGATGCTTAAAGAAAGCGGTGCTTACTGGAAGTTTCGTATTTTGAAATTCGGCCACATTGTGTTTCGAACCTGGATTACAGGCGAACGAGGCGACATATTGAAGCAAACTAAACGTTGATCTACTCATAATTACATTGATAATCCAAAATAAACGAAACATTCGGAATCCGTGACTATCAATTTTATCCGTTTAAAAAAAAGTAAGGCTAACCATCACGTTTTTTCGCAAAAATCTGAAAACTTTTTTTTGTTGAAATTCCGGTTCAAAATGATTATAGGTACAGTATACAACACGTTGAGCACGAAACTACCGGTTGGATGCTTAAAGAAAGCGGTGCTTACTGGAAGTTTCGTATTTTGAAATTCGGCCACATTGTGCTTCGAACCTGGATTTCAGGCGAACGAGGCGACATATTGAAGCAAACTAAACGTTGATCTACTAATAATTACATTGATAATCCAAAATAAACGAAACATTCGGAATCCGTGACTATCAATTTTATCCGTTTAAAAAAAGTAAGGCTAACCATCACGTTTTTTCGCAAAAATCTGAAAATTTTTTTTTGTTGAAATTCCGGTTCAAAATGATTATAGGTACAGTATACAACACGTTGAGCACGAAACTACCGGTTGGATGCTTAAAGAAAGCGGTGCTTACTGGAAGTTTCGTATTTTGTAATTCGGCCACATTGTGTTTCGAACCTGGATTACAGGCGAACGAGGCGACATATTGAAGCAAACTAAACGTTGATCTGCTCATAATTACATTGATAATCCAAAATAAACGAAACATTCGGAATCCGTGACTATCAATTTTATCCGTTTAAAAACAAAGTAAGGCTAACCATCACGTTTTTTCGCAAAAATCTGAAAACTTTTTTTTGTTGAAATTCCGGTTCAAAATGATTATAGGTACAGTATACAACACGTTGAGCACGAAACTACCGGTTGGATGATTAAAGAAAGCGGTGCTTACTGGAAGTTTCGTATTTTGAAATTCGGCCACATTGTGTTTCGAACCTGGATTACAGGCGAACGAGGCGACATATTGAAGCAAACTAAACGTTGATCTACTCATAATTACATTGATAATCCAAAATAAACGAAACATTCGGAATCCGTGACTATCAATTTTATCCGTTTAAAAAAAAGTAAGGCTAACCATCACGTTTTTTCGCAAAAATCTGAAAACTTTTTTTTGTTGAAATTCCGGTTCAAAATGATTATAGGTACAGTATACAACACGTTGAGCACGAAACTACCGGTTGGATGCTTAAAGAAAGCGGCGCTTACTGGAAGTTTCGTATTTTGAAATTCGGCCACATTGTGTTTCGAACCTGGATTTCAGGCGAACGAGGCGATATATTGAAGCAAACTAAACGTTGATCTACTCATAATTACATTGATAATCCAAAATAAACGAAACATTCGGAATCCGTGACTATCAATTTTATCCGTTTAAAAACAAAGTAAGGCTAACCATCACGTTTTTTCGCAAAAATCTGAAAACTTTTTTTTGTTGAAATTCCGGTTCAAAATGATTATAGGTACAGTATACAACACATTGAGCACGAAACAACCGGTTGGATGCTTAAAGAAAGCGGTGCTTACTGGAAGTTTCGTATTTTGAAATTCGGCCACATTGTGTTTCGAACCTGGATTACAGGCGAACGAGGCGATATATTGAAGCAAACTAAACGTTGATCTGCTCATAATTACATTGATAATCCAAAATAAACGAAACATTCGGAATCCGTGACTATCAATTTTATCCGTTTAAAAACAAAGTAAGGCTAACCATCACGTTTTTTCGCAAAAATCTGAAAACTTTTTTTTGTTGAAATTCCGGTTCAAAATGATTATAGGTACAGTATACAACACGTTGAGCACGAAACTACCGGTTGGATGCTTAAAGAAAGCGGCGCTTACTGGAAGTTTCGTATTTTGAAATTCGGCCACATTGTGTTTCGAACCTGGATTACAGGCGAACGAGGCGACATATTGAAGCAAACTAAACGTTGATCTACTCATAATTACATTGATAATCCAAAATAAACGAAACATTCGGAATCCGTGACTATCAATTTTATCCGTTTAAAAAAAAGTAAGGCTAACCATCACGATTTTTCGCAAAAATCTGAAAACTTTTTTTTGTTGAAATTCCGGTTCAAAATAATTATAGGTACAGTATACAACACGTTGAGCACGAAACTACCGGTTGGATGCTTAAAGAAAGCGGTGCTTACTGGAAGTTTCGTATTTTGAAATTCGGCCACATTGTGTTTCGAACCTGGATTACAGGCGAACGAGGCGACATATTGAAGCAAACTAAACGTTGATCTACTCATAATTACATTGATAATCCAAAATAAACGAAACATTCGGAATCCGTGACTATCAATTTTATCCGTTTAAAAAAAAGTAAGGCTAACCATCACGTTTTTTCGCAAAAATCTGAAAACTTTTTTTTGTTGAAATTCCGGTTCAAAATGATTATAGGTACAGTATACAACACGTTGAGCACGAAACTACCGGTTGGATGCTTAAAGAAAGCGGTGCTTACTGGAAGTTTCGTATTTTGAAATTCGGCCACATTGTGTTTCGAACCTGGATTACAGGCGAACGAGGCGACATATTGAAGCAAACTAAACGTTGATCTGCTCATAATTACATTGATAATCCAAAATAAACGAAACATTCGGAATCCGTGACTATCAATTTTATCCGTTTAAAAAAAAGTAAGGCTAACCATCACGTTTTTTCGCAAAAATCTGAAAACTTTTTTTTGTTGAAATTCCGGTTCAAAATGATTATAGGTACAGTATACAACACATTGAGCACGAAACTACCGGTTGGATGCTTAAAGAAAGCGGCGCTTACTGGAAGTTTCGTATTTTGAAATTCGGTCACATTGTGTTTCGAACCTGGATTACAGGCGAACGAGGCGACATATTGAAGCAAACTAAACGTTGATCTACTCATAATTACATTGATAATCCAAAATAAACGAAACATTCGGAATCCGTGACTATCAATTTTATCCGTTTAAAAAAAGTAAGGCTAACCATCACGTTTTTTCGCAAAAATCTGAAAACTTTTTTTTGTTGAAATTCCGGTTCAAAATGATTATAGGTACAGTATACAACACATTGAGCACGAAACTACCGGTTGGATGCTTAAAGAAAGCGGTGCTTACTGGAAGTTTCGTATTTTGAAATTCGGCCACATTGTGTTTCGAACCTGGATTACAGGCGAACGAGGCGACATATTGAAGCAAACTAAACGTTGATCTACTCATAATTACATTGATAATCCAAAATAAACGAAACATTCGGAATCCGTGACTATCAATTTTATCCGTTTAAAAAAAAGTAAGGCTAACCATCACGTTTTTTCGCAAAAATCTGAAAACTTTTTTTTGTTGAAATTCCGGTTCAAAATGATTATAGGTACAGTATACAACACGTTGAGCACGAAACTACCGGTTGGATGCTTAAAGAAAGCGGTGCTTACTGGAAGTTTCGTATTTTGAAATTCGGCCACATTGTGCTTCGAACCTGGATTTCAGGCGAACGAGGCGACATATTGAAGCAAACTAAACGTTGATCTACTAATAATTACATTGATAATCCAAAATAAACGAAACATTCGGAATCCGTGACTATCAATTTTATCCGTTTAAAAAAAGTAAGGCTAACCATCACGTTTTTTCGCAAAAATCTGAAAATTTTTTTTTGTTGAAATTCCGGTTCAAAATGATTATAGGTACAGTATACAACACGTTGAGCACGAAACTACCGGTTGGATGCTTAAAGAAAGCGGTGCTTACTGGAAGTTTCGTATTTTGTAATTCGGCCACATTGTGTTTCGAACCTGGATTACAGGCGAACGAGGCGACATATTGAAGCAAACTAAACGTTGATCTGCTCATAATTACATTGATAATCCAAAATAAACGAAACATTCGGAATCCGTGACTATCAATTTTATCCGTTTAAAAACAAAGTAAGGCTAACCATCACGTTTTTTCGCAAAAATCTGAAAACTTTTTTTTGTTGAAATTCCGGTTCAAAATGATTATAGGTACAGTATACAACACGTTGAGCACGAAACTACCGGTTGGATGATTAAAGAAAGCGGTGCTTACTGGAAGTTTCGTATTTTGAAATTCGGCCACATTGTGTTTCGAACCTGGATTACAGGCGAACGAGGCGACATATTGAAGCAAACTAAACGTTGATCTACTCATAATTACATTGATAATCCAAAATAAACGAAACATTCGGAATCCGTGACTATCAATTTTATCCGTTTAAAAAAAAGTAAGGCTAACCATCACGTTTTTTCGCAAAAATCTGAAAACTTTTTTTTGTTGAAATTCCGGTTCAAAATGATTATAGGTACAGTATACAACACGTTGAGCACGAAACTACCGGTTGGATGCTTAAAGAAAGCGGCGCTTACTGGAAGTTTCGTATTTTGAAATTCGGCCACATTGTGTTTCGAACCTGGATTTCAGGCGAACGAGGCGATATATTGAAGCAAACTAAACGTTGATCTACTCATAATTACATTGATAATCCAAAATAAACGAAACATTCGGAATCCGTGACTATCAATTTTATCCGTTTAAAAACAAAGTAAGGCTAACCATCACGTTTTTTCGCAAAAATCTGAAAACTTTTTTTTGTTGAAATTCCGGTTCAAAATGATTATAGGTACAGTATACAACACGTTGAGCACGAAACTACCGGTTGGATGCTTAAAGAAAGCGGCGCTTACTGGAAGTTTCGTATTTTGAAATTCGGCCACATTGTGTTTCGAACCTGGATTACAGGCGAACGAGGCGACATATTGAAGCAAACTAAACGTTGATCTACTCATAATTACATTGATAATCCAAAATAAACGAAACATTCGGAATCCGTGACTATCAATTTTATCCGTTTAAAAAAAAGTAAGGCTAACCATCACGTTTTTTCGCAAAAATCTGAAAACTTTTTTTTGTTGAAATTCCGGTTCAAAATGATTATAGGTACAGTATACAACACGTTGAGCACGAAACTACCGGTTGGATGCTTAAAGAAAGCGGCGCTTACTGGAAGTTTCGTATTTTGAAATTCGGTCACATTGTGTTTCGAACCTGGATTACAGGCGAACGAGGCGACATATTGAAGCAAACTAAACGTTGATCTACTCATAATTACATTGATAATCCAAAATAAACGAAACATTCGGAATCCGTGACTATCAATTTTATCCGTTTAAAAAAAGTAAGGCTAACGTTTTTTCGCAAAAATCTGAAAACTTTTTTTTGTTGAAATTCCGGTTCAAAATGATTATAGGTACAGTATACAACACGTTGAGCACGAAACTACCGGTTGGATGCTTAAAGAAAGCGGCGCTTACTGGAAGTTTCGTATTTTGAAATTCGGTCACATTGTGTTTCGAACCTGGATTACAGGCGAACGAGGCGACATATTGAAGCAAACTAAACGTTGATCTGCTCATAATTACATTGATAATCCAAAATAAACGAAACATTCGGAATCCGTGACTATCAATTTTATCCGTTTAAAAAAAAGTAAGGCTAACCATCACGTTTTTTCGCAAAAATCTGAAAACTTTTTTTTGTTGAAATTCCGGTTCAAAATGATTATAGGTACAGTATACAACACGTTGAGCACGAAACTACCGGTTGGATGCTTAAAGAAAGCGGTGCTTACTGGAAGTTTCGTATTTTGAAATTCGGCCACATTGTGTTTCGAACCTGGATTACAGGCGAACGAGGCGACATATTGAAGCAAACTAAACGTTGATCTACTAATAATTACATTGATAATCCAAAATAAACGAAACATTCGGAATCCGTGACTATCAATTTTATCCGTTTAAAAAAAAGTAAGGCTAACCATCACGTTTTTTCGCAAAAATCTGAAAACTTTTTTTTGTTGAAATTCCGGTTCAAAATAATTATAGGTACAGTATACAACACGTTGAGCACGAAACTACCGGTTGGATGCTTAAAGAAAGCGGTGCTTACTGGAAGTTTCGTATTTTGAAATTCGGCCACATTGTGTTTCGAACCTGGATTACAGGCGAACGAGGCGACATATTGAAGCAAACTAAACGTTGATCTACTCATAATTACATTGATAATCCAAAATAAACGAAACATTCGGAATCCGTGACTATCAATTTTATCCGTTTAAAAAAAAGTAAGGCTAACCATCACGTTTTTTCGCAAAAATCTGAAAACTTTTTTTTGTTGAAATTCCGGTTCAAAATGATTATAGGTACAGTATACAACACGTTGAGCACGAAACTACCGGTTGGATGATTAAAGAAAGCGGTGCTTACTGGAAGTTTCGTATTTTGAAATTCGGCCACATTGTGTTTCGAACCTGGATTACAGGCGAACGAGGCGACATATTGAAGCAAACTAAACGTTGATCTACTCATAATTACATTGATAATCCAAAATAAACGAAACATTCGGAATCCGTGACTATCAATTTTATCCGTTTAAAAAAAAGTAAGGCTAACCATCACGTTTTTTCGCAAAAATCTGAAAACTTTTTTTTGTTGAAATTCCGGTTCAAAATGATTATAGGTACAGTATACAACACGTTGAGCACGAAACTACCGGTTGGATGATTAAAGAAAGCGGTGCTTACTGGAAGTTTCGTATTTTGAAATTCGGCCACATTGTGTTTCGAACCTGGATTACAGGCGAACGAGGCGACATATTGAAGCAAACTAAACGTTGATCTACTCATAATTACATTGATAATCCAAAATAAACGAAACATTCGGAATCCGTGACTATCAATTTTATCCGTTTAAAAAAAAGTAAGGCTAACCATCACGTTTTTTCGCAAAAATCTGAAAACTTTTTTTTGTTGAAATTCCGGTTCAAAATGATTATAGGTACAGTATACAACACGTTGAGCACGAAACTACCGGTTGGATGATTAAAGAAAGCGGTGCTTACTGGAAGTTTCGTATTTTGAAATTCGGCCACATTGTGTTTCGAACCTGGATTACAGGCGAACGAGGCGACATATTGAAGCAAACTAAACGTTGATCTACTCATAATTACATTGATAATCCAAAATAAACGAAACATTCGGAATCCGTGACTATCAATTTTATCCGTTTAAAAAAAAGTAAGGCTAACCATCACGTTTTTTCGCAAAAATCTGAAAACTTTTTTTTGTTGAAATTCCGGTTCAAAATGATTATAGGTACAGTATACAACACGTTGAGCACGAAACTACCGGTTGGATGATTAAAGAAAGCGGTGCTTACTGGAAGTTTCGTATTTTGAAATTCGGCCACATTGTGTTTCGAACCTGGATTACAGGCGAACGAGGCGACATATTGAAGCAAACTAAACGTTGATCTACTCATAATTACATTGATAATCCAAAATAAACGAAACATTCGGAATCCGTGACTATCAATTTTATCCGTTTAAAAAAAAGTAAGGCTAACCATCACGTTTTTTCGCAAAAATCTGAAAACTTTTTTTTGTTGAAATTCCGGTTCAAAATGATTATAGGTACAGTATACAACACGTTGAGCACGAAACTACCGGTTGGATGCTTAAAGAAAGCGGTGCTTACTGGAAGTTTCGTATTTTGAAATTCGGCCACATTGTGTTTCGAACCTGGATTTCAGGCGAACGAGGCGATATATTGAAGCAAACTAAACGTTGATCTGCTCATAATTACATTGATAATCCAAAATAAACGAAACATTCGGAATCCGTGACTATCAATTTTATCCGTTTAAAAAAAGTAAGGCTAACCATCACGTTTTTTCGCAAAAATCTGAAAACTTTTTTTTGTTGAAATTCCGGTTCAAAATGATTATAGGTACAGTATACAACACGTTGAGCACGAAACTACCGGTTGGATGCTTAAAGAAAGCGGTGCTTACTGGAAGTTTCGTATTTTGAAATTCGGCCACATTGTGTTTCGAACCTGGATTTCAGGCGAACGAGGCGATATATTGAAGCAAACTAAACGTTGATCTGCTCATAATTACATTGATAATCCAAAATAAACGAAACATTCGGAATCCGTGACTATCAATTTTATCCGTTTAAAAAAAGTAAGGCTAACCATCACGTTTTTTCGCAAAAATCTGAAAACTTTTTTTTGTTGAAATTCCGGTTCAAAATGATTATAGGTACAGTATACAACACGTTGAGCACGAAACTACCGGTTGGATGCTTAAAGAAAGCGGTGCTTACTGGAAGTTTCGTATTTTGAAATTCGGCCACATTGTGTTTCGAACCTGGATTTCAGGCGAACGAGGCGATATATTGAAGCAAACTAAACGTTGATCTGCTCATAATTACATTGATAATCCAAAATAAACGAAACATTCGGAATCCGTGACTATCAATTTTATCCGTTTAAAAACAAAGTAAGGCTAACCATCACGTTTTTTCGCAAAAATCTGAAAACTTTTTTTTGTTGAAATTCCGGTTCAAAATGATTATAGGTACAGTATACAACACGTTGAGCACGAAACTACCGGTTGGATGCTTAAAGAAAGCGGCGCTTACTGGAAGTTTCGTATTTTGAAATTCGGTCACATTGTGTTTCGAACCTGGATTACAGGCGAACGAGGCGACATATTGAAGCAAACTAAACGTTGATCTACTCATAATTACATTGATAATCCAAAATAAACGAAACATTCGGAATCCGTGACTATCAATTTTATCCGTTTAAAAAAAAGTAAGGCTAACCATCACGTTTTTTCGCAAAAATCTGAAAACTTTTTTTTGTTGAAATTCCGGTTCAAAATGATTATAGGTACAGTATACAACACGTTGAGCACGAAACTACCGGTTGGATGATTAAAGAAAGCGGTGCTTACTGGAAGTTTCGTATTTTGAAATTCGGCCACATTGTGTTTCGAACCTGGATTACAGGCGAACGAGGCGACATATTGAAGCAAACTAAACGTTGATCTACTCATAATTACATTGATAATCCAAAATAAACGAAACATTCGGAATCCGTGACTATCAATTTTATCCGTTTAAAAAAAAGTAAGGCTAACCATCACGTTTTTTCGCAAAAATCTGAAAACTTTTTTTTGTTGAAATTCCGGTTCAAAATGATTATAGGTACAGTATACAACACGTTGAGCACGAAACTACCGGTTGGATGATTAAAGAAAGCGGTGCTTACTGGAAGTTTCGTATTTTGAAATTCGGCCACATTGTGTTTCGAACCTGGATTACAGGCGAACGAGGCGACATATTGAAGCAAACTAAACGTTGATCTACTCATAATTACATTGATAATCCAAAATAAACGAAACATTCGGAATCCGTGACTATCAATTTTATCCGTTTAAAAAAAAGTAAGGCTAACCATCACGTTTTTTCGCAAAAATCTGAAAACTTTTTTTTGTTGAAATTCCGGTTCAAAATGATTATAGGTACAGTATACAACACGTTGAGCACGAAACTACCGGTTGGATGCTTAAAGAAAGCGGCGCTTACTGGAAGTTTCGTATTTTGAAATTCGGTCACATTGTGTTTCGAACCTGGATTACAGGCGAACGAGGCGACATATTGAAGCAAACTAAACGTTGATCTACTCATAATTACATTGATAATCCAAAATAAACGAAACATTCGGAATCCGTGACTATCAATTTTATCCGTTTAAAAAAAAGTAAGGCTAACCATCACGTTTTTTCGCAAAAATCTGAAAACTTTTTTTTGTTGAAATTCCGGTTCAAAATGATTATAGGTACAGTATACAACACGTTGAGCACGAAACTACCGGTTGGATGATTAAAGAAAGCGGTGCTTACTGGAAGTTTCGTATTTTGAAATTCGGCCACATTGTGTTTCGAACCTGGATTACAGGCGAACGAGGCGACATATTGAAGCAAACTAAACGTTGATCTACTCATAATTACATTGATAATCCAAAATAAACGAAACATTCGGAATCCGTGACTATCAATTTTATCCGTTTAAAAAAAAGTAAGGCTAACCATCACGTTTTTTCGCAAAAATCTGAAAACTTTTTTTTGTTGAAATTCCGGTTCAAAATGATTATAGGTACAGTATACAACACGTTGAGCACGAAACTACCGGTTGGATGCTTAAAGAAAGCGGCGCTTACTGGAAGTTTCGTATTTTGAAATTCGGTCACATTGTGTTTCGAACCTGGATTACAGGCGAACGAGGCGACATATTGAAGCAAACTAAACGTTGATCTACTCATAATTACATTGATAATCCAAAATAAACGAAACATTCGGAATCCGTGACTATCAATTTTATCCGTTTAAAAAAAAGTAAGGCTAACCATCACGTTTTTTCGCAAAAATCTGAAAACTTTTTTTTGTTGAAATTCCGGTTCAAAATGATTATAGGTACAGTATACAACACGTTGAGCACGAAACTACCGGTTGGATGATTAAAGAAAGCGGTGCTTACTGGAAGTTTCGTATTTTGAAATTCGGCCACATTGTGTTTCGAACCTGGATTACAGGCGAACGAGGCGACATATTGAAGCAAACTAAACGTTGATCTACTCATAATTACATTGATAATCCAAAATAAACGAAACATTCGGAATCCGTGACTATCAATTTTATCCGTTTAAAAAAAAGTAAGGCTAACCATCACGTTTTTTCGCAAAAATCTGAAAACTTTTTTTTGTTGAAATTCCGGTTCAAAATGATTATAGGTACAGTATACAACACGTTGAGCACGAAACTACCGGTTGGATGATTAAAGAAAGCGGTGCTTACTGGAAGTTTCGTATTTTGAAATTCGGCCACATTGTGTTTCGAACCTGGATTACAGGCGAACGAGGCGACATATTGAAGCAAACTAAACGTTGATCTACTCATAATTACATTGATAATCCAAAATAAACGAAACATTCGGAATCCGTGACTATCAATTTTATCCGTTTAAAAAAAAGTAAGGCTAACCATCACGTTTTTTCGCAAAAATCTGAAAACTTTTTTTTGTTGAAATTCCGGTTCAAAATGATTATAGGTACAGTATACAACACGTTGAGCACGAAACTACCGGTTGGATGATTAAAGAAAGCGGTGCTTACTGGAAGTTTCGTATTTTGAAATTCGGCCACATTGTGTTTCGAACCTGGATTACAGGCGAACGAGGCGACATATTGAAGCAAACTAAACGTTGATCTACTCATAATTACATTGATAATCCAAAATAAACGAAACATTCGGAATCCGTGACTATCAATTTTATCCGTTTAAAAAAAAGTAAGGCTAACCATCACGTTTTTTCGCAAAAATCTGAAAACTTTTTTTTGTTGAAATTCCGGTTCAAAATGATTATAGGTACAGTATACAACACGTTGAGCACGAAACTACCGGTTGGATGATTAAAGAAAGCGGTGCTTACTGGAAGTTTCGTATTTTGAAATTCGGCCACATTGTGTTTCGAACCTGGATTACAGGCGAACGAGGCGACATATTGAAGCAAACTAAACGTTGATCTACTCATAATTACATTGATAATCCAAAATAAACGAAACATTCGGAATCCGTGACTATCAATTTTATCCGTTTAAAAAAAAGTAAGGCTAACCATCACGTTTTTTCGCAAAAATCTGAAAACTTTTTTTTGTTGAAATTCCGGTTCAAAATGATTATAGGTACAGTATACAACACGTTGAGCACGAAACTACCGGTTGGATGATTAAAGAAAGCGGTGCTTACTGGAAGTTTCGTATTTTGAAATTCGGCCACATTGTGTTTCGAACCTGGATTACAGGCGAACGAGGCGACATATTGAAGCAAACTAAACGTTGATCTACTCATAATTACATTGATAATCCAAAATAAACGAAACATTCGGAATCCGTGACTATCAATTTTATCCGTTTAAAAAAAAGTAAGGCTAACCATCACGTTTTTTCGCAAAAATCTGAAAACTTTTTTTTGTTGAAATTCCGGTTCAAAATGATTATAGGTACAGTATACAACACGTTGAGCACGAAACTACCGGTTGGATGCTTAAAGAAAGCGGTGCTTACTGGAAGTTTCGTATTTTGAAATTCGGCCACATTGTGTTTCGAACCTGGATTTCAGGCGAACGAGGCGATATATTGAAGCAAACTAAACGTTGATCTGCTCATAATTACATTGATAATCCAAAATAAACGAAACATTCGGAATCCGTGACTATCAATTTTATCCGTTTAAAAAAAGTAAGGCTAACCATCACGTTTTTTCGCAAAAATCTGAAAACTTTTTTTTGTTGAAATTCCGGTTCAAAATGATTATAGGTACAGTATACAACACGTTGAGCACGAAACTACCGGTTGGATGCTTAAAGAAAGCGGTGCTTACTGGAAGTTTCGTATTTTGAAATTCGGCCACATTGTGTTTCGAACCTGGATTTCAGGCGAACGAGGCGATATATTGAAGCAAACTAAACGTTGATCTGCTCATAATTACATTGATAATCCAAAATAAACGAAACATTCGGAATCCGTGACTATCAATTTTATCCGTTTAAAAAAAGTAAGGCTAACCATCACGTTTTTTCGCAAAAATCTGAAAACTTTTTTTTGTTGAAATTCCGGTTCAAAATGATTATAGGTACAGTATACAACACGTTGAGCACGAAACTACCGGTTGGATGCTTAAAGAAAGCGGTGCTTACTGGAAGTTTCGTATTTTGAAATTCGGCCACATTGTGTTTCGAACCTGGATTTCAGGCGAACGAGGCGATATATTGAAGCAAACTAAACGTTGATCTGCTCATAATTACATTGATAATCCAAAATAAACGAAACATTCGGAATCCGTGACTATCAATTTTATCCGTTTAAAAACAAAGTAAGGCTAACCATCACGTTTTTTCGCAAAAATCTGAAAACTTTTTTTTGTTGAAATTCCGGTTCAAAATGATTATAGGTACAGTATACAACACGTTGAGCACGAAACTACCGGTTGGATGCTTAAAGAAAGCGGCGCTTACTGGAAGTTTCGTATTTTGAAATTCGGTCACATTGTGTTTCGAACCTGGATTACAGGCGAACGAGGCGACATATTGAAGCAAACTAAACGTTGATCTACTCATAATTACATTGATAATCCAAAATAAACGAAACATTCGGAATCCGTGACTATCAATTTTATCCGTTTAAAAAAAAGTAAGGCTAACCATCACGTTTTTTCGCAAAAATCTGAAAACTTTTTTTTGTTGAAATTCCGGTTCAAAATGATTATAGGTACAGTATACAACACGTTGAGCACGAAACTACCGGTTGGATGCTTAAAGAAAGCGGCGCTTACTGGAAGTTTCGTATTTTGAAATTCGGTCACATTGTGTTTCGAACCTGGATTACAGGCGAACGAGGCGACATATTGAAGCAAACTAAACGTTGATCTACTCATAATTACATTGATAATCCAAAATAAACGAAACATTCGGAATCCGTGACTATCAATTTTATCCGTTTAAAAAAAGTAAGGCTAACCATCACGTTTTTTCGCAAAAATCTGAAAACTTTTTTTTGTTGAAATTCCGGTTCAAAATGATTATAGGTACAGTATACAACACGTTGAGCACGAAACTACCGGTTGGATGCTTAAAGAAAGCGGTGCTTACTGGAAGTTTCGTATTTTGAAATTCGGCCACATTGTGTTTCGAACCTGGATTTCAGGCGAACGAGGCGATATATTGAAGCAAACTAAACGTTGATCTGCTCATAATTACATTGATAATCCAAAATAAACGAAACATTCGGAATCCGTGACTATCAATTTTATCCGTTTAAAAACAAAGTAAGGCTAACCATCACGTTTTTTCGCAAAAATCTGAAAACTTTTTTTTGTTGAAATTCCGGTTCAAAATGATTATAGGTACAGTATACAACACGTTGAGCACGAAACTACCGGTTGGATGCTTAAAGAAAGCGGTGCTTACTGGAAGTTTCGTATTTTGAAATTCGGCCACATTGTGTTTCGAACCTGGATTACAGGCGAACGAGGCGACATATTGAAGCAAACTAAACGTTGATCTACTCATAATTACATTGATAATCCAAAATAAACGAAACATTCGGAATCCGTGACTATCAATTTTATCCGTTTAAAAAAAGTAAGGCTAACCATCACGTTTTTTCGCAAAAATCTGAAAACTTTTTTTTGTTGAAATTCCGGTTCAAAATGATTATAGGTACAGTATACAACACGTTGAGCACGAAACTACCGGTTGGATGCTTAAAGAAAGCGGTGCTTACTGGAAGTTTCGTATTTTGAAATTCGGCCACATTGTGTTTCGAACCTGGATTTCAGGCGAACGAGGCGATATATTGAAGCAAACTAAACGTTGATCTGCTCATAATTACATTGATAATCCAAAATAAACGAAACATTCGGAATCCGTGACTATCAATTTTATCCGTTTAAAAAAAGTAAGGCTAACCATCACGTTTTTTCGCAAAAATCTGAAAACTTTTTTTTGTTGAAATTCCGGTTCAAAATGATTATAGGTACAGTATACAACACATTGAGCACGAAACTACCAGTTGGATGCTTAAAGAAAGCGGCGCTTACTGGAAGTTTCGTATTTTGAAATTCGGTCACATTGTGTTTCGAACCTGGATTACAGGCGAACGAGGCGACATATTGAAGCAAACTAAACGTTGATCTACTCATAATTACATTGATAATCCAAAATAAACGAAACATTCGGAATCCGTGACTATCAATTTTATCCGTTTAAAAAAAAGTAAGGCTAACCATCACGTTTTTTCGCAAAAATCTGAAAACTTTTTTTTGTTGAAATTCCGGTTCAAAATGGTTATAGGTACAGTATACAACACATTGAGCACGAAACTACCGGTTGGATGCTTAAAGAAAGCGGCGCTTACTGGAAGTTTCGTATTTTGAAATTCGGTCACATTGTGTTTCGAACCTGGATTACAGGCGAACGAGGCGACATATTGAAGCAAACTAAACGTTGATCTACTCATAATTACATTGATAATCCAAAATAAACGAAACATTCGGAATCCGTGACTATCAATTTTATCCGTTTAAAAAAAAGTAAGGCTAACCATCACGTTTTTTCGCAAAAATCTGAAAACTTTTTTTTGTTGAAATTCCGGTTCAAAATGGTTATAGGTACAGTATACAACACATTGAGCACGAAACTACCAGTTGGATGCTTAAAGAAAGCGGTGCTTACTGGAAGTTTCGTATTTTGAAATTCGGCCACATTGTGTTTCGAACCTGGATTTCAGGCGAACGAGGCGATATATTGAAGCAAACTAAACGTTGATCTGCTCATAATTACATTGATAATCCAAAATAAACGAAACATTCGGAATCCGTGACTATCAATTTTATCCGTTTAAAAAAAGTAAGGCTAACCATCACGTTTTTTCGCAAAAATCTGAAAACTTTTTTTTGTTGAAATTCCGGTTCAAAATGATTATAGGTACAGTATACAACACATTGAGCACGAAACTACCGGTTGGATGCTTAAAGAAAGCGGTGCTTACTGGAAGTTTCGTATTTTGAAATTCGGCCACATTGTGTTTCGAACCTGGATTACAGGCGAACGAGGCGACATATTGAAGCAAACTAAACGTTGATCTACTCATAATTACATTGATAATCCAAAATAAACGAAACATTCGGAATCCGTGACTATCAATTTTATCCGTTTAAAAAAAAGTAAGGCTAACCATCACGTTTTTTCGCAAAAATCTGAAAACTTTTTTTTGTTGAAATTCCGGTTCAAAATGATTATAGGTACAGTATACAACACGTTGAGCACGAAACTACCGGTTGGATGCTTAAAGAAAGCGGTGCTTACTGGAAGTTTCGTATTTTGAAATTCGGCCACATTGTGTTTCGAACCTGGATTACAGGCGAACGAGGCGACATATTGAAGCAAACTAAACGTTGATCTGCTCATAATTACATTGATAATCCAAAATAAACGAAACATTCGGAATCCGTGACTATCAATTTTATCCGTTTAAAAAAAAGTAAGGCTAACCATCACGTTTTTTCGCAAAAATCTGAAAACTTTTTTTTGTTGAAATCCCGGTTCAAAATGATTATAGGTACAGTATACAACACGTTGAGCACGAAACTACCGGTTGGGTGCTTAAAGAAAGCGGTGCTTACTGGAAGTTTCGTATTTTGAAATTCGGCCACATTGTGTTTCGAACCTGGATTACAGGCGAACAAGGCGACATATTGAAGCAAACTAAACGTTGATCTACTCATAATTACATTGATAATCCAAAATAAACGAAACATTCGGAATCCGTGACTATCAATTTTATCCGTTTAAAAAAAAGTAAGGCTAACCATCACGTTTTTTCGCAAAAATCTGAAAACTTTTTTTTGTTGAAATTCCGGTTCAAAATGATTATAGGTACAGTATACAACACGTTGAGCACGAAACTACCGGTTGGATGCTTAAAGAAAGCGGCGCTTACTGGAAGTTTCGTATTTTGAAATTCGGCCACATTGTGTTTCGAACCTGGATTACAGGCGAACGAAGCGACATATTGAAGCAAACTAAACGTTGATCTGCTCATAATTACATTGATAATCCAAAATAAACGAAACATTCGGAATCCGTGACTATCAATTTTATCCGTTTAAAAAAAAGTAAGGCTAACCATCACGTTTTTTCGCAAAAATCTGAAAACTTTTTTTTGTTGAAATGCTTAAAGAAAGCGGTGCTTACTGGAAGTTTCGTATTTTGAAATTCGGCCACATTGTGTTTCGAACCTGGATTACAGGCGAACGAAGCGACATATTGAAGCAAACTAAACGTTGATCTGCTCATAATTACATTGATAATCCAAAATAAACGAAACATTCGGAATCCGTGACTATCAATTTTATCCGTTTAAAAAAAAGTAAGGCTAACCATCACGTTTTTTCGCAAAAATCTGAAAACTTTTTTTTGTTGAAATTCCGGTTCAAAATGATTATAGGTACAGTATACAACACGTTGAGCACGAAACTACCGGTTGGATGCTTAAAGAAAGCGGTGCTTACTGGAAGTTTCGTATTTTGAAATTCGGCCACATTGTGTTTCGAACCTGGATTTCAGGCGAACGAGGCGATATATTGAAGCAAACTAAACGTTGATCTGCTCATAATTACATTGATAATCCAAAATAAACGAAACATTCGGAATCCGTGACTATCAATTTTATCCGTTTAAAAACAAAGTAAGGCTAACCATCACGTTTTTTCGCAAAAATCTGAAAACTTTTTTTTGTTGAAATTCCGGTTCAAAATGATTATAGGTACAGTATACAACACGTTGAGCACGAAACTACCGGTTGGATGCTTAAAGAAAGCGGTGCTTACTGGAAGTTTCGTATTTTGAAATTCGGCCACATTGTGTTTCGAACCTGGATTACAGGCGAACGAGGCGACATATTGAAGCAAACTAAACGTTGATCTACTCATAACTACATTGATAATCCAAAATAATCGAAACATTCGGAATCCGTGACTATCAATTTTATCCGTTTAAAAAAAAGTAAGGCTAACCATCACGTTTTTTCGCAAAAATCTGAAAACTTTTTTTTGTTGAAATTCCGGTTCAAAATGATTATAGGTACAGTATACAACACGTTGAGCACGAAACTACCGGTTGGATGCTTAAAGAAAGCGGTGCTTACTGGAAGTTTCGTATTTTGAAATTCGGCCACATTGTGTTTCGAACCTGGATTACAGGCGAACGAAGCGACATATTGAAGCAAACTAAACGTTGATCTACTCATAATTACATTGATAATCCAAAATAAACGAAACATTCGGAATCCGTGACTATCAATTTTATCCGTTTAAAAAAAGTAAGGCTAACCATCACGTTTTTTCGCAAAAATCTGAAAACTTTTTTTTGTTGAAATTCCGGTTCAAAATGATTATAGGTACAGTATACAACACGTTGAGCACGAAACTACCGGTTGGATGCTTAAAGAAAGCGGTGCTTACTGGAAGTTTCGTATTTTGAAATTCGGCCACATTGTGTTTCGAACCTGGATTTCAGGCGAACGAGGCGATATATTGAAGCAAACTAAACGTTGATCTGCTCATAATTACATTGATAATCCAAAATAAACGAAACATTCGGAATCCGTGACTATCAATTTTATCCGTTTAAAAAAAGTAAGGCTAACCATCACGTTTTTTCGCAAAAATCTGAAAACTTTTTTTTGTTGAAATTCCGGTTCAAAATGATTATAGGTACAGTATACAACACGTTGAGCACGAAACTACCGGTTGGATGCTTAAAGAAAGCGGCGCTTACTGGAAGTTTCGTATTTTGAAATTCGGTCACATTGTGTTTCGAACCTGGATTACAGGCGAACGAGGCGACATATTGAAGCAAACTAAACGTTGATCTACTCATAATTACATTGATAATCCAAAATAAACGAAACATTCGGAATCCGTGACTATCAATTTTATCCGTTTAAAAAAAGTAAGGCTAACCATCACGTTTTTTCGCAAAAATCTGAAAACTTTTTTTTGTTGAAATTCCGGTTCAAAATGATTATAGGTACAGTATACAACACGTTGAGCACGAAACTACCGGTTGGATGCTTAAAGAAAGCGGTGCTTACTGGAAGTTTCGTATTTTGAAATTCGGCCACATTGTGTTTCGAACCTGGATTTCAGGCGAACGAGGCGACATATTGAAGCAAACTAAACGTTGATCTGCTCATAATTACATTGATAATCCAAAATAAACGAAACATTCGGAATCCGTGACTATCAATTTTATCCGTTTAAAAAAAAGTAAGGCTAACCATCACGTTTTTTCGCAAAAATCTGAAAACTTTTTTTTGTTGAAATTCCGGTTCAAAATGATTATAGGTACAGTATACAACACGTTGAGCACGAAACTACCAGTTGGATGCTTAAAGAAAGCGGTGCTTACTGGAAGTTTCGTATTTTGAAATTCGGCCACATTGTGTTTCGAACCTGGATTACAGGCGAACGAGGCGACATATTGAAGCAAACTAAACGTTGATCTACTCATAATTACATTGATAATCCAAAATAAACGAAACATTCGGAATCCGTGACTATCAATTTTATCCGTTTAAAAAAAGTAAGGCTAACCATCACGTTTTTTCGCAAAAATCTGAAAACTTTTTTTTGTTGAAATTCCGGTTCAAAATGATTATAGGTACAGTATACAACACGTTGAGCACGAAACTACCGGTTGGATGCTTAAAGAAAGCGGTGCTTACTGGAAGTTTCGTATTTTGAAATTCGGCCACATTGTGTTTCGAACCTGGATTACAGGCGAACGAGGCGACATATTGAAGCAAACTAAACGTTGATCTACTCATAACTACATTGATAATCCAAAATAATCGAAACATTCGGAATCCGTGACTATCAATTTTATCCGTTTAAAAAAAAGTAAGGCTAACCATCACGTTTTTTCGCAAAAATCTGAAAACTTTTTTTTGTTGAAATTCCGGTTCAAAATGATTATAGGTACAGTATACAACACGTTGAGCACGAAACTACCGGTTGGATGCTTAAAGAAAGCGGTGCTTACTGGAAGTTTCGTATTTTGAAATTCGGCCACATTGTGTTTCGAACCTGGATTACAGGCGAACGAGGCGACATATTGAAGCAAACTAAACGTTGATCTACTCATAATTACATTGATAATCCAAAATAAACGAAACATTCGGAATCCGTGACTATCAATTTTATCCGTTTAAAAAAAGTAAGGCTAACCATCACGTTTTTTCGCAAAAATCTGAAAACTTTTTTTTGTTGAAATTCCGGTTCAAAATGATTATAGGTACAGTATACAACACGTTGAGCACGAAACTACCGGTTGGATGCTTAAAGAAAGCGGTGCTTACTGGAAGTTTCTTATTTTGAAATTCGGCCACATTGTGTTTCGAACCTGGATTTCAGGCGAACGAGGCGATATATTGAAGCAAACTAAACGTTGATCTGCTCATAATTACATTGATAATCCAAAATAAACGAAACATTCGGAATCCGTGACTATCAATTTTATCCGTTTAAAAAAAAGTAAGGCTAACCATCACGTTTTTTCGCAAAAATCTGAAAACTTTTTTTTGTTGAAATTCCGGTTCAAAATGATTATAGGTACAGTATACAACACGTTGAGCACGAAACTACCGGTTGGATGCTTAAAGAAAGCGGTGCTTACTGGAAGTTTCGTATTTTGAAATTCGGCCACATTGTGTTTCGAACCTGGATTACAGGCGAACGAGGCGACATATTGAAGCAAACTAAACGTTGATCTACTCATAACTACATTGATAATCCAAAATAATCGAAACATTCGGAATCCGTGACTATCAATTTTATCCGTTTAAAAAAAAGTAAGGCTAACCATCACGTTTTTTCGCAAAAATCTGAAAACTTTTTTTTGTTGAAATTCCGGTTCAAAATGATTATAGGTACAGTATACAACACGTTGAGCACGAAACTACCGGTTGGATGCTTAAAGAAAGCGGTGCTTACTGGAAGTTTCGTATTTTGAAATTCGGCCACATTGTGTTTCGAACCTGGATTACAGGCGAACGAGGCGACATATTGAAGCAAACTAAACGTTGATCTACTCATAATTACATTGATAATCCAAAATAAACGAAACATTCGGAATCCGTGACTATCAATTTTATCCGTTTAAAAAAAGTGGTCGTCACGTTTTTTCGCAAAAATCTGAAAACTTTTTTTTGTTGAAATTCTGGTTCAAAATGATTATAGGTACAGTATACAACACGTTGAGCACGAAACTACCGGTTGGATGCTTAAAGAAAGCGGTGCTTACTGGAAGTTTCGTATTTTGAAATTCGGCCACATTGTGTTTCGAACCTGGATTACAGGCGAACGAGGCGACATATTGAAGCAAACTAAACGTTTATCTGCTCATAATTACATTGATAATCCAAAATAAACGAAACATTCGGAATCCGTGACTATCAATTTTATCCGTTTAAAAAAAAGTAAGGCTAACCATCACGTTTTTTCGCAAAAATCTGAAAACTTTTTTTTGTTGAAATTCCGGTTCAAAATGATTATAGGTACAGTATACAACACGTTGAGCACGAAACTACCGGTTGGATGCTTAAAGAAAGCGGTGCTTACTGGAAGTTTCGTATTTTGAAATTCGGCCACATTGTGTTTCGAACCTGGATTACAGGCGAACGAGGCGACATATTGAAGCAAACTAAACGTTGATCTGCTCATAATTACATTGATAATCCAAAATAAACGAAACATTCGGAATCCGTGACTATCAATTTTATCCGTTTAAAAAAAGTGGTCGTCACGTTTTTTCGCAAAAATCTGAAAACTTTTTTTTGTTGAAATTCCGGTTCAAAATGATTATAGGTACAGTATACAACACGTTGAGCACGAAACTACCGGTTGGATGCTTAAAGAAAGCGGTGCTTACTGGAAGTTTCGTATTTTGAAATTCGGCCACATTGTGTTTCGAACCTGGATTACAGGCGAACGAGGCGACATATTGAAGCAAACTAAACGTTGATCTGCTCATAATTACATTGATAATCCAAAATAAACGAAACATTCGGAATCCGTGACTATCAATTTTATCCGTTTAAAAAAAAGTAAGGCTAACCATCACGTTTTTTCGCAAAAATCTGAAAACTTTTTTTTGTTGAAATTCCGGTTCAAAATGATTATAGGTACAGTATACAACACGTTGAGCACGAAACTACCGGTTGGATGCTTAAAGAAAGCGGTGCTTACTGGAAGTTTCGTATTTTGAAATTCGGCCACATTGTGTTTCGAACCTGGATTACAGGCGAACGAGGCGACATATTGAAGCAAACTAAACGTTGATCTACTCATAACTACATTGATAATCCAAAATAATCGAAACATTCGGAATCCGTGACTATCAATTTTATCCGTTTAAAAAAAAGTAAGGCACCATCACGTTTTTTCGCAAAAATCTGAAAACTTTTTTTTGTTGAAATTCCGGTTCAAAATGATTATAGGTACAGTATACAACACGTTGAGCACGAAACTACCGGTTGGATGCTTAAAGAAAGCGGTGCTTACTGGAAGTTTCGTATTTTGAAATTCGGCCACATTGTGTTTCGAACCTGGATTACAGGCGAACGAGGCGACATATTGAAGCAAACTAAACGTTGATCTGCTCATAATTACATTGATAATCCAAAATAAACGAAACATTCGGAATCCGTGACTATCAATTTTATCCGTTTAAAAAAAGTGGTCGTCACGTTTTTTCGCAAAAATCTGAAAACTTTTTTTTGTTGAAATTCCGGTTCAAAATGATTATAGGTACAGTATACAACACGTTGAGCACGAAACTACCGGTTGGATGCTTAAAGAAAGCGGTGCTTACTGGAAGTTTCGTATTTTGAAATTCGGCCACATTGTGTTTCGAACCTGGATTACAGGCGAACGAGGCGACATATTGAAGCAAACTAAACGTTGATCTGCTCATAATTACATTGATAATCCAAAATAAACGAAACATTCGGAATCCGTGACTATCAATTTTATCCGTTTAAAAAAAAGTAAGGCTAACCATCACGTTTTTTCGCAAAAATCTGAAAACTTTTTTTTGTTGAAATTCCGGTTCAAAATGATTATAGGTACAGTATACAACACGTTGAGCACGAAACTACCGGTTGGATGCTTAAAGAAAGCGGTGCTTACTGGAAGTTTCGTATTTTGAAATTCGGCCACATTGTGTTTCGAACCTGGATTACAGGCGAACGAGGCGACATATTGAAGCAAACTAAACGTTGATCTGCTCATAATTACATTGATAATCCAAAATAAACGAAACATTCGGAATCCGTGACTATCAATTTTATCCGTTTAAAAAAAAGTAAGGCTAACCATCACGTTTTTTCGCAAAAATCTGAAAACTTTTTTTTGTTGAAATTCCGGTTCAAAATAATTATAGGTACAGTATACAACACGTTGAGCACGAAACTACCGGTTGGATGCTTAAAGAAAGCGGTGCTTACTGGAAGTTTCGTATTTTGAAATTCGGCCACATTGTGTTTCGAACCTGGATTACAGGCGAACGAGGCGACATATTGAAGCAAACTAAACGTTGATCTACTCATAATTACATTGATAATCCAAAATAAACGAAACATTCGGAATCCGTGACTATCAATTTTATCCGTTTAAAAAAAAGTAAGGCTAACCATCACGTTTTTTCGCAAAAATCTGAAAACTTTTTTTTGTTGAAATTCCGGTTCAAAATGATTATAGGTACAGTATACAACACGTTGAGCACGAAACTACCGGTTGGATGCTTAAAGAAAGCGGCGCTTACTGGAAGTTTCGTATTTTGAAATTCGGCCACATTGTGTTTCGAACCTGGATTACAGGCGAACGAGGCGACATATTGAAGCAAACTAAACGTTGATCTGCTCATAATTACATTGATAATCCAAAATAAACGAAACATTCGGAATCCGTGACTATCAATTTTATCCGTTTAAAAAAAAGTAAGGCTAACCATCACGTTTTTTCGCAAAAATCTGAAAACTTTTTTTTGTTGAAATTCCGGTTCAAAATGATTATAGGTACAGTATACAACACGTTGAGCACGAAACTACCGGTTGGATGCTTAAAGAAAGCGGCGCTTACTGGAAGTTTCGTATTTTGAAATTCGGCCACATTGTGTTTCGAACCTGGATTACAGGCGAACGAGGCGACATATTGAAGCAAACTAAACGTTGATCTGCTCATAATTACATTGATAATCCAAAATAAACGAAACATTCGGAATCCGTGACTATCAATTTTATCCGTTTAAAAAAAAGTAAGGCTAGCCATCACGTTTTTTCGCAAAAATCTGAAAACTTTTTTTTGTTGAAATTCCGGTTCAAAATGATTATAGGTACAGTATACAACACGTTGAGCACGAAACTACCGGTTGGATGATTAAAGAAAGCGGTGCTTACTGGAAGTTTCGTATTTTGAAATTCGGCCACATTGTGTTTCGAACCTGGATTACAGGCGAACGAGGCGACATATTGAAGCAAACTAAACGTTGATCTGCTCATAATTACATTGATAATCCAAAATAAACGAAACATTCGGAATCCGTGACTATCAATTTTATCCGTTTAAAAAAAAGTAAGGCTAACCATCACGTTTTTTCGCAAAAATCTGAAAACTTTTTTTTGTTGAAATCCCGGTTCAAAATGATTATAGGTACAGTATACAACACGTTGAGCACGAAACTACCGGTTGGATGCTTAAAGAAAGCGGTGCTTACTGGAAGTTTCGTATTTTGAAATTCGGCCACATTGTGTTTCGAACCTGGATTACAGGCGAACAAGGCGACATATTGAAGCAAACTAAACGTTGATCTGCTCATAATTACATTGATAATCCAAAATAAACGAAACATTCGGAATCCGTGACTATCAATTTTATCCGTTTAAAAAAAAGTAAGGCTAACCATCACGTTTTTTCGCAAAAATCTGAAAACTTTTTTTTGTTGAAAATCCGGTTCAAAATGATTATAGGTACAGTATACAACACGTTGAGCACGAAACTACCGGTTGGATGCTTAAAGAAAGCGGTGCTTACTGGAAGTTTCGTATTTTGAAATTCGGCCACATTGTGTTTCGAACCTGGATTACAGGCGAACGAGGCGACATATTGAAGCAAACTAAACGTTGATCTGCTCATAATTACATTGATAATCCAAAATAAACGAAACATTCGGAATCCGTGACTATCAATTTTATCCGTTTAAAAAAAAGTAAGGCTAACCATCACGTTTTTTCGCAAAAATCTGAAAACTTTTTTTTGTTGAAATTCCGGTTCAAAATGATTATAGGTACAGTATACAACACGTTGAGCACGAAACTACCGGTTGGATGCTTAAAGAAAGCGGCGCTTACTGGAAGTTTCGTATTTTGAAATTCGGCCACATTGTGTTTCGAACCTGGATTACAGGCGAACGAGGCGACATATTGAAGCAAACTAAACGTTGATCTGCTCATAATTACATTGATAATCCAAAATAAACGAAACATTCGGAATCCGTGACTATCAATTTTATCCGTTTAAAAAAAAGTAAGGCTAACCATCACGTTTTTTCGCAAAAATCTGAAAACTTTTTTTTGTTGAAATCCCGGTTCAAAATGATTATAGGTACAGTATACAACACGTTGAGCACGAAACTACCGGTTGGATGATTAAAGAAAGCGGTGCTTACTGGAAGTTTCGTATTTTGAAATTCGGCCACATTGTGTTTCGAACCTGGATTACAGGCGAACGAGGCGACATATTGAAGCAAACTAAACGTTGATCTGCTCATAATTACATTGATAATCCAAAATAAACGAAACATTCGGAATCCGTGACTATCAATTTTATCCGTTTAAAAAAAAGTAAGGCTAACCATCACGTTTTTTCGCAAAAATCTGAAAACTTTTTTTTGTTGAAATTCCGGTTCAAAATGATTATAGGTACAGTATACAACACGTTGAGCACGAAACTACCGGTTGGATGCTTAAAGAAAGCGGTGCTTACTGGAAGTTTCGTATTTTGAAATTCGGCCACATTGTGTTTCGAACCTGGATTACAGGCGAACGAGGCGACATATTGAAGCAAACTAAACGTTGATCTGCTCATAATTACATTGATAATCCAAAATAAACGAAACATTCGGAATCCGTGACTATCAATTTTATCCGTTTAAAAAAAAGTAAGGCTAGCCATCACGTTTTTTCGCAAAAATCTGAAAACTTTTTTTTGTTGAAAATCCGGTTCAAAATGATTATAGGTACAGTATACAACACGTTGAGCACGAAACTACCGGTTGGATGCTTAAAGAAAGCGGTGCTTACTGGAAGTTTCGTATTTTGAAATTCGGCCACATTGTGTTTCGAACCTGGATTACAGGCGAACGAGGCGACATATTGAAGCAAACTAAACGTTGATCTGCTCATAATTACATTGATAATCCAAAATAAACGAAACATTCGGAATCCGTGACTATCAATTTTATCCGTTTAAAAAAAAGTAAGGCTAACCATCACGTTTTTTCGCAAAAATCTGAAAACTTTTTTTTGTTGAAATTCCGGTTCAAAATGATTATAGGTACAGTATACAACACGTTGAGCACGAAACTACCGGTTGGATGCTTAAAGAAAGCGGTGCTTACTGGAAGTTTCGTATTTTGAAATTCGGCCACATTGTGTTTCGAACCTGGATTACAGGCGAACGAGGCGACATATTGAAGCAAACTAAACGTTGATCTGCTCATAATTACATTGATAATCCAAAATAAACGAAACATTCGGAATCCGTGACTATCAATTTTATCCGTTTAAAAAAAAGTAAGGCTAACTAACCATCACGTTTTTTCGCAAAAATCTGAAAACTTTTTTTTGTTGAAAATCCGGTTCAAAATGATTATAGGTACAGTATACAACACGTTGAGCACGAAACTACCGGTTGGATGCTTAAAGAAAGCGGTGCTTACTGGAAGTTTCGTATTTTGAAATTCGGCCACATTGTGTTTCGAACCTGGATTACAGGCGAACGAGGCGACATATTGAAGCAAACTAAACGTTGATCTGCTCATAATTACATTGATAATCCAAAATAAACGAAACATTCGGAATCCGTGACTGTCAATTTTATCCGTTTAAAAAAAAGTAAGGCTCATCACGTTTTTTCGCAAAAATCTGAAAACTTTTTTTTGTTGAAATTCCGGTTCAAAATGATTATAGGTACAGTATACAACACGTTGAGCACGAAACTACCGGTTGGATGCTTATAGAAAGCGGTGCTTACTGGAAGTTTCGTATTTTGAAATTCGGCCACATTGTGTTTCGAACCTGGATTACAGGCGAACGAGGCGACATATTGAAGCAAACTAAACGTTGATCTGCTCATAATTACATTGATAATCCAAAATAAACGAAACATTCGGAATCCGTGACTATCAATTTTATCCGTTTAAAAAAAAGTAAGGCTAACCATCACGTTTTTTCGCAAAAATCTGAAAACTTTTTTTTGTTGAAATTCCGGTTCAAAATGATTATAGGTACAGTATACAACACGTTGAGCACGAAACTACCGGTTGGATGCTTATAGAAAGCGGTGCTTACTGGAAGTTTCGTATTTTGAAATTCGGCCACATTGTGTTTCGAACCTGGATTACAGGCGAACGAGGCGACATATTGAAGCAAACTAAACGTTGATCTGCTCATAATTACATTGATAATCCAAAATAAACGAAACATTCGGAATCCGTGACTATCAATTTTATCCGTTTAAAAAAAAGTAAGGCTAACTAACCATCACGTTTTTTCGCAAAAATCTGAAAACTTTTTTTTGTTGAAAATCCGGTTCAAAATGATTATAGGTACAGTATACAACACGTTGAGCACGAAACTACCGGTTGGATGCTTATAGAAAGCGGTGCTTACTGGAAGTTTCGTATTTTGAAATTCGGCCACATTGTGTTTCGAACCTGGATTACAGGCGAACGAGGCGACATATTGAAGCAAACTAAACGTTGATCTGCTCATAATTACATTGATAATCCAAAATAAACGAAACATTCGGAATCCGTGACTATCAATTTTATCCGTTTAAAAAAAAGGAGGCTAACCATCACGTTTTTTCGCAAAAATCTGAAAACTTTTTATTGTTGAAATTCCGGTTCAAAATGATTATAGGTACAGTATACAACACGTTGAGCACGAAACTACCGGTTGGATGCTTAAAGAAAGCGGTGCTTACTGGAAGTTTCGTATTTTGAAATTCGGCCACAATGTGTTTCGAACCCGGATTACAGGCGAACGAGGCGACATATTGAAGCAAACTAAACGTTGATCTGCTCATAATTACATTGATAATCCAAAATAAACGAAACATTCGGAATCCGTGACTATCAATTTTATCCGTTTAAAAAAAAGTAAGGCTCATCACGTTTTTTCGCAAAAATCTGAAAACTTTTTTTTGTTGAAATTCCGGTTCAAAATGATTATAGGTACAGTATACAACACGTTGAGCACGAAACTACCGGTTGGATGCTTATAGAAAGCGGTGCTTACTGGAAGTTTCGTATTTTGAAATTCGGCCACATTGTGTTTCGAACCTGGATTACAGGCGAACGAGGCGACATATTGAAGCAAACTAAACGTTGATCTGCTCATAATTACATTGATAATCCAAAATAAACGAAACATTCGGAATCCGTGACTATCAATTTTATCCGTTTAAAAAAAAGTAAGGCTAACTAACCATCACGTTTTTTCGCAAAAATCTGAAAACTTTTTTTTGTTGAAATTCCGGTTCAAAATGATTATAGGTACAGTATACAACACGTTGAGCACGAAACTACCGGTTGGATGCTTAAAGAAAGCGGTGCTTACTGGAAGTTTCGTATTTTGAAATTCGGCCACATTGTGTTTCGAACCTGGATTACAGGCGAACGAGGCGACATATTGAAGCAAACTAAACGTTGATCTGTTCATAATTACATTGATAATCCAAAATAAACGAAACATTCGGAATCCGTGACTATCAATTTTATCCGTTTAAAAAAAGTAAGGCTAACCATCACGTTTTTTCGCAAAAATCTGAAAACTTTTTTTTGTTGAAATTCCGGTTCAAAATGATTAAAGGTACAGTATACAACACGTTGAGCACGAAACTACCGGTTGGATGCTTAAAGAAAGCGGTGCTTACTGGAAGTTTCGTATTTTGAAATTCGGCCACATTGTGTTTCGAACCTGGATTACAGGCGAACGAGGCGACATATTGAAGCAAACTAAACGTTGATCTGCTCATAATAACATTGATAATCCAAAATAAACGAAACATTCGGAATCCGTGACTATCAATTTTATCCGTTTAAAAAAAAGTAAGGCTAACCATCACGTTTTTTCGCAAAAATCTGAAAACTTTTTTTTGTTGAAATTCCGGTTCAAAATGATTATAGGTACAGTATACAACACGTTGAGCACGAAACTACCGGTTGGATGCTTAAAGAAAGCGGTGCTTACTGGAAGTTTCGTATTTTGAAATTCGGCCACATTGTGTTTCGAACCTGGATTACAGGCGAACGAGGCGACATATTGAAGCAAACTAAACGTTGATCTGCTCATAATTACATTGATAATCCAAAATAAACGAAACATTCGGAATCCGTGACTTTCAATTTTATCCGTTTAAAAAAAAGTAAGGCTAACCATCACGTTTTTTCGCAAAAATCTGAAAACTTTTTTTTGTTGAAATTCCGGTTCAAAATGATTATAGGTACAGTATACAACATGTTGAGCACGAAACTACCGGTTGGATGCTTAAAGAAAGCGGTGCTTACTGGAAGTTTCGTATTTTGAAATTCGGCCACATTGTGTTTCGAACCTGGATTACAGGCGAACGAGGCGACATATTGAAGCAAACTAAACGTTGATCTGCTCATAATTACATTGATAATCCAAAATAAACGAAACATTCGGAATCCGTGACTATCAATTTTATCCGTTTAAAAAAAAGTAAGGCTAACCATCACGTTTTTTCGCAAAAATCTGAAAACTTTTTTTTGTTGAAATTCCGGTTCAAAATGATTATAGGTACAGTATACAACACGTTGAGCACGAAACTACCGGTTGGATGCTTAAAGAAAGCGGTGCTTACTGGAAGTTTCGTATTTTGAAATTCGGCCACATTGTGTTTCGAACCTGGATTACAGGCGAACGAGGCGACATATTGAAGCAAACTAAACGTTGATCTGCTCATAATTACATTGATAATCCAAAATAAACGAAACATTCGGAATCCGTGACTTTCAATTTTATCCGTTTAAAAAAAAGTAAGGCTAACCATCACGTTTTTTCGCAAAAATCTGAAAACTTTTTTTTGTTGAAATTCCGGTTCAAAATGATTATAGGTACAGTATACAACACGTTGAGCACGAAACTACCGGTTGGATGCTTAAAGAAAGCGGTGCTTACTGGAAGTTTCGTATTTTGAAATTCGACCACATTGTGTTTCGAACCTGGATTACAGGCGAACGAGGCGACATATTGAAGCAAACTAAACGTTGATCTGCTCATAATTACATTGATAATCCAAAATAAACGAAACATTCGGAATCCGTGACTTTCAATTTTATCCGTTTAAAAAAAAGTAAGGCTAGCCATCACGTTTTTTCGCAAAAATCTGAAAACTTTTTTTTGTTGAAATTCCGGTTCAAAATGATTATAGGTACAGTATACAACACGTTGAGCACGAAACTACCGGTTGGATGCTTAAAGAAAGCGGTGCTTACTGGAAGTTTCGTATTTTGAAATTCGGCCACATTGTGTTTCGAACCTGGATTACAGGCGAACGAGGCGACATATTGAAGCAAACTAAACGTTGATCTGTTCATAATTACATTGATAATCTAAAATAAACGAAACATTCGGAATCCGTGACTATCAATTTTATCCGTTTAAAAAAAAGTAAGGCTAACCATCACGTTTTTTCGCAAAAATCTGAAAACTTTTTTTTGTTGAAATTCCGGTTCAAAATGATTATAGGTACAGTATACAACACGTTGAGCACGAAACTACCGGTTGGATGCTTAAAGAAAGCGGTGCTTACTGGAAGTTTCGTATTTTGAAATTCGGCCACATTGTGTTTCGAACCTGGATTACAGGCGAACGAGGCGACATATTGAAGCAAACTAAACGTTGATCTGCTCATAATTACATTGATAATCCAAAATAAACGAAACATTCGGAATCCGTGACTTTCAATTTTATCCGTTTAAAAAAAAGTAAGGCTAACCATCACGTTTTTTCGCAAAAATCTGAAAACTTTTTTTTGTTGAAATTCCGGTTCAAAATGATTATAGGTACAGTATACAACACGTTGAGCACGAAACTACCGGTTGGATGCTTAAAGAAAGCGGTGCTTACTGGAAGTTTCGTATTTTGAAATTCGACCACATTGTGTTTCGAACCTGGATTACAGGCGAACGAGGCGACATATTGAAGCAAACTAAACGTTGATCTGCTCATAATTACATTGATAATCCAAAATAAACGAAACATTCGGAATCCGTGACTTTCAATTTTATCCGTTTAAAAAAAAGTAAGGCTAGCCATCACGTTTTTTCGCAAAAATCTGAAAACTTTTTTTTGTTGAAATTCCGGTTCAAAATGATTATAGGTACAGTATACAACACGTTGAGCACGAAACTACCGGTTGGATGCTTAAAGAAAGCGGTGCTTACTGGAAGTTTCGTATTTTGAAATTCGGCCACATTGTGTTTCGAACCTGGATTACAGGCGAACGAGGCGACATATTGAAGCAAACTAAACGTTGATCTGTTCATAATTACATTGATAATCTAAAATAAACGAAACATTCGGAATCCGTGACTATCAATTTTATCCGTTTAAAAAAAAGTAAGGCTAACCATCACGTTTTTTCGCAAAAATCTGAAAACTTTTTTTTGTTGAAATTCCGGTTCAAAATGATTATAGGTACAGTATACAACACGTTGAGCACGAAACTACCGGTTGGATGCTTAAAGAAAGCGGTGCTTACTGGAAGTTTCGTATTTTGAAATTCGGCCACATTGTGTTTCGAACCTGGATTACAGGCGAACGAGGCGACATATTGAAGCAAACTAAACGTTGATCTGCTCATAATTACATTGATAATCCAAAATAAACGAAACATTCGGAATCCGTGACTTTCAATTTTATCCGTTTAAAAAAAAGTAAGGCTAACCATCACGTTTTTTCGCAAAAATCTGAAAACTTTTTTTTGTTGAAATTCCGGTTCAAAATGATTATAGGTACAGTATACAACACGTTGAGCACGAAACTACCGGTTGGATGCTTAAAGAAAGCGGTGCTTACTGGAAGTTTCGTATTTTGAAATTCGACCACATTGTGTTTCGAACCTGGATTACAGGCGAACGAGGCGACATATTGAAGCAAACTAAACGTTGATCTGCTCATAATTACATTGATAATCCAAAATAAACGAAACATTCGGAATCCGTGACTTTCAATTTTATCCGTTTAAAAAAAAGTAAGGCTAGCCATCACGTTTTTTCGCAAAAATCTGAAAACTTTTTTTTGTTGAAATTCCGGTTCAAAATGATTATAGGTACAGTATACAACACGTTGAGCACGAAACTACCGGTTGGATGCTTAAAGAAAGCGGTGCTTACTGGAAGTTTCGTATTTTGAAATTCGGCCACATTGTGTTTCGAACCTGGATTACAGGCGAACGAGGCGACATATTGAAGCAAACTAAACGTTGATCTGTTCATAATTACATTGATAATCCAAAATAAACGAAACATTCGGAATCCGTGACTATCAATTTTATCCGTTTAAAAAAAAGTAAGGCGTTTAACCATCACGTTTTTTCGCAAAAATCTGAAAACTTTTTTTTGTTGAAATTCCGGTTCAAAATGATTATAGGTACAGTATACAACACGTTGAGCACGAAACTACCGGTTGGATGCTTAAAGAAAGCGGTGGTTACTGGAAGTTTCGTATTTTGAAATTCGACCACATTGTGTTTCGAACCTGGATTACAGGCGAACGAGGCGACATATTGAAGCAAACTAAACGTTGATCTGCTCATAATTACATTGATAATCCAAAATAAACGAAACATTCGGAATCCGTGACTATCAATTTTATCCGTTTAAAAAAAAGTAAGGCTAACCATCACGTTTTTTCGCAAAAATCTGAAAACTTTTTTTTGTTGAAATTCCGGTTCAAAATGATTATAGGTACAGTATACAACACGTTGAGCACGAAACTACCGGTTGGATGCTTAAAGAAAGCGGTGCTTACTGGAAGTTTCGTATTTTGAAATTCGGCCACATTGTGTTTCGAACCTGGATTACAGGCGAACGAGGCGACATATTGAAGCAAACTAAACGTTGATCTGTTCATAATTACATTGATAATCCAAAATAAACGAAACATTCGGAATCCGTGACTATCAATTTTATCCGTTTAAAAAAAAGTAAGGCGTTTAACCATCACGTTTTTTCGCAAAAATCTGAAAACTTTTTTTTGTTGAAATTCCGGTTCAAAATGATTATAGGTACAGTATACAACACGTTGAGCACGAAACTACCGGTTGGATGCTTAAAGAAAGCGGTGGTTACTGGAAGTTTCGTATTTTGAAATTGGACCACATTGTGTTTCGAACCTGGATTACAGGCGAACGAGGCGACATATTGAAGCAAACTAAACGTTGATCTGCTCATAATAACATTGATAATCCAAAATAAACGAAACATTCGGAATCCGTGACTATCAATTTTATCCGTTTAAAAAAAAGTAAGGCTAACCATCACGTTTTTTCGCAAAAATCTGAAAACTTTTTTTTGTTGAAATTCCGGTTCAAAATGATTATAGGTACAGTATACAACACGTTGAGCATGAAACTACCGGTTGGATGCTTAAAGAAAGCGGTGCTTACTGGAAGTTTCGTATTTTGAAATTCGGCCACATTGTGTTTCGAACCTGGATTACAGGCGAACGAGGCGACATATTGAAGCAAACTAAACGTTGATCTGCTCATAATAACATTGATAATCCAAAATAAACGAAACATTCGGAATCCGTGACTATCAATTTTATCCGTTTAAAAAAAAGTAAGGCTAACCATCACGTTTTTTCGCAAAAATCTGAAAACTTTTTTTTGTTGAAATTCCGGTTCAAAATGATTATAGGTACAGTATACAACACGTTGAGCACGAAACTACCGGTTGGATGCTTAAAGAAAGCGGTGCTTACTGGAAGTTTCGTATTTTGAAATTCGGCCACATTGTGTTTCGAACCTGGATTACAGGCGAACGAGGCGACATATTGAAGCAAACTAAACGTTGATCTGCTCATAATTACATTGATAATCCAAAATAAACGAAACATTCGGAATCCGTGACTATCAATTTTATCCGTTTAAAAAAAAGTAAGGCTAACCATCACGTTTTTTCGCAAAAATCTGAAAACTTTTTTTTGTTGAAATTCCGGTTCAAAATGATTATAGGTACAGTATACAACACGTTGAGCACGAAACTACCGGTTGGATGCTTAAAGAAAGCGGTGCTTACTGGAAGTTTCGTATTTTGAAATTCGGCCACATTGTGTTTCGAACCTGGATTACAGGCGAACGAGGCGACATATTGAAGCAAACTAAACGTTGATCTGCTCATAATTACATTGATAATCCAAAATAAACGAAACATTCGGAATCCGTGACTATCAATTTTATCCGTTTAAAAAAAAGTAAGGCTAACCATCACGTTTTTTCGCAAAAATCTGAAAACTTTTTTTTGTTGAAATTCCGGTTCAAAATGATTATAGGTACAGTATACAACACGTTGAGCACGAAACTACCGGTTGGATGCTTAAAGAAAGCGGTGCTTACTGGAAGTTTCGTATTTTGAAATTCGGCCACATTGTGTTTCGAACCTGGATTACAGGCGAACGAGGCGACATATTGAAGCAAACTAAACGTTGATCTGCTCATAATAACATTGATAATCCAAAATAAACGAAACATTCGGACATCACGTTTTTTCGCAAAAATCTGAAAACTTTTTTTTGTTGAAATTCCGGTTCAAAATGATTATAGGTACAGTATACAACACGTTGAGCACGAAACTACCGGTTGGATGCTTAAAGAAAGCGGTGCTTACTGGAAGTTTCGTATTTTGAAATTCGGCCACATTGTGTTTCGAACCTGGATTACAGGCGAACGAGGCGACATATTGAAGCAAACTAAACGTTGATCTGCTCATAATTACATTGATAATCCAAAATAAACGAAACATTCGGAATCCGTGACTTTCAATTTTATCCGTTTAAAAAAAAGTAAGGCTAACCATCACGTTTTTTCGCAAAAATCTGAAAACTTTTTTTTGTTGAAATTCCGGTTCAAAATGATTATAGGTACAGTATACAACACGTTGAGCACGAAACTACCGGTTGGATGCTTAAAGAAAGCGGTGCTTACTGGAAGTTTCGTATTTTGAAATTCGACCACATTGTGTTTCGAACCTGGATTACAGGCGAACGAGGCGACATATTGAAGCAAACTAAACGTTGATCTGCTCATAATTACATTGATAATCCAAAATAAACGAAACATTCGGAATCCGTGACTTTCAATTTTATCCGTTTAAAATAAAGTAAGGCTAACCATCACGTTTTTTCGCAAAAATCTGAAAACTTTTTTTTGTTGAAATTCCGGTTCAAAATGATTATAGGTACAGTATACAACACGTTGAGCACGAAACTACCGGTTGGATGCTTAAAGAAAGCGGTGCTTACTGGAAGTTTCGTATTTTGAAATTCGGCCACATTGTGTTTCGAACCTGGATTACAGGCGAACGAGGCGACATATTGAAGCAAACTAAACGTTGATCTGCTCATAATTACATTGATAATCCAAAATAAACGAAACATTCGGAATCCGTGACTATCAATTTTATCCGTTTAAAAAAAAGTAAGGCTAACCATCACGTTTTTTCGCAAAAATCTGAAAACTTTTTTTTGTTGAAATTCCGGTTCAAAATGATTATAGGTACAGTATACAACACGTTGAGCACGAAACTACCGGTTGGATGCTTAAAGAAAGCGGTGCTTACTGGAAGTTTCGTATTTTGAAATTCGGCCACATTGTGTTTCGAACCTGGATTACAGGCGAACGAGGTGACATATTGAAGCAAACTAAACGTTGATCTGTTCATAATTACATTGATAATCCAAAATAAACGAAACATTCGGAATCCGTGACTATCAATTTTATCCGTTTAAAAAAAGTAAGGCTAACCATCACGTTTTTTCGCAAAAATCTGAAAACTTTTTTTTGTTGAAATTCCGGTTCAAAATGATTATAGGTACAGTATACAACACGTTGAGCACGAAACTACCGGTTGGATGCTTAAAGAAAGCGGTGCTTACTGGAAGTTTCGTATTTTGAAATTCGGCCACATTGTGTTTCGAACCTGGATTACAGGCGAACGAGGCGACATATTGAAGCAAACTAAACGTTGATCTGCTCATAATTACATTGATAATCCAAAATAAACGAAACATTCGGAATCCGTGACTATCAATTTTAACCGTTTAAAAAAAGTAAGGCTAACCATCACGTTTTTTCGCAAAAATCTGAAAACTTTTTTTTGTTGAAATTCCGGTTCAAAATGATTATAGGTACAGTATACAACACGTTGAGCACGAAACTACCGGTTGGATGCTTAAAGAAAGCGGTGCTTACTGGAAGTTTCGTATTTTGAAATTCGGCCACATTGTGTTTCGAACCTGGATTACAGGCGAACGAGGCGACATATTGAAGCAAACTAAACGTTGATCTGCTCATAATTACATTGATAATCCAAAATAAACGAAACATTCGGAATCCGTGACTATCAATTTTATCCGTTTAAAAAAAGTAAGGCTTACCATCACGTTTTTTCGCAAAAATCTGAAAACTTTTTTTTGTTGAAATTCCGGTTCAAAATGATTATAGGTACAGTATACAACACGTTGAGCACGAAACTACCGGTTGGATGCTTAAAGAAAGCGGTGCTTACTGGAAGTTTCGTATTTTGAAATTCGGCCACATTGTGTTTCGAACCTGGATTACAGGCGAACGAGGCGACATATTGAAGCAAACTAAACGTTGATCTGCTCATAATTACATTGATAATCCAAAATAAACGAAACATTCGGAATCCGTGACTATCAATTTTATCCGTTTAAAAAAAAGTAAGGCTAACCATCACGTTTTTTCGCAAAAATCTGAAAACTTTTTTTTGTTGAAATTCCGGTTCAAAATGATTATAGGTACAGTATACAACACGTTGAGCACGAAACTACCGGTTGGATGCTTAAAGAAAGCGGTGCTTACTGGAAGTTTCGTATTTTGAAATTCGGCCACATTGTGTTTCGAACCTGGATTACAGGCGAACGAGGCGACATATTGAAGCAAACTAAACGTTGATCTGTTCATAATTACATTGATAATCCAAAATAAACGAAACATTCGGAATCCGTGACTATCAATTTTATCCGTTTAAAAAAAGTAAGGCTAACCATCACGTTTTTTCGCAAAAATCTGAAAACTTTTTTTTGTTGAAATTCCGGTTCAAAATGATTATAGGTACAGTATACAACACGTTGAGCACGAAACTACCGGTTGGATGATTAAAGAAAGCGGTGCTTACTGGAAGTTTCGTATTTTGAAATTCGGCCACATTGTGTTTCGAACCTGGATTACAGGCGAACGAGGCGACATATTGAAGCAAACTAAACGTTGATCTGCTCATAATAACATTGATAATCCAAAATAAACGAAACATTCGGAATCCGTGACTATCAATTTTATCCGTTTAAAAAAAAGTAAGGCTAGCCATCACGTTTTTTCGCAAAAATCTGAAAACTTTTTTTTGTTGAAATTCCGGTTCAAAATGATTATAGGTACAGTATACAACACGTTGAGCACGAAACTACCGGTTGGATGCTTAAAGAAAGCGGTGCTTACTGGAAGTTTCGTATTTTGAAATTCGACCACATTGTGTTTCGAACCTGGATTACAGGCGAACGAGGCGACATATTGAAGCAAACTAAACGTTGATCTGCTCATAATTACATTGATAATCCAAAATAAACGAAACATTCGGAATCCGTGACTATCAATTTTATCCGTTTAAAAAAAGTAAGGCTAACCATCACGTTTTTTCGCAAAAATCTGAAAACTTTTTTTTGTTGAAATTCCGGTTCAAAATGATTATAGGTACAGTATACAACACGTTGAGCACGAAACTACCGGTTGGATGCTTAAAGAAAGCGGTGCTTACTGGAAGTTTCGTATTTTGAAATTCGGCCACATTGTGTTTCGAACCTGGATTACAGGCGAACGAGGCGACATATTGAAGCAAACTAAACGTTGATCTGCTCATAATAACATTGATAATCCAAAATAAACGAAACATTCGGAATCCGTGACTATCAATTTTATCCGTTTAAAAAAAAGTAAGGCTAACCATCACGTTTTTTCGCAAAAATCTGAAAACTTTTTTTTGTTGAAATTCCGGTTCAAAATGATTATAGGTACAGTATACAACACGTTGAGCACGAAACTACCGGTTGGATGCTTAAAGAAAGCGGTGCTTACTGGAAGTTTCGTATTTTGAAATTCGGCCACATTGTGTTTCGAACCTGGATTACAGGCGAACGAGGCGACATATTGAAGCAAACTAAACGTTGATCTGCTCATAATTACATTGATAATCCAAAATAAACGAAACATTCGGAATCCGTGACTTTCAATTTTATCCGTTTAAAAAAAAGTAAGGCTAACCATCACGTTTTTTCGCAAAAATCTGAAAACTTTTTTTTGTTGAAATTCCGGTTCAAAATGATTATAGGTACAGTATACAACACGTTGAGCACGAAACTACCGGTTGGATGCTTAAAGAAAGCGGTGCTTACTGGAAGTTTCGTATTTTGAAATTCGGCCACATTGTGTTTCGAACCTGGATTACAGGCGAACGAGGCGACATATTGAAGCAAACTAAACGTTGATCTGCTCATAATTACATTGATAATCCAAAATAAACGAAACATTCGGAATCCGTGACTTTCAATTTTATCCGTTTAAAAAAAAGTAAGGCTAGCCATCACGTTTTTTCGCAAAAATCTGAAAACTTTTTTTTGTTGAAATTCCGGTTCAAAATGATTATAGGTACAGTATACAACACGTTGAGCACGAAACTACCGGTTGGATGCTTAAAGAAAGCGGTGCTTACTGGAAGTTTCGTATTTTGAAATTCGACCACATTGTGTTTCGAACCTGGATTACAGGCGAACGAGGCGACATATTGAAGCAAACTAAACGTTGATCTGCTCATAATTACATTGATAATCCAAAATAAACGAAACATTCGGAATCCGTGACTATCAATTTTATCCGTTTAAAAAAAGTAAGGCTAACCATCACGTTTTTTCGCAAAAATCTGAAAACTTTTTTTTGTTGAAATTCCGGTTCAAAATGATTATAGGTACAGTATGCAACACGTTGAGCACGAAACTACCGGTTGGATGCTTAAAGAAAGCGGTGCTTACTGGAAGTTTCGTATTTTGAAATTCGGCCACATTGTGCTTCGAACCTGGATTACAGGTGAACGAGGCGACATATTGAAGCAAACTAAACGTTGATCTGCTCATAATAACATTGATAATCCAAAATAAACGAAACATTCGGAATCCGTGACTATCAATTTTATCCGTTTAAAAAAAAGTAAGGCTAACCATCACGTTTTTTCGCAAAAATCTGAAAACTTTTTTTTGTTGAAATTCCGGTTCAAAATGATTATAGGTACAGTATACAACACGTTGAGCACGAAACTACCGGTTGGATGCTTAAAGAAAGCGGTGCTTACTGGAAGTTTCGTATTTTGAAATTCGGCCACATTGTGTTTCGAACCTGGATTACAGGCGAACGAGGCGACATATTGAAGCAAACTAAACGTTGATCTGCTCATAATTACATTGATAATCCAAAATAAACGAAACATTCGGAATCCGTGACTATCAATTTTATCCGCTTAAAAAAAAGTAAGGCTTAACCATCACGTTTTTTCGCAAAAATCTGAAAATTTTTTTTTGTTGAAATTCCGGTTCAAAATGATTATAGGTACAGTATACAACACGTTGAGCACGAAACTACCGGTTGGATGCTTAAAGAAAGCGGTGCTTACTGGAAGTTTCGTATTTTGAAATTCGGCCACATTGTGTTTCGAACCTGGATTACAGGCGAACGAGGCGACATATTGAAGCAAACTAAACGTTGATCTGCTCATAATTACATTGATAATCCAAAATAAACGAAACATTCGGAATCCGTGACTATCAATTTTATCCGTTTAAAAAAAAGTAAGGCTAACCATCACGTTTTTTCGCAAAAATCTGAAAACTTTTTTTTGTTGAAATTCCGGTTCAAAATGATTATAGGTACAGTATACAACACGTTGAGCACGAAACTACCGGTTGGATGCTTAAAGAAAGCGGTGCTTACTGGAAGTTTCGTATTTTGAAATTCGGCCACATTGTGTTTCGAACCTGGATTACAGGCGAACGAGGCGACATATTGAAGCAAACTAAACGTTGATCTGCTCATAATTACATTGATAATCCAAAATAAACGAAACATTCGGAATCCGTGACTATCAATTTTATCCGCTTAAAAAAAAGTAAGGCTTAACCATTACGTTTTTTCGCAAAAATCTGAAAATTTTTTTTTGTTGAAATTCCGGTTCAAAATGATTATAGGTACAGTATACAACACGTTGAGCACGAAACTACCGGTTGGATGCTTAAAGAAAGCGGTGCTTACTGGAAGTTTCGTATTTTGAAATTCGGCCACATTGTGTTTCGAACCTGGATTACAGGCGAACGAGGCGACATATTGAAGCAAACTAAACGTTGATCTGCTCATAATTACATAGATAATCCAAAATAAACGAAACATTCGGAATCCGTGACTATCAATTTTATCCGCTTAAAAAAAAGTAAGGCTCATCACGTTTTTTCGCAAAAATCTGAAAACTTTTTTTTGTTGAAATTTCGGTTCAAAATGATTATAGGTACAGTATACAACACGTTGAGCACGAAACTACCGGTTGGATGCTTAAAGAAAGCGGTGCTTACTGGAAGTTTCGTATTTTGAAATTCGGCCACATTGTGTTTCGAACCTGGATTACAGGCGAACGAGGCGACATATTGAAGCAAACTAAACGTTGATCTGCTCATAATTACATTGATAATCCAAAATAAACGAAACATTCGGAATCCGTGACTATCAATTTTATCCGTTTAAAAAAAAGTAAGGCTAACCATCACGTTTTTTCGCAAAAATCTGAAAACTTTTTTTTGTTGAAATTCCGGTTCAAAATGATTATAGGTACAGTATACAACACGTTGAGCACGAAACTACCGGTTGGATGCTTAAAGAAAGCGGTGCTTACTGGAAGTTTCGTATTTTGAAATTCGGCCACATTGTGTTTCGAACCTGGATTACAGGCGAACGAGGCGACATATTGAAGCAAACTAAACGTTGATCTGCTCATAATTACATTGATAATCCAAAATAAACGAAACCTTCGGAATCCGTGACGATTAATTTTATCCGTTTAAAAAAACGTAAGGCTAACCATCACGTTTTTTCGCAAAAATCTGAAAACTTTTTTTTGTTGAAATTCCGGTTCAAAATGATTATAGGTACAGTATACAACACGTTGAGCACGAAACTACCGGTTGGATGCTTAAAGAAAGCGGTGCTTACTGGAAGTTTCGTATTTTGAAATTCGGCCACATTGTGTTTCGAACCTGGATTACAGGCGAACGAGGCGACATATTGAAGCAAACTAAACGTTGATCTGCTCATAATTACATTGATAATCCAAAATAAACGAAACATTCGGAATCCGTGACTATCAATTTTATCCGTTTAAAAAAAAGTAAGGCTAACCATCACGTTTTTTCGCAAAAATCTGAAAACTTTTTTTTGTTGAAATTCCGGTTCAAAATGATTATAGGTACAGTATACAACACGTTGAGCACGAAACTACCGGTTGGATGCTTAAAGAAAGCGGTGCTTACTGGAAGTTTCGTATTTTGAAATTCGGCCACATTGTGTTTCGAACCTGGATTACAGGCGAACGAGGCGACATATTGAAGCAAACTAAACGTTGATCTGCTCATAATTACATTGATAATCCAAAATAAACGAAACATTCGGAATCCGTGACTATCAATTTTATCCGTTTAAAAAAAAGTAAGGCTAACCATCACGTTTTTTCGCAAAAATCTGAAAACTTTTTTTTGTTGAAATTCCGGTTCAAAATGATTATAGGTACAGTATACAACACGTTGAGCACGAAACTACCGGTTGGATGCTTAAAGAAAGCGGTGCTTACTGGAAGTTTCGTATTTTGAAATTCGGCCACATTGTGTTTCGAACCTGGATTACAGGCGAACGAGGCGACATATTGAAGCAAACTAAACGTTGATCTGCTCATAATTACATTGATAATCCAAAATAAACGAAACATTCGGAATCCGTGACTATCAATTTTATCCGCTTAAAAAAAAGTAAGGCCATCACGTTTTTTCGCAAAAATCTGAAAACTTTTTTTTGTTGAAATTCCGGTTCAAAATGATTATAGGTACAGTATACAACACGTTGAGCACGAAACTACCGGTTGGATGCTTAAAGAAAGCGGTGCTTACTGGAAGTTTCGTATTTTGAAATTCGGCCACATTGTGTTTCGAACCTGGATTACAGGCGAACGAGGCGACACGTTGAAGCAAACTAAACGTTGATCTGCTCATAATTACATTGATAATCCAAAATAAACGAAACATTCGGAATCCGTGACTATCAATTTTATCCGTTTAAAAAAAAGTAAGGCTAACCATCACGTTTTTTCGCAAAAATCTGAAAACTTTTTTGTGTTGAAATTCCGGTTCAAAATGATTATAGGTACAGTATACAACACGTTGAGCACGAAACTACCGGTTGGATGCTTAAAGAAAGCGGTGCTTACTGGAAGTTTCGTATTTTGAAATTCGGCCACATTGTGTTTCGAACCTGGATTACAGGCGAACGAGGCGACACGTTGAAGCAAACTAAACGTTGATCTGCTCATAATTACATTGATAATCCAAAATAAACGAAACATTCGGAATCCGTGACTATCAATTTTATCCGTTTAAAAAAAAGTAAGGCTAACCATCACGTTTTTTCGCAAAAATCTGAAAACTTTTTTTTGTTGAAATTCCGGTTCAAAATGATTATAGGTACAGTATACAACACGTTGAGCACGAAACTACCGGTTGGATGCTTAAAGAAAGCGGTGCTTACTGGAAGTTTCGTATTTTGAAATTCGGCCACATTGTGTTTCGAACCTGGATTACAGGCGAACGAGGCGACATATTGAAGCAAACTAAACGTTGATCTGCTCATAATTACATTGATAATCCAAAATAAACGAAACCTTCGGAATCCGTGACGATCAATTTTATCCGTTTAAAAAAACGTAAGGCTAACCATCACGTTTTTTCGCAAAAATCTGAAAACTTTTTTTTGTTGAAATTCCGGTTCAAAATGATTATAGGTACAGTATACAACACGTTGAGCACGAAACTACCGGTTGGATGCTTAAAGAAAGCGGTGCTTACTGGAAGTTTCGTATTTTGAAATTCGGCCACATTGTGTTTCGAACCTGGATTACAGGCGAACGAGGCGACATATTGAAGCAAACTAAACGTTGATCTGCTCATAATTACATTGATAATCCAAAATAAACGAAACCTTCGGAATCCGTGACGATCAATTTTATCCGTTTAAAAAAACGTAAGGCTAACCATCACGTTTTTTCGCAAAAATCTGAAAACTTTTTTTTGTTGAAATTCCGGTTCAAAATGATTATAGGTACAGTATACAACACGTTGAGCACGAAACTACCGGTTGGATGCTTAAAGAAAGCGGTGCTTACTGGAAGTTTCGTATTTTGAAATTCGGCCACATTGTGTTTCGAACCTGGATTACAGGCGAACGAGGCGACATATTGAAGCAAACTAAACGTTGATCTGCTCATAATTACATTGATAATCCAAAATAAACGAAACATTCGGAATCCGTGACTATCAATTTTATCCGTTTAAAAAAAAGTAAGGCCATCACGTTTTTTCGCAAAAATCTGAAAACTTTTTTTGTTGAAATTCCGGTTCAAAATGATTATAGGTACAGTATACAACACGTTGAGCACGAAACTACCGGTTGGATGCTTAAAGAAAGCGGTGCTTACTGGAAGTTTCGTATTTTGAAATTCGGCCACATTGTGTTTCGAACCTGGATTACAGGCGAACGAGGCGACACGTTGAAGCAAACTAAACGTTGATCTGCTCATAATTACATTGATAATCCAAAATAAACGAAACATTCGGAATCCGTGACTATCAATTTTATCCGTTTAAAAAAAAGTAAGGCACCATCACGTTTTTTCGCAAAAATCTGAAAACTTTTTTTTGTTGAAATTCCGGTTCAAAATGATTATAGGTACAGTATACAACACGTTGAGCACGAAACTACCGGTTGGATGCTTAAAGAAAGCGGTGCTTACTGGAAGTTTCGTATTTTGAAATTCGGCCACATTGTGTTTCGAACCTGGATTACAGGCGAACGAGGCGACACATTGAAGCAAACTAAACGTTGATCTGCTCATAATTACATTGATAATCCAAAATAAACGAAACATTCGGAATCCGTGACTATCAATTTTATCCGTTTAAAAAAAGTAAGGCTAACCATCACGTTTTTTCGCAAAAATCTGAAAACTTTTTTTTGTTGAAATTCCGGTTCAAAATGATTATAGGTACAGTATACAACACGTTGAGCACGAAACTACCGGTTGGATGCTTAAAGAAAGCGGTGCTTACTGGAAGTTTCGTATTTTGAAATTCGGCCACATTGTGTTTCGAACCTGGATTACAGGCGAACGAGGCGACACATTGAAGCAAACTAAACGTTGATCTGCTCATAATTACATTGATAATCCAAAATAAACGAAACATTCGGAATCCGTGACTATCAATTTTATCCGTTTAAAAAAAGTAAGGCTAACCATCACGTTTTTTCGCAAAAATCTGAAAACTTTTTTTTGTTGAAATTCCGGTTCAAAATGATTATAGGTACAGTATACAACACGTTGAGCACGAAACTACCGGTTGGATGCTTAAAGAAAGCGGTGCTTACTGGAAGTTTCGTATTTTGAAATTCGGCCACATTGTGTTTCGAACCTGGATTACAGGCGAACGAGGCGACACATTGAAGCAAACTAAACGTTGATCTGCTCATAATTACATTGATAATCCAAAATAAACGAAACATTCGGAATCCGTGACTATCAATTTTATCCGTTTAAAAAAAGTAAGGCTAACCATCACGTTTTTTCGCAAAAATCTGAAAACTTTTTTTTGTTGAAATTCCGGTTCAAAATGATTATAGGTACAGTATACAACACGTTGAGCACGAAACTACCGGTTGGATGCTTAAAGAAAGCGGTGCTTACTGGAAGTTTCGTATTTTGAAATTCGGCCACATTGTGTTTCGAACCTGGATTACAGGCGAACGAGGCGACACATTGAAGCAAACTAAACGTTGATCTGCTCATAATTACATTGATAATCCAAAATAAACGAAACATTCGGAATCCGTGACTATCAATTTTATCCGTTTAAAAAAAGTAAGGCTAACCATCACGTTTTTTCGCAAAAATCTGAAAACTTTTTTTTGTTGAAATTCCGGTTCAAAATGATTATAGGTACAGTATACAACACGTTGAGCACGAAACTACCGGTTGGATGCTTAAAGAAAGCGGTGCTTACTGGAAGTTTCGTATTTTGAAATTCGGCCACATTGTGTTTCGAACCTGGATTACAGGCGAACGAGGCGACACATTGAAGCAAACTAAACGTTGATCTGCTCATAATTACATTGATAATCCAAAATAAACGAAACATTCGGAATCCGTGACTATCAATTTTATCCGTTTAAAAAAAGTAAGGCTAACCATCACGTTTTTTCGCAAAAATCTGAAAACTTTTTTTTGTTGAAATTCCGGTTCAAAATGATTATAGGTACAGTATACAACACGTTGAGCACGAAACTACCGGTTGGATGCTTAAAGAAAGCGGTGCTTACTGGAAGTTTCGTATTTTGAAATTCGGCCACATTGTGTTTCGAACCTGGATTACAGGCGAACGAGGCGACACATTGAAGCAAACTAAACGTTGATCTGCTCATAATTACATTGATAATCCAAAATAAACGAAACATTCGGAATCCGTGACTATCAATTTTATCCGTTTAAAAAAAGTAAGGCTAACCATCACGTTTTTTCGCAAAAATCTGAAAACTTTTTTTTGTTGAAATTCCGGTTCAAAATGATTATAGGTACAGTATACAACACGTTGAGCACGAAACTACCGGTTGGATGCTTAAAGAAAGCGGTGCTTACTGGAAGTTTCGTATTTTGAAATTCGGCCACATTGTGTTTCGAACCTGGATTACAGGCGAACGAGGCGACACATTGAAGCAAACTAAACGTTGATCTGCTCATAATTACATTGATAATCCAAAATAAACGAAACATTCGGAATCCGTGACTATCAATTTTATCCGTTTAAAAAAAGTAAGGCTAACCATCACGTTTTTTCGCAAAAATCTGAAAACTTTTTTTTGTTGAAATTCCGGTTCAAAATGATTATAGGTACAGTATACAACACGTTGAGCACGAAACTACCGGTTGGATGCTTAAAGAAAGCGGTGCTTACTGGAAGTTTCGTATTTTGAAATTCGGCCACATTGTGTTTCGAACCTGGATTACAGGCGAACGAGGCGACACATTGAAGCAAACTAAACGTTGATCTGCTCATAATTACATTGATAATCCAAAATAAACGAAACATTCGGAATCCGTGACTATCAATTTTATCCGTTTAAAAAAAGTAAGGCTAACCATCACGTTTTTTCGCAAAAATCTGAAAACTTTTTTTTGTTGAAATTCCGGTTCAAAATGATTATAGGTACAGTATACAACACGTTGAGCACGAAACTACCGGTTGGATGCTTAAAGAAAGCGGTGCTTACTGGAAGTTTCGTATTTTGAAATTCGGCCACATTGTGTTTCGAACCTGGATTACAGGCGAACGAGGCGACACATTGAAGCAAACTAAACGTTGATCTGCTCATAATTACATTGATAATCCAAAATAAACGAAACATTCGGAATCCGTGACTATCAATTTTATCCGTTTAAAAAAAGTAAGGCTAACCATCACGTTTTTTCGCAAAAATCTGAAAACTTTTTTTTGTTGAAATTCCGGTTCAAAATGATTATAGGTACAGTATACAACACGTTGAGCACGAAACTACCGGTTGGATGCTTAAAGAAAGCGGTGCTTACTGGAAGTTTCGTATTTTGAAATTCGGCCACATTGTGTTTCGAACCTGGATTACAGGCGAACGAGGCGACACATTGAAGCAAACTAAACGTTGATCTGCTCATAATTACATTGATAATCCAAAATAAACGAAACATTCGGAATCCGTGACTATCAATTTTATCCGTTTAAAAAAAGTAAGGCTAACCATCACGTTTTTTCGCAAAAATCTGAAAACTTTTTTTTGTTGAAATTCCGGTTCAAAATGATTATAGGTACAGTATACAACACGTTGAGCACGAAACTACCGGTTGGATGCTTAAAGAAAGCGGTGCTTACTGGAAGTTTCGTATTTTGAAATTCGGCCACATTGTGTTTCGAACCTGGATTACAGGCGAACGAGGCGACACATTGAAGCAAACTAAACGTTGATCTGCTCATAATTACATTGATAATCCAAAATAAACGAAACATTCGGAATCCGTGACTATCAATTTTATCCGTTTAAAAAAAGTAAGGCTAACCATCACGTTTTTTCGCAAAAATCTGAAAACTTTTTTTTGTTGAAATTCCGGTTCAAAATGATTATAGGTACAGTATACAACACGTTGAGCACGAAACTACCGGTTGGATGCTTAAAGAAAGCGGTGCTTACTGGAAGTTTCGTATTTTGAAATTCGGCCACATTGTGTTTCGAACCTGGATTACAGGCGAACGAGGCGACACATTGAAGCAAACTAAACGTTGATCTGCTCATAATTACATTGATAATCCAAAATAAACGAAACATTCGGAATCCGTGACTATCAATTTTATCCGTTTAAAAAAAGTAAGGCTAACCATCACGTTTTTTCGCAAAAATCTGAAAACTTTTTTTTGTTGAAATTCCGGTTCAAAATGATTATAGGTACAGTATACAACACGTTGAGCACGAAACTACCGGTTGGATGCTTAAAGAAAGCGGTGCTTACTGGAAGTTTCGTATTTTGAAATTCGGCCACATTGTGTTTCGAACCTGGATTACAGGCGAACGAGGCGACACATTGAAGCAAACTAAACGTTGATCTGCTCATAATTACATTGATAATCCAAAATAAACGAAACATTCGGAATCCGTGACTATCAATTTTATCCGTTTAAAAAAAGTAAGGCTAACCATCACGTTTTTTCGCAAAAATCTGAAAACTTTTTTTTGTTGAAATTCCGGTTCAAAATGATTATAGGTACAGTATACAACACGTTGAGCACGAAACTACCGGTTGGATGCTTAAAGAAAGCGGTGCTTACTGGAAGTTTCGTATTTTGAAATTCGGCCACATTGTGTTTCGAACCTGGATTACAGGCGAACGAGGCGACACATTGAAGCAAACTAAACGTTGATCTGCTCATAATTACATTGATAATCCAAAATAAACGAAACATTCGGAATCCGTGACTATCAATTTTATCCGTTTAAAAAAAGTAAGGCTAACCATCACGTTTTTTCGCAAAAATCTGAAAACTTTTTTTTGTTGAAATTCCGGTTCAAAATGATTATAGGTACAGTATACAACACGTTGAGCACGAAACTACCGGTTGGATGCTTAAAGAAAGCGGTGCTTACTGGAAGTTTCGTATTTTGAAATTCGGCCACATTGTGTTTCGAACCTGGATTACAGGCGAACGAGGCGACACATTGAAGCAAACTAAACGTTGATCTGCTCATAATTACATTGATAATCCAAAATAAACGAAACATTCGGAATCCGTGACTATCAATTTTATCCGTTTAAAAAAAGTAAGGCTAACCATCACGTTTTTTCGCAAAAATCTGAAAACTTTTTTTTGTTGAAATTCCGGTTCAAAATGATTATAGGTACAGTATACAACACGTTGAGCACGAAACTACCGGTTGGATGCTTAAAGAAAGCGGTGCTTACTGGAAGTTTCGTATTTTGAAATTCGGCCACATTGTGTTTCGAACCTGGATTACAGGCGAACGAGGCGACACATTGAAGCAAACTAAACGTTGATCTGCTCATAATTACATTGATAATCCAAAATAAACGAAACATTCGGAATCCGTGACTATCAATTTTATCCGTTTAAAAAAAGTAAGGCTAACCATCACGTTTTTTCGCAAAAATCTGAAAACTTTTTTTTGTTGAAATTCCGGTTCAAAATGATTATAGGTACAGTATACAACACGTTGAGCACGAAACTACCGGTTGGATGCTTAAAGAAAGCGGTGCTTACTGGAAGTTTCGTATTTTGAAATTCGGCCACATTGTGTTTCGAACCTGGATTACAGGCGAACGAGGCGACACATTGAAGCAAACTAAACGTTGATCTGCTCATAATTACATTGATAATCCAAAATAAACGAAACATTCGGAATCCGTGACTATCAATTTTATCCGTTTAAAAAAAGTAAGGCTAACCATCACGTTTTTTCGCAAAAATCTGAAAACTTTTTTTTGTTGAAATTCCGGTTCAAAATGATTATAGGTACAGTATACAACACGTTGAGCACGAAACTACCGGTTGGATGCTTAAAGAAAGCGGTGCTTACTGGAAGTTTCGTATTTTGAAATTCGGCCACATTGTGTTTCGAACCTGGATTACAGGCGAACGAGGCGACACATTGAAGCAAACTAAACGTTGATCTGCTCATAATTACATTGATAATCCAAAATAAACGAAACATTCGGAATCCGTGACTATCAATTTTATCCGTTTAAAAAAAGTAAGGCTAACCATCACGTTTTTTCGCAAAAATCTGAAAACTTTTTTTTGTTGAAATTCCGGTTCAAAATGATTATAGGTACAGTATACAACACGTTGAGCACGAAACTACCGGTTGGATGCTTAAAGAAAGCGGTGCTTACTGGAAGTTTCGTATTTTGAAATTCGGCCACATTGTGTTTCGAACCTGGATTACAGGCGAACGAGGCGACACATTGAAGCAAACTAAACGTTGATCTGCTCATAATTACATTGATAATCCAAAATAAACGAAACATTCGGAATCCGTGACTATCAATTTTATCCGTTTAAAAAAAGTAAGGCTAACCATCACGTTTTTTCGCAAAAATCTGAAAACTTTTTTTTGTTGAAATTCCGGTTCAAAATGATTATAGGTACAGTATACAACACGTTGAGCACGAAACTACCGGTTGGATGCTTAAAGAAAGCGGTGCTTACTGGAAGTTTCGTATTTTGAAATTCGGCCACATTGTGTTTCGAACCTGGATTACAGGCGAACGAGGCGACACATTGAAGCAAACTAAACGTTGATCTGCTCATAATTACATTGATAATCCAAAATAAACGAAACATTCGGAATCCGTGACTATCAATTTTATCCGTTTAAAAAAAGTAAGGCTAACCATCACGTTTTTTCGCAAAAATCTGAAAACTTTTTTTTGTTGAAATTCCGGTTCAAAATGATTATAGGTACAGTATACAACACGTTGAGCACGAAACTACCGGTTGGATGCTTAAAGAAAGCGGTGCTTACTGGAAGTTTCGTATTTTGAAATTCGGCCACATTGTGTTTCGAACCTGGATTACAGGCGAACGAGGCGACACATTGAAGCAAACTAAACGTTGATCTGCTCATAATTACATTGATAATCCAAAATAAACGAAACATTCGGAATCCGTGACTATCAATTTTATCCGTTTAAAAAAAGTAAGGCTAACCATCACGTTTTTTCGCAAAAATCTGAAAACTTTTTTTTGTTGAAATTCCGGTTCAAAATGATTATAGGTACAGTATACAACACGTTGAGCACGAAACTACCGGTTGGATGCTTAAAGAAAGCGGTGCTTACTGGAAGTTTCGTATTTTGAAATTCGGCCACATTGTGTTTCGAACCTGGATTACAGGCGAACGAGGCGACACATTGAAGCAAACTAAACGTTGATCTGCTCATAATTACATTGATAATCCAAAATAAACGAAACATTCGGAATCCGTGACTATCAATTTTATCCGTTTAAAAAAAGTAAGGCTAACCATCACGTTTTTTCGCAAAAATCTGAAAACTTTTTTTTGTTGAAATTCCGGTTCAAAATGATTATAGGTACAGTATACAACACGTTGAGCACGAAACTACCGGTTGGATGCTTAAAGAAAGCGGTGCTTACTGGAAGTTTCGTATTTTGAAATTCGGCCACATTGTGTTTCGAACCTGGATTACAGGCGAACGAGGCGACACATTGAAGCAAACTAAACGTTGATCTGCTCATAATTACATTGATAATCCAAAATAAACGAAACATTCGGAATCCGTGACTATCAATTTTATCCGTTTAAAAAAAGTAAGGCTAACCATCACGTTTTTTCGCAAAAATCTGAAAACTTTTTTTTGTTGAAATTCCGGTTCAAAATGATTATAGGTACAGTATACAACACGTTGAGCACGAAACTACCGGTTGGATGCTTAAAGAAAGCGGTGCTTACTGGAAGTTTCGTATTTTGAAATTCGGCCACATTGTGTTTCGAACCTGGATTACAGGCGAACGAGGCGACACGTTGAAGCAAACTAAACGTTGATCTGCTCATAATTACATTGATAATCCAAAATAAACGAAACATTCGGAATCCGTGACTATCAATTTTATCCGTTTAAAAAAAGTAAGGCTAACCATCACGTTTTTTCGCAAAAATCTGAAAACTTTTTTTTGTTGAAATTCCGGTTCAAAATGATTATAGGTACAGTATACAACACGTTGAGCACGAAACTACCGGTTGGATGCTTAAAGAAAGCGGTGCTTACTGGAAGTTTCGTATTTTGAAATTCGGCCACATTGTGTTTCGAACCTGGATTACAGGCGAACGAGGCGACATATTGAAGCAAACTAAACGTTGATCTGCTCATAATTACATTGATAATCCAAAATAAACGAAACATTCGGAATCCGTGACTTTCAATTTTATCCGTTTAAAAAAAGTAAGGCTAACCATCACGTTTTTTCGCAAAAATCTGAAAACTTTTTTTTGTTGAAATTCCGGTTCAAAATGATTATAGGTACAGTATACAACACGTTGAGCACGAAACTACCGGTTGGATGCTTAAAGAAAGCGGTGCTTACTGGAAGTTTCGTATTTTGAAATTCGACCACATTGTGTTTCGAACCTGGATTACAGGCGAACGAGGCGACATATTGAAGCAAACTAAACGTTGATCTGCTCATAATTACATTGATAATCCAAAATAAACGAAACATTCGGAATCCGTGACTATCAATTTTATCCGTTTAAAAAAAGTAAGGCTAACCATCACGTTTTTTCGCAAAAATCTGAAAACTTTTTTTTGTTGAAATTCCGGTTCAAAATGATTATAGGTACAGTATGCAACACGTTGAGCACGAAACTACCGGTTGGATGCTTAAAGAAAGCGGTGCTTACTGGAAGTTTCGTATTTTGAAATTCGGCCACATTGTGCTTCGAACCTGGATTACAGGTGAACGAGGCGACATATTGAAGCAAACTAAACGTTGATCTGCTCATAATAACATTGATAATCCAAAATAAACGAAACATTCGGAATCCGTGACTATCAATTTTATCCGTTTAAAAAAAAGTAAGGCTAACCATCACGTTTTTTCGCAAAAATCTGAAAACTTTTTTTTGTTGAAATTCCGGTTCAAAATGATTATAGGTACAGTATACAACACGTTGAGCACGAAACTACCGGTTGGATGCTTAAAGAAAGCGGTGCTTACTGGAAGTTTCGTATTTTGAAATTCGGCCACATTGTGTTTCGAACCTGGATTACAGGCGAACGAGGCGACATATTGAAGCAAACTAAACGTTGATCTGCTCATAATTACATTGATAATCCAAAATAAACGAAACATTCGGAATCCGTGACTATCAATTTTATCCGCTTAAAAAAAAGTAAGGCTTAACCATCACGTTTTTTCGCAAAAATCTGAAAATTTTTTTTTGTTGAAATTCCGGTTCAAAATGATTATAGGTACAGTATACAACACGTTGAGCACGAAACTACCGGTTGGATGCTTAAAGAAAGCGGTGCTTACTGGAAGTTTCGTATTTTGAAATTCGGCCACATTGTGTTTCGAACCTGGATTACAGGCGAACGAGGCGACATATTGAAGCAAACTTAACGTTGATCTGCTCATAATTACATAGATAATCCAAAATAAACGAAACATTCGGAATCCGTGACTATCAATTTTATCCGCTTAAAAAAAAGTAAGGCTCATCACGTTTTTTCGCAAAAATCTGAAAACTTTTTTTTGTTGAAATTTCGGTTCAAAATGATTATAGGTACAGTATACAACACGTTGAGCACGAAACTACCGGTTGGATGCTTAAAGAAAGCGGTGCTTACTGGAAGTTTCGTATTTTGAAATTCGGCCACATTGTGTTTCGAACCTGGATTACAGGCGAACGAGGCGACATATTGAAGCAAACTAAACGTTGATCTGCTCATAATTACATTGATAATCCAAAATAAACGAAACATTCGGAATCCGTGACTATCAATTTTATCCGTTTAAAAAAAGTAAGGCTAACCATCACGTTTTTTCGCAAAAATCTGAAAACTTTTTTTTGTTGAAATTCCGGTTCAAAATGATTATAGGTACAGTATGCAACACGTTGAGCACGAAACTACCGGTTGGATGCTTAAAGAAAGCGGTGCTTACTGGAAGTTTCGTATTTTGAAATTCGGCCACATTGTGTTTCGAACCTGGATTACAGGCGAACGAGGCGACATATTGAAGCAAACTAAACGTTGATCTGCTCATAATTACATTGATAATCCAAAATAAACGAAACATTCGGAATCCGTGACTATCAATTTTATCCGCTTAAAAAAAAGTAAGGCTTAACCATCACGTTTTTTCGCAAAAATCTGAAAATTTTTTTTTGTTGAAATTCCGGTTCAAAATGATTATAGGTACAGTATACAACACGTTGAGCACGAAACTACCGGTTGGATGCTTAAAGAAAGCGGTGCTTACTGGAAGTTTCGTATTTTGAAATTCGGCCACATTGTGTTTCGAACCTGGATTACAGGCGAACGAGGCGACATATTGAAGCAAACTAAACGTTGATCTGCTCATAATTACATTGATAATCCAAAATAAACGAAACATTCGGAATCCGTGACTATCAATTTTATCCGTTTAAAAAAAAGTAAGGCTAACCATCACGTTTTTTCGCAAAAATCTGAAAACTTTTTTTTGTTGAAATTCCGGTTCAAAATGATTATAGGTACAGTATACAACACGTTGAGCACGAAACTACCGGTTGGATGCTTAAAGAAAGCGGTGCTTACTGGAAGTTTCGTATTTTGAAATTCGGCCACATTGTGTTTCGAACCTGGATTACAGGCGAACGAGGCGACATATTGAAGCAAACTTAACGTTGATCTGCTCATAATTACATTGATAATCCAAAATAAACGAAACCTTCGGAATCCGTGACGATCAATTTTATCCGTTTAAAAAAACGTAAGGCTAACCATCACGTTTTTTCGCAAAAATCTGAAAACTTTTTTTTGTTGAAATTCCGGTTCAAAATGATTATAGGTACAGTATACAACACGTTGAGCACGAAACTACCGGTTGGATGCTTAAAGAAAGCGGTGCTTACTGGAAGTTTCGTATTTTGAAATTCGGCCACATTGTGTTTCGAACCTGGATTACAGGCGAACGAGGCGACATATTGAAGCAAACTAAACGTTGATCTGCTCATAATTACATTGATAATCCAAAATAAACGAAACATTCGGAATCCGTGACTATCAATTTTATCCGCTTAAAAAAAAGTAAGGCCATCACGTTTTTTCGCAAAAATCTGAAAACTTTTTTTTGTTGAAATTCCGGTTCAAAATGATTATAGGTACAGTATACAACACGTTGAGCACGAAACTACCGGTTGGATGCTTAAAGAAAGCGGTGCTTACTGGAAGTTTCGTATTTTGAAATTCGGCCACATTGTGTTTCGAACCTGGATTACAGGCGAACGAGGCGACATATTGAAGCAAACTAAACGTTGATCTGCTCATAATTACATTGATAATCCAAAATAAACGAAACATTCGGAATCCGTGACTATCAATTTTATCCGTTTAAAAAAAAGTAAGGCTAACCATCACGTTTTTTCGCAAAAATCTGAAAACTTTTTTTTGTTGAAATTCCGGTTCAAAATGATTATAGGTACAGTATACAACACGTTGAGCACGAAACTACCGGTTGGATGCTTAAAGAAAGCGGTGCTTACTGGAAGTTTCGTATTTTGAAATTCGGCCACATTGTGTTTCGAACCTGGATTACAGGCGAACGAGGCGACACGTTGAAGCAAACTAAACGTTGATCTGCTCATAATTACATTGATAATCCAAAATAAACGAAACATTCGGAATCCGTGACTATCAATTTTATCCGTTTAAAAAAAAGTAAGGCTAACCATCACGTTTTTTCGCAAAAATCTGAAAACTTTTTTGTGTTGAAATTCCGGTTCAAAATGATTATAGGTACAGTATACAACACGTTGAGCACGAAACTACCGGTTGGATGCTTAAAGAAAGCGGTGCTTACTGGAAGTTTCGTATTTTGAAATTCGGCCACATTGTGTTTCGAACCTGGATTACAGGCGAACGAGGCGACACGTTGAAGCAAACTAAACGTTGATCTGCTCATAATTACATTGATAATCCAAAATAAACGAAACATTCGGAATCCGTGACTATCAATTTTATCCGTTTAAAAAAAAGTAAGGCTAACCATCACGTTTTTTCGCAAAAATCTGAAAACTTTTTTTTGTTGAAATTCCGGTTCAAAATGATTATAGGTACAGTATACAACACGTTGAGCACGAAACTACCGGTTGGATGCTTAAAGAAAGCGGTGCTTACTGGAAGTTTCGTATTTTGAAATTCGGCCACATTGTGTTTCGAACCTGGATTACAGGCGAACGAGGCGACATATTGAAGCAAACTAAACGTTGATCTGCTCATAATTACATTGATAATCCAAAATAAACGAAACATTCGGAATCCGTGACTATCAATTTTATCCGTTTAAAAAAAAGTAAGGCTAACCATCACGTTTTTTCGCAAAAATCTGAAAACTTTTTTTTGTTGAAATTCCGGTTCAAAATGATTATAGGTACAGTATACAACACGTTGAGCACGAAACTACCGGTTGGATGCTTAAAGAAAGCGGTGCTTACTGGAAGTTTCGTATTTTGAAATTCGGCCACATTGTGTTTCGAACCTGGATTACAGGCGAACGAGGCGACATATTGAAGCAAACTAAACGTTGATCTGCTCATAATTACATTGATAATCCAAAATAAACGAAACATTCGGAATCCGTGACTATCAATTTTATCCGTTTAAAAAAAAGTAAGGCTAACCATCACGTTTTTTCGCAAAAATCTGAAAACTTTTTTTTGTTGAAATTCCGGTTCAAAATGATTATAGGTACAGTAAACAACACGTTGAGCACGAAACTACCGGTTGGATGCTTAAAGAAAGCGGTGCTTACTGGAAGTTTCGTATTTTGAAATTCGGCCACATTGTGTTTCGAACCTGGATTACAGGCGAACGAGGCGACATATTGAAACAAACTAAAAGTTGATCTGCTCATAATTACATTGATAATCCAAAATAAACGAAACATTCGGAATCCGCGACTATCAATTTTATCCGTTTAAAAAAAAGTAAGGCTAACAACCATCACGTTTTTTCGCAAAAATCTGAAAACTTTTTTTGTTGAAATTCCGGTTCAAAATGATTATAGGTACAGTATACAACACGTTGAGCACGAAACTACCGGTTGGATGCTTAAAGAAAGCGGTGCTTACTGGAAGTTTCGTATTTTGAAATTCGGCCACATTGTGTTTCGAACCTGGATTACAGGCGAACGAGGCGACACGTTGAAGCAAACTAAACGTTGATCTGCTCATAATTACATTGATAATCCAAAATAAACGAAACATTCGGAATCCGTGACTATCAATTTTATCCGTTTAAAAAAAAGTAAGGCTAGCCATCACGTTTTTTCTCAAAAATCTGAAAACTTTTTTTTTTGTTGAAATTCCGGTTCAAAATGATTATAGGTACAGTATACAACATGTTGAGCACGAAACTATCGGTAGGATGCTTAAAGAAGGCGGTGCGGTTACTGGAAGTTTCGTATTTTGAAATTCGGCCACATTGTGTTTCGAACCTGGATTACAGGCGAACGAGGCGACATATTGAAGCAAACTAAACGTTGATCTGCTCATAATTACATTGATAATCCAAAATAAACGAAACATTCGGAATCCGTGACTATCAATTTTATCCGTTTAAAAAAAAGTAAGGCTAACCATCACGTTTTTTCGCAAAAATCTGAAAACTTTTTTTTGTTGAAATTCCGGTTCAAAATGATTATAGGTACAGTATACAACACGTTGAGCACGAAACTACCGGTTGGATGCTTAAAGAAAGCGGTGCTTACTGGAAGTTTCGTATTTTGAAATTCGGCCACATTGTGTTTCGAACCTGGATTACATGCGAACGAGGCGACACAATGAAGCAAACTAAACGTTGATCTGCTCATAATTACATTGATAATCCAAAATAAACGAAACATTCGGAATCCGTGACTATCAATTTTATCCGTTTAAAAAAAAGTAAGGCTAACCATCAAGTTTTTTCGCAAAAATCTGAAAACTTTTTTTGTTGAAATTCCGGTTCAAAATGATTATAGGTACAGTATACAACACGTTGAGCACGAAACTACCGGTTGGATGCTTAAAGAAAGCGGTGCTTACTGGAAGTTTCGTATTTTGAAATTCGGCCACATTGTGTTTCGAACCTGGATTACAGGCGAACGAGGCGACACGTTGAAGCAAACTAAACGTTGATCTGCTCATAATTACATTGATAATCCAAAATAAACGAAACATTCGGAATCCGTGACTATCAATTTTATCCGTTTAAAAAAAAGTAAGGTAAAAAAAGTAACCATCACGTTTTTTCGCAAAAATCTGAAAGCTTTTTTTTGTTGAAATTCCGGTTCAAAATGATTATAGGTACAGTATACAACACGTTGAGCACGAAACTACCGGTTGGATGCTTAAAGAAAAGGGTGCTTACTGGAAGTTTCGTATTTTGAAATTCGGCCACATTGTGTTTCGAACCTGGATTACAGGCGAACGAGGCGACACGTTGAAGCAAACTAAACGTTGATCTGCTCATAATTACATTGATAATCCAAAATAAACGAAACATTCGGAATCCGTGACTATCAATTTTATCCGTTTAAAAAAAAGTAAGGCTAGCCATCACGTTTTTTCTCAAAAATCTGAAAACTTTTTTTTTTGTTGAAATTCCGGTTCAAAATGATTATAGGTACAGTATACAACATGTTGAGCACGAAACTATCGGTAGGATGCTTAAAGAAGGCGGTGCGGTTACTGGAAGTTTCGTATTTTGAAATTCGGCCACATTGTGTTTCGAACCTGGATTACAGGCGAACGAGGCGACATATTGAAGCAAACTAAACGTTGATCTGCTCATAATTACATTGATAATCCAAAATAAACGAAACATTCGGAATCCGTGACTATCAATTTTATCCGTTTAAAAAAAAGTAAGGCTAACCATCACGTTTTTTCGCAAAAATCTGAAAACTTTTTTTTGTTGAAATTCCGGTTCAAAATGATTATAGGTACAGTATACAACACGTTGAGCACGAAACTACCGGTTGGATGCTTAAAGAAAGCGGTGCTTACTGGAAGTTTCGTATTTTGAAATTCGGCCACATTGTGTTTCGAACCTGGATTACATGCGAACGAGGCGACACAATGAAGCAAACTAAACGTTGATCTGCTCATAATTACATTGATAATCCAAAATAAACGAAACATTCGGAATCCGTGACTATCAATTTTATCCGTTTAAAAAAAAGTAAGGCTAACCATCACGTTTTTTCGCAAAAATCTGAAAACTTTTTTTGTTGAAATTCCGGTTCAAAATGATTATAGGTACAGTATACAACACGTTGAGCACGAAACTACCGGTTGGATGCTTAAAGAAAGCGGTGCTTACTGGAAGTTTCGTATTTTGAAATTCGGCCACATTGTGTTTCGAACCTGGATTACAGGCGAACGAGGCGACACGTTGAAGCAAACTAAACGTTGATCTGCTCATAATTACATTGATAATCCAAAATAAACGAAACATTCGGAATCCGTGACTATCAATTTTATCCGTTTAAAAAAAAGTAAGGTAAAAAAAGTAACCATCACGTTTTTACTCAAAAATCTGAAAACTTTTTTTTGTTGAAATTCCGGTTCAAAATGATTATATGTACAGTATACAACACGTTGAGCACGAAACTACCGGTTGGATGCTTAAAGAAAGCGGTGCTTACTGGAAGTTTCGTATTTTGAAATTCGGCCACATTGTGTTTCGAACCTGGATTACAGGCGAACGAGGCGACATATTGAAGCAAACTAAAAGTTGATCTGCTCATAATTACATTGATAATCCAAAATAAACGAAACATTCGGAATCCGCGACTATCAATTTTATCCGTTTAAAAAAAAGTAAGGCTAACCATCACGTTTTTTCGCAAAAATCTGAAAACTTTTTTTGTTGAAATTCCGGTTCAAAATGATTATAGGTACAGTATACAACACGTTGAGCACGAAACTACCGGTTGGATGCTTAAAGAAAGCGGTGCTTACTGGAAGTTTCGTATTTTGAAATTCGGCCACATTGTGTTTCGAACCTGGATTACAGGCGAACGAGGCGACACGTTGAAGCAAACTAAACGTTGATCTGCTCATAATTACATTGATAATCCAAAATAAACGAAACATTCGGAATCCGTGACTATCAATTTTATCCGTTTAAAAAAAAGTAAGGCTAGCCATCACGTTTTTTCGCAAAAATCTGAAAACTTTTTTTTGTTGAAATTCCGGTTCAAAATGATTATAGGTACAGTAAACAACACGTTGAGCACGAAACTACCGGTTGGATGCTTAAAGAAAGCGGTGCTTACTGGAAGTTTCGTATTTTGAAATTCGGCCACATTGTGTTTCGAACCTGGATTACAGGCGAACGAGGCGACATATTGAAGCAAACTAAACGTTGATCTGCTCATAATTACATTGATAATCCAAAATAAACGAAACATTCGGAATCCGTGACTATCAATTTTATCCGTTTAAAAAAAAGTAAGGCTAACCATCACGTTTTTTCGCAAAAATCTGAAAACTTTTTTTTGTTGAAATTCCGGTTCAAAATGATTATAGGTACAGTATACAACACGTTGAGCACGAAACTACCGGTTGGATGCTTAAAGAAAGCGGTGCTTACTGGAAGTTTCGTATTTTGAAATTCGGCCACATTGTGTTTCGAACCTGGATTACATGCGAACGAGGCGACACAATGAAGCAAACTAAACGTTGATCTGCTCATAATTACATTGATAATCCAAAATAAACGAAACATTCGGAATCCGTGACTATCAATTTTATCCGTTTAAAAAAAAGTAAGGCTAACCATCACGTTTTTTCGCAAAAATCTGAAAACTTTTTTTGTTGAAATTCCGGTTCAAAATGATTATAGGTACAGTATACAACACGTTGAGCACGAAACTACCGGTTGGATGCTTAAAGAAAGCGGTGCTTACTGGAAGTTTCGTATTTTGAAATTCGGCCACATTGTGTTTCGAACCTGGATTACAGGCGAACGAGGCGACATATTGAAGCAAACTAAACGTTGATCTGCTCATAATTACATTGATAATCCAAAATAAACGAAACATTCGGAATCCGTGACTATCAATTTTATCCGTTTAAAAAAAAGTAAGGCTAACCATCACGTTTTTTCGCAAAAATCTGAAAACTTTTTTTTGTTGAAATTCCGGTTCAAAATGATTATAGGTACAGTATACAACACGTTGAGCACGAAACTACCGGTTGGATGCTTAAAGAAAGCGGTGCTTACTGGAAGTTTCGTATTTTGAAATTCGGCCACATTGTGTTTCGAACCTGGATTACATGCGAACGAGGCGACACAATGAAGCAAACTAAACGTTGATCTGCTCATAATTACATTGATAATCCAAAATAAACGAAACATTCGGAATCCGTGACTATCAATTTTATCCGTTTAAAAAAAAGTAAGGCTAACCATCACGTTTTTTCGCAAAAATCTGAAAACTTTTTTTGTTGAAATTCCGGTTCAAAATGATTATAGGTACAGTATACAACACGTTGAGCACGAAACTACCGGTTGGATGCTTAAAGAAAGCGGTGCTTACTGGAAGTTTCGTATTTTGAAATTCGGCCACATTGTGTTTCGAACCTGGATTACAGGCGAACGAGGCGACACGTTGAAGCAAACTAAACGTTGATCTGCTCATAATTACATTGATAATCCAAAATAAACGAAACATTCGGAATCCGTGACTATCAATTTTATCCGTTTAAAAAAAAGTAAGGCTAACCATCACGTTTTTTCGCAAAAATCTGAAAACTTTTTTTTGTTGAAATTCCGGTTCAAAATGATTATAGGTACAGTAAACAACACGTTGAGCACGAAACTACCGGTTGGATGCTTAAAGAAAGCGGTGCTTACTGGAAGTTTCGTATTTTGAAATTCGGCCACATTGTGTTTCGAACCTGGATTACAGGCGAACGAGGCGACATATTGAAGCAAACTAAACGTTGATCTGCTCATAATTACATTGATAATCCAAAATAAACGAAACATTCGGAATCCGTGACTATCAATTTTATCCGTTTAAAAAAAGTAAGGCTAACCATCACGTTTTTTCGCAAAAATCTGAAAACTTTTTTTTGTTGAAATTCCGGTTCAAAATGATTATAGGTACAGTATACAACACGTTGAGCACGAAACTACCGGTTGGATGCTTAAAGAAAGCGGTGCTTACTGGAAGTTTCGTATTTTGAAATTCGGCCACATTGTGTTTCGAACCTGGATTACAGGCGAACGAGGCGACACGTTGAAGCAAACTAAACGTTGATCTGCTCATAATTACATTGATAATCCAAAATAAACGAAACATTCGGAATCCGTGACTATCAATTTTATCCGTTTAAAAAAAAGTAAGGCTAACCATCACGTTTTTTCGCAAAAATCTGAAAACTTTTTTTTGTTGAAATTCCGGTTCAAAATGATTATAGGTACAGTAAACAACACGTTGAGCACGAAACTACCGGTTGGATGCTTAAAGAAAGCGGTGCTTACTGGAAGTTTCGTATTTTGAAATTCGGCCACATTGTGTTTCGAACCTGGATTACAGGCGAACGAGGCGACACGTTGAAGCAAACTAAACGTTGATCTGCTCATAATAACATTGATAATCCAAAATAAACGAAACATTCGGAAACCGTGACTATCAATTTTATCCGTTTAAAAAAAAGTAAGGCTAACCATCACGTTTTTTCGCAAAAATCTGAAAACTTTTTTTTGTTGAAATTCCGGTTCAAAATGATTATAGGTACAGTAAACAACACGTTGAGCACGAAACTACCGGTTGGATGCTTAAAGAAAGCGGTGCTTACTGGAAGTTTCGTATTTTGAAATTCGGCCACATTGTGTTTCGAACCTGGATTACAGGCGAACGAGGCGACACGTTGAAGCAAACTAAACGTTGATCTGCTCATAATAACATTGATAATCCAAAATAAACGAAACATTCGGAAACCGTGACTATCAATTTTATCCGTTTAAAAAAAAGTAAGGCTAACCATCACGTTTTTTCGCAAAAATCTGAAAACTTTTTTTTGTTGAAATTCCGGTTCAAAATGATTATAGGTACAGTAAACAACACGTTGAGCACGAAACTACCGGTTGGATGCTTAAAGAAAGCGGTGCTTACTGGAAGTTTCGTATTTTGAAATTCGGCCACATTGTGTTTCGAACCTGGATTACAGGCGAACGAGGCGACACGTTGAAGCAAACTAAACGTTGATCTGCTCATAATTACATTGATAATCCAAAATAAACGAAACATTCGGAATCCGTGACTATCAATTTTATCCGTTTAAAAAAAAGTAAGGCTAACCATCACGTTTTTTCGCAAAAATCTGAAAACTTTTTTTTGTTGAAATTCCGGTTCAAAATGATTATAGGTACAGTATACAACACGTTGAGCACGAAACTACCGGTTGGATGCTTAAAGAAAGCGGTGCTTACTGGAAGTTTCGTATTTTGAAATTCGGCCACATTGTGTTTCGAACCTGGATTACAGGCGAACGAGGCGACATATTGAAGCAAACTAAACGTTGATCTGCTCATAATTACATTGATAATCCAAAATAAACGAAACATTCGGAATCCGTGACTATCAATTTTATCCGTTTAAAAAAAAGTAAGGCTAGCCATCACGTTTTTTCTCAAAAATCTGAAAACTTTTTTTTTTGTTGAAATTCCGGTTCAAAATGATTATAGGTACAGTATACAACATGTTGAGCACGAAACTATCGGTAGGATGCTTAAAGAAGGCGGTGCGGTTACTGGAAGTTTCGTATTTTGAAATTCGGCCACATTGTGTTTCGAACCTGGATTACAGGCGAACGAGGCGACATATTGAAGCAAACTAAACGTTGATCTGCTCATAATTACATTGATAATCCAAAATAAACGAAACATTCGGAATCCGTGACTATCAATTTTATCCGTTTAAAAAAAAGTAAGGCTAACCATCACGTTTTTTCGCAAAAATCTGAAAACTTTTTTTGTTGAAATTCCGGTTCAAAATGATTATAGGTACAGTATACAACACGTTGAGCACGAAACTACCGGTTGGATGCTTAAAGAAAGCGGTGCTTACTGGAAGTTTCGTATTTTGAAATTCGGCCACATTGTGTTTCGAACCTGGATTACAGGCGAACGAGGCGACATATTGAAGCAAACTAAACGTTGATCTGCTCATAATTACATTTATAATCCAAAATAAACGAAACATTCGGAATCCGTGACTATCAATTTTATCCGTTTAAAAAAAAGTAAGGCTAACCATCACGTTTTTTCGCAAAAATCTGAAAACTTTTTTTTGTTGAAATTCCGGTTCAAAATGATTATAGGTACAGTAAACAACACGTTGAGCACGAAACTACCGGTTGGATGCTTAAAGAAAGCGGTGCTTACTGGAAGTTTCGTATTTTGAAATTCGGCCACATTGTGTTTCGAACCTGGATTACAGGCGAACGAGGCGACACGTTGAAGCAAACTAAACGTTGATCTGCTCATAATTACATTGATAATCCAAAATAAACGAAACATTCGGAATCCGTGACTATCAATTTTATCCGTTTAAAAAAAGTAAGGCTAACCATCACGTTTTTTCGCAAAAATCTGAAAACTTTTTTTTGTTGAAATTCCGGTTCAAAATGATTATAGGTACAGTATACAACACGTTGAGCACGAAACTACCGGTTGGATGCTTAAAGAAAGCGGTGCTTACTGGAAGTTTCGTATTTTGAAATTCGGCCACATTGTGTTTCGAACCTGGATTACAGGCGAACGAGGCGACATATTGAAGCAAACTAAACGTTGATCTGCTCATAATTACATTGATAATCCAAAATAAACGAAACATTCGGAATCCGTGACTATCAATTTTATCCGTTTAAAAAAAAGTAAGGCTAACCATCACGTTTTTTCGCAAAAATCTGAAAACTTTTTTTTATTGAAATTCCGGTTCAAAATGATTATATGTACAGTATACAACACGTTGAGCACGAAACTACCGGTTGGATGCTTAAAGAAAGCGGTGCTTACTGGAAGTTTCGTATTTTGAAATTCGGCCACATTGTGTTTCGAACCTGGATTACAGGCGAACGAGGCGACATATTGAAGCAAACTAAACGTTGATCTGCTCATAATTACATTGATAATCCAAAATAAACGAAACATTCGGAATCCGTGACTATCAATTTTATCCGTTTAAAAAAAAGTAAGGCTAACCATCACGTTTTTTCGCAAAAATCTGAAAACTTTTTTTGTTGAAATTCCGGTTCAAAATGATTATAGGTACAGTATACAACACGTTGAGCACGAAACTACCGGTTGGATGCTTAAAGAAAGCGGTGCTTACTGGAAGTTTCGTATTTTGAAATTCGGCCACATTGTGTTTCGAACCTGGATTACAGGCGAACGAGGCGACATATTGAAGCAAACTAAACGTTGATCTGCTCATAATTACATTGATAATCCAAAATAAACGAAACATTCGGAATCCGTGACTATCAATTTTATCCGTTTAAAAAAAAGTAAGGCTAACCATCACGTTTTTTCGCAAAAATCTGAAAACTTTTTTTTATTGAAATTCCGGTTCAAAATGATTATATGTACAGTATACAACACGTTGAGCACGAAACTACCGGTTGGATGCTTAAAGAAAGCGGTGCTTACTGGAAGTTTCGTATTTTGAAATTCGGCCACATTGTGTTTCGAACCTGGATTACAGGCGAACGAGGCGACATATTGAAGCAAACTAAACGTTGATCTGCTCATAATTACATTGATAATCCAAAATAAACGAAACATTCGGAAACCGTGACTATCAATTTTATCCGTTTAAAAAAAAGTAAGGCTAACATCACGTTTTTTCGCAAAAATCTGAAAACTTTTTTTTGTTGAAATTCCGGTTCAAAATGATTATAGGTACAGTATACAACACGTTGAGCACGAAACTACCGGTTGGATGCTTAAAGAAAGCGGTGCTTACTGGAAGTTTCGTATTTTGAAATTCGGCCACATTGTGTTTCGAACCTGGATTACAGGCGAACGAGGCGACATATTGAAGCAAACTAAACGTTGATCTGCTCATAATTACATTGATAATCCAAAATAAACGAAACATTCGGAATCCGTGACTATCAATTTTATCCGTTTAAAAAAAAGTAAGGCTAACCATCACGTTTTTTCGCAAAAATCTGAAAACTTTTTTTTATTGAAATTCCGGTTCAAAATGATTATATGTACAGTATACAACACGTTGAGCACGAAACTACCGGTTGGATGCTTAAAGAAAGCGGTGCTTACTGGAAGTTTCGTATTTTGAAATTCGGCCACATTGTGTTTCGAACCTGGATTACAGGCGAACGAGGCGACATATTGAAGCAAACTAAACGTTGATCTGCTCATAATTACATTGATAATCCAAAATAAACGAAACATTCGGAATCCGTGACTATCAATTTTATCCGTTTAAAAAAAAGTAAGGCTAACCATCACGTTTTTTCGCAAAAATCTGAAAACTTTTTTTGTTGAAATTCCGGTTCAAAATGATTATAGGTACAGTATACAACACGTTGAGCACGAAACTACCGGTTGGATGCTTAAAGAAAGCGGTGCTTACTGGAAGTTTCGTATTTTGAAATTCGGCCACATTGTGTTTCGAACCTGGATTACAGGCGAACGAGGCGACACGTTGAAGCAAACTAAACGTTGATCTGCTCATAATTACATTGATAATCCAAAATAAACGAAACATTCGGAATCCGTGACTATCAATTTTATCCGTTTAAAAAAAAGTAAGGCTAACCATCACGTTTTTTCGCAAAAATCTGAAAACTTTTTTTTGTTGAAATTCCGGTTCAAAATGATTATAGGTACAGTATACAACACGTTGAGCACGAAACTACCGGTTGGATGCTTAAAGAAAGCGGTGCTTACTGGAAGTTTCGTATTTTGAAATTCGGCCACATTGTGTTTCGAACCTGGATTACAGGCGAACGAGGCGACACGTTGAAGCAAACTAAACGTTGATCTGCTCATAATTACATTGATAATCCAAAATAAACGAAACATTCGGAATCCGTGACTATCAATTTTATCCGTTTAAAAAAAAGTAAGGCTAACCATCACGTTTTTTCGCAAAAATCTGAAAACTTTTTTTGTTGAAATTCCGGTTCAAAATGATTATAGGTACAGTATACAACACGTTGAGCACGAAACTACCGGTTGGATGCTTAAAGAAAGCGGTGCTTACTGGAAGTTTCGTATTTTGAAATTCGGCCACATTGTGTTTCGAACCTGGATTACAGGCGAACGAGGCGACACGTTGAAGCAAACTAAACGTTGATCTGCTCATAATTACATTGATAATCCAAAATAAACGAAACATTCGGAATCCGTGACTATCAATTTTATCCGTTTAAAAAAAAGTAAGGCTAACCATCACGTTTTTTCGCAAAAATCTGAAAACTTTTTTTTGTTGAAATTCCGGTTCAAAATGATTATAGGTACAGTAAACAACACGTTGAGCACGAAACTACCGGTTGGATGCTTAAAGAAAGCGGTGCTTACTGGAAGTTTCGTATTTTGAAATTCGGCCACATTGTGTTTCGAACCTGGATTACAGGCGAACGAGGCGACACGTTGAAGCAAACTAAACGTTGATCTGCTCATAATTACATTGATAATCCAAAATAAACGAAACATTCGGAATCCGTGACTATCAATTTTATCCGTTTAAAAAAAGTAAGGCTAACCATCACGTTTTTTCGCAAAAATCTGAAAACTTTTTTTTTGTTGAAATTCCGGTTCAAAATGATTATAGGTACAGTATACAACACGTTGAGCATGAAACTACCGGTTGGATGCTTAAAGAAAGCGGTGCTTACTGGAAGTTTCGTATTTTGAAATTCGGCCACATTGTGTTTCGAACCTGGATTACAGGCGAACGAGGCGACATATTGAAGCAAACTAAACGTTGATCTGCTCATAATAACATTGATAATCCAAAATAAACGAAACATTCGGAAACCGTGACTATCAATTTTATCCGTTTAAAAAAAAGTAAGGCTAACCATCACGTTTTTTCGCAAAAATCTGAAAACTTTTTTTTGTTGAAATTCCGGTTCAAAATGATTATAGGTACAGTATACAACACGTTGAGCACGAAACTACCGGTTGGATGCTTAAAGAAAGCGGTGCTTACTGGAAGTTTCGTATTTTGAAATTCGGCCACATTGTGTTTCGAACCTGGATTACAGGCGAACGAGGCGACACGTTGAAGCAAACTAAACGTTGATCTGCTCATAATTACATTGATAATCCAAAATAAACGAAACATTCGGAATCCGTGACTATCAATTTTATCCGTTTAAAAAAAAGTAAGGCTAACCATCACGTTTTTTCGCAAAAATCTGAAAACTTTTTTTTGTTGAAATTCCGGTTCAAAATGATTATAGGTACAGTATACAACACGTTGAGCACGAAACTACCGGTTGGATGCTTAAAGAAAGCGGTGCTTACTGGAAGTTTCGTATTTTGAAATTCGGCCACATTGTGTTTCGAACCTGGATTACAGGCGAACGAGGCGACACGTTGAAGCAAACTAAACGTTGATCTGCTCATAATTACATTGATAATCCAAAATAAACGAAACATTCGGAATCCGTGACTATCAATTTTATCCGTTTAAAAAAAAGTAAGGCTAACCATCACGTTTTTTCGCAAAAATCTGAAAACTTTTTTTGTTGAAATTCCGGTTCAAAATGATTATAGGTACAGTATACAACACGTTGAGCACGAAACTACCGGTTGGATGCTTAAAGAAAGCGGTGCTTACTGGAAGTTTCGTATTTTGAAATTCGGCCACATTGTGTTTCGAACCTGGATTACAGGCGAACGAGGCGACACGTTGAAGCAAACTAAACGTTGATCTGCTCATAATTACATTGATAATCCAAAATAAACGAAACATTCGGAATCCGTGACTATCAATTTTATCCGTTTAAAAAAAAGTAAGGCAAACCATCACGTTTTTTCGCAAAAATCTGAAAACTTTTTTTTGTTGAAATTCCGGTTCAAAATGATTATAGGTACAGTAAACAACACGTTGAGCACGAAACTACCGGTTGGATGCTTAAAGAAAGCGGTGCTTACTGGAAGTTTCGTATTTTGAAATTCGGCCACATTGTGTTTCGAACCTGGATTACAGGCGAACGAGGCGACATATTGAAGCAAACTAAACGTTGATCTGCTCATAATTACATTGATAATCCAAAATAAACGAAACATTCGGAATCCGTGACTATCAATTTTATCCGTTTAAAAAAAGTAAGGCTAACCATCACGTTTTTTCGCAAAAATCTGAAAACTTTTTTTTTGTTGAAATTCCGGTTCAAAATGATTATAGGTACAGTATACAACACGTTGAGCATGAAACTACCGGTTGGATGCTTAAAGAAAGCGGTGCTTACTGGAAGTTTCGTATTTTGAAATTCGGCCACATTGTGTTTCGAACCTGGATTACAGACGAACGAGGCGACACGTTGAAGCAAACTAAACGTTGATCTGCTCATAATTACATTGATAATCCAAAATAAACGAAACATTCGGAATCCGCGACTATCAATTTTATCCGTTTAAAAAAAAGTAAGGCTAACCATCACGTTTTTTCGCAAAAATCTGAAAACTTTTTTTGTTGAAATTCCGGTTCAAAATGATTATAGGTACAGTATACAACACGTTGAGCACGAAACTACCGGTTGGATGCTTAAAGAAAGCGGTGCTTACTGGAAGTTTCGTATTTTGAAATTCGGCCACATTGTGTTTCGAACCTGGATTACAGACGAACGAGGCGACACGTTGAAGCAAACTAAACGTTGATCTGCTCATAATTACATTGATAATCCAAAATAAACGAAACATTCGGAATCCGTGACTATCAATTTTATCCGTTTAAAAAAAAGTAAGGCTAACCATCACGTTTTTTCGCAAAAATCTGAAAACTTTTTTTTGTTGAAATTCCGGTTCAAAATGATTATAGGTACAGTAAACAACACGTTGAGCACGAAACTACCGGTTGGATGCTTAAAGAAAGCGGTGCTTACTGGAAGTTTCGTATTTTGAAATTCGGCCACATTGTGTTTCGAACCTGGATTACAGGCGAACGAGGCGACACGTTGAAGCAAACTAAACGTTGATCTGCTCATAATTACATTGATAATCCAAAATAAACGAAACATTCGGAATCCGTGACTATCAATTTTATCCGTTTAAAAAAAAGTAAGGCTAACCATCACGTTTTTTCGCAAAAATCTGAAAACTTTTTTTTGTTGAAATTCCGGTTCAAAATGATTATAGGTACAGTAAACAACACGTTGAGCACGAAACTACCGGTTGGATGCTTAAAGAAAGCGGTGCTTACTGGAAGTTTCGTATTTTGAAATTCGGCCACATTGTGTTTCGAACCTGGATTACAGGCGAACGAGGCGACATATTGAAGCAAACTAAACGTTGATCTGCTCATAATTACATTGATAATCCAAAATAAACGAAACATTCGGAATCCGTGACTATCAATTTTATCCGTTTAAAAAAAAGTAAGGCTAACATCACGTTTTTTCGCAAAAATCTGAAAACTTTTTTTTGTTGAAATTCCGGTTCAAAATGATTATAGGTACAGTAAACAACACGTTGAGCACGAAACTACCAGTTGGATGCTTAAAGAAAGCGGTGCTTACTGGAAGTTTCGTATTTTGAAATTCGGCCACATTGTGTTTCGAACCTGGATTACAGGCGAACGAGGCGACATATTGAAGCAAACTAAACGTTGATCTGCTCATAATTACATTGATAATCCAAAATAAACGAAACATTCGGAATCCGTGACTATCAATTTTATCCGTTTAAAAAAAGTAAGGCTAACATCACGTTTTTTCGCAAAAATCTGAAAACTTTTTTTTTGTTGAAATTCCGGTTCAAAATGATTATAGGTACAGTATACAACACGTTGAGCATGAAACTACCGGTTGGATGCTTAAAGAAAGCGGTGCTTACTGGAAGTTTCGTATTTTGAAATTCGGCCACATTGTGTTTCGAACCTGGATTACAGGCGAACGAGGCGACACAATGAAGCAAACTAAACGTTGATCTGCTCATAATTACATTGATAATCCAAAATAAACGAAACATTCGGAATCCGTGACTATCAATTTTATCCGTTTAAAAAAAAGTAAGGCTAACCATCACGTTTTTTCGCAAAAATCTGAAAACTTTTTTTGTTGAAATTCCGGTTCAAAATGATTATAGGTACAGTATACAACACGTTGAGCACGAAACTACCGGTTGGATGCTTAAAGAAAGCGGTGCTTACTGGAAGTTTCGTATTTTGAAATTCGGCCACATTGTGTTTCGAACCTGGATTACAGACGAACGAGGCGACACGTTGAAGCAAACTAAACGTTGATCTGCTCATAATTACATTGATAATCCAAAATAAACGAAACATTCGGAATCCGTGACTATCAATTTTATCCGTTTAAAAAAAAGTAAGGCTAACCATCACGTTTTTTCGCAAAAATCTGAAAACTTTTTTTTGTTGAAATTCCGGTTCAAAATGATTATAGGTACAGTAAACAACACGTTGAGCACGAAACTACCGGTTGGATGCTTAAAGAAAGCGGTGCTTACTGGAAGTTTCGTATTTTGAAATTCGGCCACATTGTGTTTCGAACCTGGATTACAGGCGAACGAGGCGACACGTTGAAGCAAACTAAACGTTGATCTGCTCATAATTACATTGATAATCCAAAATAAACGAAACATTCGGAATCCGTGACTATCAATTTTATCCGTTTAAAAAAAAGTAAGGCTAACCATCACGTTTTTTCGCAAAAATCTGAAAACTTTTTTTGTTGAAATTCCGGTTCAAAATGATTATAGGTACAGTATACAACACGTTGAGCACGAAACTACCGGTTGGATGCTTAAAGAAAGCGGTGCTTACTGGAAGTTTCGTATTTTGAAATTCGGCCACATTGTGTTTCGAACCTGGATTACATGCGAACGAGGCGACACAATGAAGCAAACTAAACGTTGATCTGCTCATAATTACATTGATAATCCAAAATAAACGAAACATTCGGAATCCGTGACTATCAATTTTATCCGTTTAAAAAAAAGTAAGGCTAACCATCACGTTTTTTCGCAAAAATCTGAAAACTTTTTTTGTTGAAATTCCGGTTCAAAATGATTATAGGTACAGTATACAACACGTTGAGCACGAAACTACCGGTTGGATGCTTAAAGAAAGCGGTGCTTACTGGAAGTTTCGTATTTTGAAATTCGGCCACATTGTGTTTCGAACCTGGATTACAGGCGAACGAGGCGACATATTGAAGCAAACTAAACGTTGATCTGCTCATAATTACATTGATAATCCAAAATAAACGAAACATTCGGAATCCGTGACTATCAATTTTATCCGTTTAAAAAAAGTAAGGCTAACATCACGTTTTTTCGCAAAAATCTGAAAACTTTTTTTTTGTTGAAATTCCGGTTCAAAATGATTATAGGTACAGTATACAACACGTTGAGCATGAAACTACCGGTTGGATGCTTAAAGAAAGCGGTGCTTACTGGAAGTTTCGTATTTTGAAATTCGGCCACATTGTGTTTCGAACCTGGATTACAGGCGAACGAGGCGACATATTGAAGCAAACTAAACGTTGATCTGCTCATAATAACATTGATAATCCAAAATAAACGAAACATTCGGAAACCGTGACTATCAATTTTATCCGTTTAAAAAAAAGTAAGGCTAGCCATCACGTTTTTTCGCAAAAATCTGAAAACTTTTTTTTGTTGAAATTCCGGTTCAAAATGATTATAGGTACAGTATACAACACGTTGAGCACGAAACTACCGGTTGGATGCTTAAAGAAAGCGGTGCTTACTGGAAGTTTCGTATTTTGAAATTCGGCCACATTGTGTTTCGAACCTGGATTGCAGGCGAACGAGGCGACACGTTGAAGCAAACTAAACGTTGATCTGCTCATAATTACATTGATAATCCAAAATAAACGAAACATTCGGAATCCGCGACTATCAATTTTATCCGTTTAAAAAAAAGTAAGGCTAACCATCACGTTTTTTCGCAAAAATCTGAAAACTTTTTTTGTTGAAATTCCGGTTCAAAATGATTATAGGTACAGTATACAACACGTTGAGCACGAAACTACCGGTTGGATGCTTAAAGAAAGCGGTGCTTACTGGAAGTTTCGTATTTTGAAATTCGGCCACATTGTGTTTCGAACCTGGATTACAGACGAACGAGGCGACACGTTGAAGCAAACTAAACGTTGATCTGCTCATAATTACATTGATAATCCAAAATAAACGAAACATTCGGAATCCGTGACTATCAATTTTATCCGTTTAAAAAAAAGTAAGGCTAACCATCACGTTTTTTCGCAAAAATCTGAAAACTTTTTTTTGTTGAAATTCCGGTTCAAAATGATTATAGGTACAGTAAACAACACGTTGAGCACGAAACTACCGGTTGGATGCTTAAAGAAAGCGGTGCTTACTGGAAGTTTCGTATTTTGAAATTCGGCCACATTGTGTTTCGAACCTGGATTACAGGCGAACGAGGCGACACGTTGAAGCAAACTAAACGTTGATCTGCTCATAATTACATTGATAATCCAAAATAAACGAAACATTCGGAATCCGTGACTATCAATTTTATCCGTTTAAAAAAAAGTAAGGCTAACCATCACGTTTTTTCGCAAAAATCTGAAAACTTTTTTTTGTTGAAATTCCGGTTCAAAATGATTATAGGTACAGTAAACAACACGTTGAGCACGAAACTACCGGTTGGATGCTTAAAGAAAGCGGTGCTTACTGGAAGTTTCGTATTTTGAAATTCGGCCACATTGTGTTTCGAACCTGGATTACAGGCGAACGAGGCGACACGTTGAAGCAAACTAAACGTTGATCTGCTCATAATTACATTGATAATCCAAAATAAACGAAACATTCGGAATCCGTGACTATCAATTTTATCCGTTTAAAAAAAAGTAAGGCTAACCATCACGTTTTTTCGCAAAAATCTGAAAACTTTTTTTTGTTGAAATTCCGGTTCAAAATGATTATAGGTACAGTAAACAACACGTTGAGCACGAAACTACCGGTTGGATGCTTAAAGAAAGCGGTGCTTACTGGAAGTTTCGTATTTTGAAATTCGGCCACATTGTGTTTCGAACCTGGATTACAGGCGAACGAGGCGACACGTTGAAGCAAACTAAACGTTGATCTGCTCATAATTACATTGATAATCCAAAATAAACGAAACATTCGGAATCCGTGACTATCAATTTTATCCGTTTAAAAAAAAGTAAGGCTAACCATCACGTTTTTTCGCAAAAATCTGAAAACTTTTTTTTGTTGAAATTCCGGTTCAAAATGATTATAGGTACAGTAAACAACACGTTGAGCACGAAACTACCGGTTGGATGCTTAAAGAAAGCGGTGCTTACTGGAAGTTTCGTATTTTGAAATTCGGCCACATTGTGTTTCGAACCTGGATTACAGGCGAACGAGGCGACATATTGAAGCAAACTAAACGTTGATCTGCTCATAATTACATTGATAATCCAAAATAAACGAAACATTCGGAATCCGTGACTATCAATTTTATCCGTTTAAAAAAAAGTAAGGCTAACCATCACGTTTTTTCGCAAAAATCTGAAAACTTTTTTTTGTTGAAATTCCGGTTCAAAATGATTATAGGTACAGTATACAACACGTTGAGCACGAAACTACCGGTTGGATGCTTAAAGAAAGCGGTGCTTACTGGAAGTTTCGTATTTTGAAATTCGGCCACATTGTGTTTCGAACCTGGATTACAGGCGAACGAGGCGACACGTTGAAGCAAACTAAACGTTGATCTGCTCATAATTACATTGATAATCCAAAATAAACGAAACATTCGGAATCCGTGACTATCAATTTTATCCGTTTAAAAAAAAGTAAGGCTAACCATCACGTTTTTTCGCAAAAATCTGAAAACTTTTTTTTGTTGAAATTCCGGTTCAAAATGATTATAGGTACAGTAAACAACACGTTGAGCACGAAACTACCGGTTGGATGCTTAAAGAAAGCGGTGCTTACTGGAAGTTTCGTATTTTGAAATTCGGCCACATTGTGTTTCGAACCTGGATTACAGGCGAACGAGGCGACATATTGAAGCAAACTAAACGTTGATCTGCTCATAATAACATTGATAATCCAAAATAAACGAAACATTCGGAATCCGTGACTATCAATTTTATCCGTTTAAAAAAAAGTAAGGCTAACCATCACGTTTTTTCGCAAAAATCTGAAAACTTTTTTTTGTTGAAATTCCGGTTCAAAATGATTATAGGTACAGTATACAACACGTTGAGCACGAAACTACCGGTTGGATGCTTAAAGAAAGCGGTGCTTACTGGAAGTTTCGTATTTTGAAATTCGGCCACATTGTGTTTCGAACCTGGATTACAGGCGAACGAGGCGACACGTTGAAGCAAACTAAACGTTGATCTGCTCATAATTACATTGATAATCCAAAATAAACGAAACATTCGGAATCCGTGACTATCAATTTTATCCGTTTAAAAAAAAGTAAGGCTAACCATCACGTTTTTTCGCAAAAATCTGAAAACTTTTTTTTGTTGAAATTCCGGTTCAAAATGATTATAGGTACAGTATACAACACGTTGAGCACGAAACTACCGGTTGGATGCTTAAAGAAAGCGGTGCTTACTGGAAGTTTCGTATTTTGAAATTCGGCCACATTGTGTTTCGAACCTGGATTACAGGCGAACGAGGCGACACGTTGAAGCAAACTAAACGTTGATCTGCTCATAATTACATTGATAATCCAAAATAAACGAAACATTCGGAATCCGTGACTATCAATTTTATCCGTTTAAAAAAAAGTAAGGCTAACCATCACGTTTTTTCGCAAAAATCTGAAAACTTTTTTTTGTTGAAATTCCGGTTCAAAATGATTATAGGTACAGTATACAACACGTTGAGCACGAAACTACCGGTTGGATGCTTAAAGAAAGCGGTGCTTACTGGAAGTTTCGTATTTTGAAATTCGGCCACATTGTGTTACGAACCTGGATTACAGGCGAACGAGGCGACATATTGAAGCAAACTAAACGTTGATCTGCTCATAATTACATTGATAATCCAAAATAAACGAAACATTCGGAATCCGTGACTATTAATTTTATCCGTTTAAAAAAAAGTAAGGCTAACCATCACGTTTTTTCGCAAAAATCTGAAAACTTTTTTTTTGTTGAAATTCCGGTTCAAAATGATTATAGGTACAGTATACAACACGTTGAGCATGAAACTACCGGTTGGATGCTTAAAGAAAGTGGTGCTTACTGGAAGTTTCGTATTTTGAAATTCGGCCACATTGTGTTTCGAACCTGGATTACAGGCGAACGAGGCGACATATTGAAGCAAACTAAACGTTGATCTGCTCATAATTACATTGATAATCCAAAATAAACGAAACATTCGGAATCCGTGACTATCAATTTTATCCGTTTAAAAAAAAGTAAGGCTAACCATCACGTTTTTTCGCAAAAATCTGAAAACTTTTTTTTGTTGAAATTCCGGTTCAAAATGATTATAGGTACAGTAAACAACACGTTGAGCACGAAACTACCGGTTGGATGCTTAAAGAAAGCGGTGCTTACTGGAAGTTTCGTATTTTGAAATTCGGCCACATTGTGTTTCGAACCTGGATTACAGGCGAACGAGGCGACACGTTGAAGCAAACTAAACGTTGATCTGCTCATAATTACATTGATAATCCAAAATAAACGAAACATTCGGAATCCGTGACTATCAATTTTATCCGTTTAAAAAAAAGTAAGGCTAACCATCACGTTTTTTCGCAAAAATCTGAAAACTTTTTTTTGTTGAAATTCCGGCTCAAAATGATTATAGGTACAGTAAACAACACGTTGAGCACGAAACTACCGGTTGGATGCTTAAAGAAAGCGGTGCTTACTGGAAGTTTCGTATTTTGAAATTCGGCCACATTGTGTTTCGAACCTGGATTACAGGCGAACGAGGCGACACGTTGAAGCAAACTAAACGTTGATCTGCTCATAATTACATTGATAATCCAAAATAAACGAAACATTCGGAATCCGTGACTATCAATTTTATCCGTTTAAAAAAAAGTAAGGCTAACCATCACGTTTTTTCGCAAAAATCTGAAAACTTTTTTTTGTTGAAATTCCGGTTCAAAATGATTATAGGTACAGTATACAACACGTTGAGCACGAAACTACCGGTTGGATGCTTAAAGAAAGCGGTGCTTACTGGAAGTTTCGTATTTTGAAATTCGGCCACATTGTGTTTCGAACCTGGATTACAGGCGAACGAGGCGACACATTGAAGCAAACTAAACGTTGATCTGCTCATAATTACATTGATAATCCAAAATAAACGAAACATTCGGAATCCGTGACTATCAATTTTATCCGTTTAAGAAAAAGTAAGGCACCATCACGTTTTTTCGCAAAAATCTGAAAACTTTTTTTGTTGAAATTCCGGTTCAAAATGATTATAGGTACAGTATACAACACGTTGAGCACGAAACTACCGGTTGGATGCTTAAAGAAAGCGGTGCTTACTGGAAGTTTCGTATTTTGAAATTCGGCCACATTGTGTTTCGAACCTGGATTACAGGCGAACGAGGCGACACATTGAAGCAAACTAAACGTTGATCTGCTCATAATTACATTGATAATCCAAAATAAACGAAACATTCGGAATCCGTGACTATCAATTTTATCCGTTTAAAAAAAAGTAAGGCTAACCATCACGTTTTTTCGCAAAAATCTGAAAACTTTTTTTTGTTGAAATTCCGGTTCAAAATGATTATAGGTACAGTATACAACACGTTGAGCACGAAACTACCGGTTGGATGCTTAAAGAAAGCGGTGCTTACTGGAAGTTTCGTATTTTGAAATTCGGCCACATTGTGTTTCGAACCTGGATTACAGGCGAACGAGGCGACACATTGAAGCAAACTAAACGTTGATCTGCTCATAATTACATTGATAATCCAAAATAAACGAAACATTCGGAATCCGTGACTATCAATTTTATCCGTTTAAGAAAAAGTAAGGCACCATCACGTTTTTTCGCAAAAATCTGAAAACTTTTTTTGTTGAAATTCCGGTTCAAAATGATTATAGGTACAGTATACAACACGTTGAGCACGAAACTACCGGTTGGATGCTTAAAGAAAGCGGTGCTTACTGGAAGTTTCGTATTTTGAAATTCGGCCACATTGTGTTTCGAACCTGGATTACAGGCGAACGAGGCGACATATTGAAGCAAACTAAACGTTGATCTGCTCATAATTACATTGATAATCCAAAATAAACGAAACATTCGGAATCCGTGACTATCAATTTTATCCGTTTAAAAAAAAGTAAGGCTAACCATCACGTTTTTTCGCAAAAATCTGAAAACTTTTTTTTGTTGAAATTCCGGTTCAAAATGATTATAGGTACAGTATACAACACGTTGAGCACGAAACTACCGGTTGGATGCTTAAAGAAAGCGGTGCTTACTGGAAGTTTCGTATTTTGAAATTCGGCCACATTGTGTTTCGAACCTGGATTACAGGCGAACGAGGCGACATATTGAAGCAAACTAAACGTTGATCTGCTCATAATTACATTGATAATCCAAAATAAACGAAACATTCGGAATCCGTGACTATCAATTTTATCCGTTTAAAAAAAAGTAAGGCTAACCATCACGTTTTTTCGCAAAAATCTGAAAACTTTTTTTTGTTGAAATTCCGGTTCAAAATGATTATAGGTACAGTATACAACACGTTGAGCACGAAACTACCGGTTGGATGCTTAAAGAAAGCGGTGCTTACTGGAAGTTTCGTATTTTGAAATTCGGCCACATTGTGTTTCGAACCTGGATTACAGGCGAACGAGGCGACATATTGAAGCAAACTAAACGTTGATCTGCTCATAATTACATTGATAATCCAAAATAAACGCAACATTCGGAATCCGTGACTATCAATTTTATCCGTTTAAAAAAAAGTAAGGCTAACCATCACGTTTTTTCGCAAAAATCTGAAAACTTTTTTTTGTTGAAATTCCGGTTCAAAATGATTATAGGTACAGTATACAACACATTGAGCACGAAACTACCGGTTGGATGCTTAAAGAAAGCGGTGCTTACTGGAAGTTTCGTATTTTGAAATTCGGCCACATTGTGTTTCGAACCTGGATTACAGGCGAACGAGGCGACATATTGAAGCAAACTAAACGTTGATCTGCTCATAATTACATTGATAATCCAAAATAAACGAAACATTCGGAATCCGTGACTATCAATTTTATCCGTTTAAAAAAAAGTAAGGCTAACCATCACGTTTTTTCGCAAAAATCTGAAAACTTTTTTTGTTGAAATTCCGGTTCAAAATGATTATAGGTACAGTATACAACATATTGAGCACGAAACTACCGGTTGGATGCTTAAAGAAAGCGGTGCTTACTGGAAGTTTCGTATTTTGAAATTCGGCCACATTGTGTTTCGAACCTGGATTACAGGCGAACGAGGCGACATATTGAAGCAAACTAAACGTTGATCTGCTCATAATTACATTGATAATCCAAAATAAACGAAATATTCGGAATCCGTGACTATCAATTTTATCCGTTTAAAAAAAAGTAAGGCTAACCATCACGTTTTTTCGCAAAAATCTGAAAACTTTTTTTTGTTGAAATTCCGGTTCAAAATGATTATAGGTACAGTATACAACACGTTGAGCATGAAACTACCGGTTGGATGCTTAAAGAAAGCGGTGCTTACTGGAAGTTTCGTATTTTGAAATTCGGCCACATTGTGTTTCGAACCTGGATTACAGGCGAACGAGGCGACATATGGAAGCAAACTAAACGTTGATCTGCTCATAATTACACAGATAATCCAAAAAAAACGAAACATTCGGAATCCGTGACTATCAATTTTATCCGTTTAAAAAAAAGTAAGGCTAGCCATCACGTTTTTTCGCAAAAATCTGAAAACTTTTTTTTGTTGAAATTCCGGTTCAAAATGATTATAGGTACAGTATACAACACGTTGAGCACGAAACTACCAGTTGGATGCTTAAAGAAAGCGGTGCTTACTGGAAGTTTCGTATTTTGAAATTCGGCCACATTGTGTTTCGAACCTGGATTACAGGCGAACGAGGCGACATATTGAAGCAAACTAAACGTTGATCTGCTCATAATTACATTGATAATCCAAAATAAACGAAACATTCGGAATCCGTGACTATCAATTTTATCCGTTTAAAAAAAAGTAAGGCTAACCATCACGTTTTTTCGCAAAAATCTGAAAACTTTTTTTTGTTGAAATTCCGGTTCAAAATGATTATAGGTACAGTATACAACAAAATTGTTCTATGATCTGTACAAACGGGTTGACTGTTGTTTTTGTAGTGTAACCAATTGTTTAGTTTCCAAAGTAGTTTCCCCTTGAGCAGTAGTTTGGTGGAGCAGTAGTTTGTTGTGGCCAACGTACGATCGAAACTTGTAACCAATCTGAACCCATCAACAATAAATTATTGTTCTTTAGTTCCTTTGAACTGGTATCTCTTGATGCGAATGTCTGCTGCATTGTCGGTTGCTCCAACGTGATGCCATTGTGCTGGACTTGAGTATGTTTGAATTTCCAATATTCGATTGGCCACGAAAGTTTTATATTTATGAGGATATGAGGATATATTTATGAGAAGTGATCATTGAAGAGTATCGAGGGTATTGCGTATCAATACACGATGACTGAATTTTGTTTATTTGTATTCATGTAGGTGTACTTCCACACTGTGCATTTCAATATACATTTCATCGTTCAAATCTAGCGTAATTGATAACATCTAAGCCGATTATATATTTACCAATTTTACTGGCCACTATAAATCGATATCTAAATAGTATTTCATTGAATATTACTAGTAGTAGTAACCTCTGCATAGGACGTATTTTCATTTTTAAGAGCTTTTGGCTCTGGCAGATGTTCTTCCTGAACAACTTCCTCCCTGTTCAGAACGAACATATTTTTAGTGGCGAAATTAAATGGATACCATTAGGATCTGCACCCCATCTACGGATCGACAAACAGCATTTCACTCACCAAGCGGCACAGTGGTTAAAGCTTTGGCGTTTGGATCGGGAGGTACCGGGTTTGAATCCCGATAGGAGCAGGATGCAAAAGGAAGTTTTCATCATCAAATTACGATCTGTGATGAAAATAAACACAACTATGATCCACTATCGGAGTGCTGAACTCCTGGGCCGACCCATCTTCCATGCCGGTATTATAGACAGACTGCTATGCAATGCGCTGATGGTTCTACGAAAATGAAACCTGTAGCCGTACGTTCTCGAATTGGCTGGGAAACGGCGAGAAAGTAAGGATGGGAAAAGCGAGTTGGAAATAAAAATACGTAATAGATACGTATTATATTCAAAATGAAAACAAATATTTATATTTATTATGAACGGATCCCTATAACTGGTTGCTGTTTCTTTAACACGAAATAGATTGCGTGATTACTAAGTATTTCGTCTTCCAAGCTATATGTAATGTTTAGTCGGAACTTTTCACCTCTTGGCGGATCGACGGGCAAGTATTCATTCGAAAAGGCTGCATCATGAACACTATAGCGACCCTGAAACATAATTACAAATTTATATAAGGTTTCTCTGAATAAACACGATATAAAATGTATATTTCAGCGTACACTTGGAAATGGACATGCATAATCCTGTGGTATATCGGTATATTTTAAATATTTTGCAAAATGGTGTTTATAAGTGATGCTCTTTTTGCATATGTCTTTCACAATTCTTCGATCGTGTGCTCGTCGATATTCATTACCTTGGAACGAATACATTTCAAAAGTCAACTACAAGAAAACCAAGAATATAATTTATATGCATATAAAATATTGAAATTATCGTGGAAATATACCCACCGCAATATTTTCGGTAATATTCAGTAAAAATTCGAAATTTCCATCAATGCCGTACGTTGTACGATTTAATTTTTTGACCCGCAACGTACCGTAATCCATAAATTTATCCTTCCCTGACGGTGGTAAATCCAAATAATCAATAATCACTTCGTACTTTAACAAACTAATGGCTTGCGAAAAGCTCGTAAAGTTGAATACATTTATTAGAAATGCGGTTACGAGCAATTTAAGTTTCATTGCGGCAGATGACAAGAGTCTTACGGTACAATGCGGTATTATGGAATATGACATGATACATTTTATTTTTCTATAACAAATCAATCAGTTCATGTTGGTAAGTAAAGGTTACAGCAATCTTGATTTTGATAACATCTGCATAATTTAGCGTCATGCACGATGTCGATTAATAATGGGAAATGAATGCTCATCCTGTAGTTACACATTATAATTAATTAATAATATTAACGATTTAATTTACCCTTTGGTTTGAGCTGATAATACTATGGATTTTAGGTGTGGTAAAAGTCGGATCTATAGATGCGTTCGACTTACAAGAAATTAGAACACCTAATTAAGCGTTAAAAAATTTTACAATCTTAAGACAAGACTTATACTTGCTTATAACTAGAAGAACAGGATTTATAGGTGGAGGGAAGAAGGCCGAAGTAGAGAAAATATACTGATCTTCGGAAATGCGTTAGGTATTGATACGAAAACTAAAAAAAGTAAAAGATGCGGTACACGAAAAAAAATTATGGAAGGAATAAAAACTTCTCAAAATCCATGATGGCCGACAACACCTTGAACTCCAAGAGAAGGTGTGTCTTCTCTGAACACCGATCACAATCCTGATTGTTAAGAGGAAGCGACAGTTGCCACAATCCAAAACACAGCCAAAGTAAAAAATTTTGCTGAAGAACAGGACTTCGATAGTTCCATCATGCCATATGTTAGTTACATTGGAAAGCACTGCAAATAAGAGGTATAGTTTTGCGGTTACTGTCCAAAACCAGACTACAAATTATACAAGTACAGTGGTGGAATTCAACCCATTGAGGTCTGCGCAAACCGGATCAAAACTACGAAAGAACTTCGAAAACCTAAGACGTGATAAGGAATTCTTAAAACAAACTGTGGCCAGTAATTGGTCATAATGCGCTTGGAAAGTTGTTGTGATAAGAAAAGGTATGGAAATGAGTGAACCTGAGTCTAAAGCGTATCGGCCTTTAGTTGCTCCCAGTCGTGGGTAAAGAATTACAAAAGCTTATTTCGGACAGAATAATGACAAAGTTCAGTAACAGTGGTATATACTCTAACAAACAATTCGCCTACTGCAAGTGTAAATCCCGCACTGAGGAAATGTTCGACCACAAAATATGTACTGGGTTTGTTTCTGTATATAGGAGGTGCGTTTAACGATGTTTCACGACTCAAACCTGAATCAAACCCAATAAGTCATCTATCTATGAAGGATCTCACATGCGGACGAGGAGGCTTAAAACAGAACATTGAGGATTCTTTACAAAGACATCATAGATCCTATCCATATGAAAGCATGCGTAAATTGGGAAGGAAATCTCAATGTTCAACATGTGAGAATATATGGGCTCATACTACTGAAGATTACGGGCAACTGCTGAACAACTGGTAAACTCACTCTTAACACAATCACATATTTGCAATGGTAGAGACGAAAAACGGCGATAATAACGATCAGATGAAGAAACACAAACAAAACACAAATGTCGGGGAATATGGTGTGGGGACTGGAACGAAATCGAGCGAATGGTTAGCCTAGAAATAATTGAGGTTAGTAAGAGTATATGGAGCTCAACAATGATCATAGTACGAAAACCAAAAGGGAAGACGAGATTATATTTATTCGCCCGGAAACTGAACTCTGTTAAAGAAACGGACGCAAGGAGGATATTTACTCCCAATTTTAAACGGACTACTCAGCAGACTCACGGATACCAACAGTTGTGTAACGCAACCCAATTGATGTATCGGTTGATGCACAAAATCACGGAAAATCGTAACCGTCGTTTATTTGGGAGGTAAGAAGCGTTGATCTAGCTTGTCTATATACCAGCCTAAATGTCAACCTCATTTGCACATGATACTCGCCGCTAAACAACCAACCAATCACACTGGTTAAGTTGGTAGCTGTTGTAATCATCTATAAAGCAGTGTACAACAAACCGGGTCCAAACTTTATTCAAGGTGGTATGCCAACTAATCTACCCTGACACACGAAGCAGGCTCAGTGAATTCTGCAATAGGTCAACAATTGCGAAACTCATTCATACCAAGCACAAGAATTTCTAGATCACCATTTTGAGAAATCTCCCAAGTGCATCCCGACAAGTGCATCCCGCGACTCAACAGGAGAATGAAAATGCTGAACGCGTGGAGAACGTGAACGAAGAAAACCACCACGATGTCGCTAGAGAAAATGCAGATTTAAAGAAATCGCTAGAAAATTTAATACAACTCAATGGACAACTATTCAAAGAAGTTCAACAGCTTAGAAGAAAGTGCTATAATCAAAAATGAGAAAAGAAAGTTTTCAAAGAAAATCCTTAGCTATACCTAAGAAACAGATGAGGATGAATTGGCGTATGAAACGAATTTTCTACGACGGCAAATTAGAACTAAACGTCAAAACTAAAAAATACAAGCAGAATGTTTGCGTGAAGTGAAACAATTAACACAGAGCGTAAGTAAACCAGAACTCCAAGGAGTTGATCAGTCATCCACGGACGTAGTGAAGGTACATAAGAACGTAACCGAAAGAGAGACTACTGCAACCAGTTAATACATCCAACGTAATTAACCAAGGAAAAGAGCACGAAAACTTAAAGAAGTACCACCTTCACCCCTTAACATACTTAATGTTAGTGAATATGAAACAATTAAAAAATAGTGAAGCTATTTTCAAACGATACATTAAAGTCACTGCACTGAATAATAACATTTGGCAAGTGAATGCATTTGAACCAGAAACCTACAGAATGTTATCAAATGAATCACTGCTCAAGACATCGAATGGTAAAATTAAAGTCACGGCCAGAGGGCTCAATCATACATGCCCAAACAAAGAAATAATTGAGAAACTTAGTCAGAAAGGATTCAAAATCCTAAATCCTAATTGCACTGCAACATACTAAAGAAAAAGATCACTAGAAATGCAAACGGTGAAAGAGAAACAACCAAAAATGACCGCCCCCCCCCCCCTTTTTATGCTAACATTTGACAACGCTGAGAGCATTGATAGAATGTATGGAATCAAAGCAATATGAAAGTTAGGATTGAGACATTAAAAAAGAACAAGAATGCCACTGTCAGGCGTATAACACATACAATAACTGTAATAGAGAGCCCAGATGAGGAAAGTGCGTTGGAAAACATATGGCACAACATATGCACAAATGGCTAGGCAAAATGAAAATATTGAGACAGCGCTGAGTCAGGAAAACCATTTCCTGCGCAAGAGGTACTTCAGAAACTAAACGCTATCCCCAGAATCTATGAGCAAGCTACTGAAACCAATAAGTGCCACGGTAATAAGGAAAGCAAGCCCTCTAAGACTAACAAATAACAAAACACACTGGAAATACTTTCGGCAGCTAGTCGAAGAAAGTGTCAATCTACAGGTGCAGATGAAAGTGTACAAAAACAAGACTGGGAAAGTACCCCTGATCAGCAAGAAATAATACGAAAAGTATATACTATCCACTTGAAGTGAGAGAGTTTGTCAACGAAAAATGTAGAGCTCGTAAGACTTGGCAGAGAACTAGTGCACCTGATTACAAAACAATCCTAAATAACTAGTGCAACAAATTTAAACTAATTATAAAGAAGATTAAGAATGTGTTAGTTGCTAGCTGGTGGAAAGCCACCAAAGGTTTAAAAGGCTTAAAATATAAGTGCCCATGATCTATTTGCCGAACACCTAGAAATTACCTGCAAACCACCATCTGGACAAGCGGATATTGAATATTTAACATCGATGCGCAAAATAAACTTAGTATCTGTGCTACCAGTAACTCTGAAAGGCAATCCTATGATAGGTCAAAATGTGATATACAAAAAATCTTGTGAATTCAGAAAAAAAAATTGCGGTTATGGGTTTATTAGTAAATAAGTAGTGTAATAATAGTTGTGCCTTAGATATAGCATATAGATATAAGTAGTGAATAGTGATGAAAAGTTAGTTACCACCATACATAGACATTCATGTATGAGGGGGTACTATAATTCAGTGAAAGTGTAAAAGTGAATATTAGGTTCATACGAAAAACTATTCGATGACCAAATAGATAATATAGTGCAATAATTAATATTAACAGTGAAAATTACAAACACACACACATTAAGTGAAGTACAAATGCTGGAAAACAACGGTATATCTACTGGATAACAACATCAAATAAAATAAAAATTATCTAACGGTAAGATTTCAAAGGTTAGTGGGCTATTTATAAAAATCTTTTTATCACAAAAACAAAACGGATTACGCAAAAAACAATAAAAGGGGAAGACAAGTTACAGTGAATAAGTGAACAATTATAAACATTTTAAAAGTGGCGAACTAACAATGGAGGGCGTGGAGGATAACCTCCCCAGTACGAGCGGATTATCATCAAAACGCGCGCATGAAGCTGCCAACTCGGATGAAGATTCCAACATCGTTTCAAAAGTGCTAGTAAAAACTACAGAAGAAACAAACATAAAGAAAGCAGACAAAAAGAAAAATATAGCTAAATCATCCTTGAACATGAGAACAACATCAACTGAAGAGCTAACAGCTGTTGGAACCGAATCACAGGTAAAACGACGTCAATCATTAACAACCTTGGCGAATGAAAAAGCAAAACAAGCAATCGAGGAAAACAACGAATTAAAAAATAAACTCCAAAACATGATGACCGAAATAGCGGAACTCAAAAAGATGTTAAACCAACCGAAAGCTACACCTAGTACAAGCAGCGCTACAGGGGCGGTGAACAACCAACAAAATACAATACAAACAGTGAGCTGTCAACAACCAATAACGACACAAAATAGATTTACAAACCTCGAACAAGGAGACGCACATATGACAGACATAAATTCGGAAGATGAAGACGACCAACCAATATACGAAATGTTTAAAAAAGCAGTGAAAAAAAAAAAACAAAACACAAACAGTAACAAATAAAAATATGTTACAAAAACAACAAGTACAACCAACACCAGTCAGCCAAAACATACAGATTCATACACAAACCTTACCAAAAAAAAATATTCGACCACCACCAATACACATTCATAATCAACAAATAAGAGACTCAATAGAATTAATTAAAGGGCTAAATATTGAAAGTTTTCATATAAAACGAATCAATAATAATAAACATACACTACAAATTGAAAAAATTGAAAATTATAAGGAGGCTAAAAAGGTATTAACTGAAGTGAATACACCCTACTTCACATACACACCAAAGGACGAAAAGCCAAAGACAATAGTACTCAAGGGGTTAAATGAAAACAAAGATATGGACGAACTTAAAACACTAATCCAGCAACACAACATAATGGTGACAAACATCACGCAACTTAAAACAAAACAATCAACGGGAGCGGACAAAAAATTACCTTTATACATAGTACAATGTGCACCCGACACTAATATGGGACAAATATATAATATTAAAACCTTAAATTACCAAATAGTGACGTGGGAAACATTAAAAAAAAGAGACACAATAATGCAATGCCATCAATGCCAACGGTTCGGACATGCGGCTGCAAATTGCAATTTAAAATACAGATGCGTGAAATGCGAAGAACAACATGATCCAGGGAAATGCGCAATAAGCAGCAAAATCAATAAAGAAGATGTATATTGCACAAATTGCAATACGAAAGGACATCCAGCATCATACAAAGGTTGTCCAATATATCAAGCAACGCTAAACAGGCTGAAGGAGAGAATCAGCGAGAAACGGACAAAACAACCAGAATTGATACCAATACATAAAAACACATATGTCAACCAGGAGAATGGCACCTTCGCAGATATGCTGAGGGAAGGAGGAAGAAAAGCAATAGAAACAACAAAAGATATGATAACCACAACAAACGATAATGCAAAGACAATACAACAACTCACAAATAAAATAGATAAAATGGCAGAAATTGTAGCGCAACAGGGTGAACAGATTTCTACATTATTATCATTGATACAACAACTTGTGAAATGAGCAGCAACTACAATAATAAATTAAAAATAATAGCGATCAACGTAAACTCAATAATAAGCATACAGAGAAGACTGAACTTGCTGAATTTCATCAATCTACATAAACCAGATATTATGCTTTTGAGCGAGACGAAATTAAACCCTAAACATATAATAACATTTAAAAGCTACAATATAATAAGGCAAGACCGTACACATAGTAAACGAGCAGGTGGCACAGCAATAATAATAAATGAAAAATATAATTACCAACAAATAAATATAAATAACGAAAACTATAGCTCAGGCATAGAACACACAACGATAAAAATAAAACTATCAACAAATAACGAATACCTTTATATATTCGCAATATACTGCACCAGCTGCAATCATACTATAACTGAATCGCACTTTCAAAACGAATGGCAACAGATATTCACAAAACACGACCTCAAAAATCCAAGTAACTATTACATAATAGCAGGAGACTTAAATGCTACGCATCCAAATTGGGGAAATACAGCAAGCAACATCAGGGGAGTAAAACTTAACGAATGGATGGAACAGAACGATATAGAGTACAAGGCGCGAATCTATAAACCGGATAGTCCAACATTCCTGAGATCCAACAACATATTAGGCTTTGCTATAATAGACATGCGGCTAAATATCCAAACAAACGACTTGGGAGAAATACCAGCTCACACGTACGATAGCGACCACAAAGCTATAGAAATAATATGTAATAATTACAATAACGATAATAACATACTTAAATTAGACACAATTAACGTAGACTCAGCAACACAGGCGAAATTCAATTTCAATAAAGCAGATTGGCCAATATGGCAAACAAAATTACAAAAATCCTATCGCAAATATTTACAAGATAAAAATATAGCACAAATAATACCCATTGACCATAATATCACAGACAACGAAATAGAAAGGCACATAAATACAATAACACAATTAATCAATAACAATATAAAAGAAACCATACCGAAAATAATAAGGAGAAACAACATGGAATGCTACACAAATAATATAATACAAAGCTTATACAAGCAAAAATCAAAACGAATTACACAACTAAAAAACGGCAAAAGAACGGGCACAATAACAAGATTACAAATAACCACGCTAAAGGCCGAAATAAAACGCATAAACGAGCTGATTACACAAAATGTACAAATGCAGGTAAATAAAAAATGGACAGAACATATGGCGAACCTAAAACCGGGTCCAAAAATGTTTAATCAGATAAAACGAATCACGTCCAGTGCAAAATCGAAACAAGAACTGAGCGTAAATAAACTGGAAATAGGCGAAAACGAAACCAAAAACATGCAATCGTTAAACATTGACTGGACAAAAATGAAAAAGCAGGGTACGTTATATAGCAGTCTTGAACAACAGGACAATCTAAACATACTCGGATACTATATACAAAAAAATACAATTTCCAAGCCGGCACTAGGAAAACAACACCACGAACAGATAATAAATCAAACAATACAACCACTAAAATTACAGTACGCACAAAAAAAAATAAAACATATAACAAAAACACAATTCACTAATAGCAATACAGCACTAAATCCACAAACAAACAACAACAACACTAATAATAACAAATATTTTATAAACACGGAAGATCTAACCGCAATCATGAAATGTTTGAACACAAAAAAATCGTTTGGGCTAGACAATGTGCCGTTCTAAAACACATACCGGTAGAAATAATACAAGAAATATGTAGCCTCATAAATCATTGCCTAAATAACCATACATTCCCGAAAATATGGAAAACCGCGCAAATTTATCCGATATACAAAAAGGGTAAACCAGCTACAAATCCAAATAATTACAGACCAATAAGCCTATTATCAAATCTGGGAAAAATCTATGAAATTATAATATACCAGAAAATACAAGAGCACACCACGGAGAATAGACTAATACCAGACAATCAATTCGGATTTAGACATGGTCATTCCACAATACATGCCATAACCAAATTAACTGCAGACGTATGCAGAAACCTAAATCAGAGAAAAGCGACCGGGACGTCCGGGACAATATTGATTGATATGGAAAAAGCGTTCGAATCGGTGTGGCTCGATGGACTTTTATACAAAATGATCCAGATGAAGTTCAGCCCCGAAATAATACACCTACTGCACGAATTACTATATAATAGACATTTCAAAACGACAAATGGCACAGAGATCTCAAATAACTTATTTAAAATACATAATGGATTACAACAAGGGTCAATAACGGCCCAATTTTATTTAATTTATATACAAAAGAATTAATTGAGCACGAACGATTAAATACGCATGCGACTCAAACAATAGCCTACGCAGACGATCTGGTGATATACGGCACACACGACAAAATATTAAATATCACACAAAACATACAACAGGCAGTAGAATTTACAATGGATTATTTGCATACATGGAGGATAAAAATTAACCCCAACAAATGTGAAATAATACTATTTCGAAAACCTTACCAGCTAGCACGATACGACACACAACTTCACTGGAAGAAATTCCAAATCAAAATAGTTGGTACGACCTGTGTGCAAAAGCCATCAGTTAAATATCTAGGAATAAATCTAGATAAACTACTGTATCTAGACAACCACATAAATCAACAAATAATGAAAGCAAAAAAGATATTCCACGCAAATCGAAGAATCTTCTGCACACCGATAATTGACACAAAAGTCAAACACATCTGCTACAAATCTTTGGTACGTCCAATATTAACTTACGGTTGTCCTATATGGTGGAACATTGGACCGAATACGATGGAAAAGATGAGAGTGTTCGAACGGAAATGCCTACGGTACTGCCACGGAGCATTCCGTAAAGCGAATACTAACTATAAACACTATATATCGAAACAAGAACAGTATAACAAATTCGGAGAAGACAGGATTGATTTATATATCTTAGCATTGGTCCGAAACCATATTAAAAGATCGACTGAGAACAGAGAAAACTCGTTAATATTCGCCCCCTACTATACCGAAGACGTCATCAACAAAATCAACTGCGTAAGACAGAATCACCCAGGACCGGAGACGTTCACGTATCTGGACAAAATTGGCTACATTGAGCAAGAGTGTACGAGATATCCACCAATATATCATCTGGAGAGAAGGCAGAACGAGAAAGGATTCAACGTGGAGATATTCGCGAATCCAGCTGAGTATTCATTACACAATAGATTTAAATTTTCAAATATTATTATAAATACGCAGCGAGACGCCAAAAACCGGGCTAAATATTGGTGGCTGAACCAACCGCCACCCACTAGCCACAACCGCACAACCAGCGCTTCACAAACACCAATATAATCAACATATACCACAAACCCCCATAAAGAATAATGAGCCGAAAGTGGGAGTGGCGGAGGGTTGCGAACACTGAAGCCAGCATCCCAAAGCCACTCCAATATCACTCTCGGACTTATTCCGCTAGAAAGTGGGTTGGCAGTTTTTTGAACTTTTTAGCCAACACATGAATAAATCAATTTTGTATTAACACACAAAACTAGAGTAAACGTCCGATACAATTGTATAAAAAATAACGAGCATGTGGCGAGACTCGGGGCGAGCATACCACATAAAATTTTGTAAATGTACAGGGCATTTTCCCAATCAGCTTTGGCCCAAGCATTGTATTAACTATAAATTGAAAAGTAAATAAATAAAGCATTGATTTGAGAAAAAAAAAAAAGTAACTCTGAAAGAAATTAACAAGAATTAAAAACCCTCAAATATAAAAAAAACCATGAATATCGAAAGCCCTACTACAAAAAGCAGTATGGAAACTACAACACATATGCAATGCTATCTTTAGACTAAGTTATGTTCCGAGAAAGTGAAAAGTAGCGGAAATCATAATGATTCTAAAACCTAATAAACCGTTAAAGGACAAAACATAGTATAGCCCAATTTCTTTACTAACAATAACATCAACGATTTTTGAAAGACTGTTTCCCAAGAGACTAAAGCCAATTATAGAGAGCAGAAATCTTATACCAGCACTTCAATTTGGGTTCCGCGAAAAGCACTCAACGATAGAACAGGTACATACGATTACTGATACAAATGAGGAGGCACTGGAAAAAAATAAAGTATGTTCATCAATATTCTTAGACGTCGTCCAAGCATTTCATAAGGTTTGGCAACGTGGTCTGGAATTTAAGCTAACACTAAAGAAAATATTGGCAAGGGTTCCACAAGTTAGTGTTCTGGGCCCTATATTATACCTACCGTATACAAATGATCTGACCAAACATAGTAGAAGCTAGCATAGGAGCGTTTACTGAGGACAAAGCTGTTATGATCACCGATTCATAGTATTGTTGAGTCAACGCGGAAACTGACTGAACAATTACTACTGGTTCTCTACTACTGCTTTTATATAAACAAATCCTAAAATCTATCTGGTCGTAGGGTATTCAGTACTATGTCAACCTCCATCGAGACTTAAACCTGTATGGTACTGAGAAAATAAATGTCTAGTTTTGAAAATAAATGCCTCTAAATGAATGCAACTGGAGTCTTTCTTTAATTAATTGAGTATCATAATTTTGTATAATTTGCTTACTAAACTTTACTTATATTGTTTATATGTGTAACATTAATTAATAAACTTTTATTTTTCGTTATTGCTCTTTTGAACCTTGCATATTATAATAAATTAATAATCACTTATCTTGGATTCTTCGTGATTTGCCATCTACCATAAATAATCGTCATTTCGGCGTAAAATAAATAAACTTATCGTTTGACGTAATTTTTCGATCGATAAAAATCGTAATTTTTAACATTTTTAAACTAAACTTTACATTTTCTACATCATTTGAAAACTTATCTTGATAATCATCATGAGCGGCACAATGTGCTTTATCGAAACGTTGTTTCTGGCGTATCCCAGCTGCTTTTGCTCTCTCGTCGGAACTCCGAAATGAGTAGTCCAATCTTCCATGAGCGATATAACTGGAGCTGTATTCGTTGATTTCGCTGTTTTGATAACTACGTACATATTTTGAAAACGCATCTATTATAACTATCAAATAAGCATTACCTTTGACGTTTTCGGGGAAGGACCCAAGTGGTCCACATCTATGGTGTGAAATGGCATAGGCGTCTTATCAATAGGATATATTTCACCTTTCTTTGTTCCACCTTTCGATTTTGTATAACCACATTCCAAACACGAGGAAATATATTTCCTTACATAGTCTCTTATTCGAGGGAACCAAAAGTGTTTGCGAATAATTCAACGCCCGGGTGTCCCATATCGTCGTGATTCATTTAAGCTATACGCCACTTTAATATTCTGGGCACAACCCACATTCGTTTATCGCATGTACAATTCGGTAAAATTGTTCTTTATATATCGTATAGCCTACATGCATGTGCCGTTCATCAGAATTAATTGGTTTCCGACTCCTAACTTCGATGATTTTTTGAATATCGTCGTCTAAGCGTTGCATACCGATAAGCCAATCATCTTGCTGTGTGACTAAGAACACAGCAATCGTTGCTGGTTCAAGATCTACTCCGTCGTCAATTGAGTTACGGCTAAGTGGGTCGACATGTTGCATCTTCTGTCCACTTCGATGAATCGTATTAAAGGTATATTCAGCCAATCGCAACCACCACCTTCCTATTCTTGGAATTAAATCCTTTTTCGTACCGCAAGTTATCAACGCAGCACAATCCGTGAATGGCACAATCCGTAAATGGTTTTCCGATTAAATAAATACGGAATCTGTGAAGCGCTTCAACGACCGCCAAAACCTCCAATTCATATGAATGATATTTGCATTCGTTCTCCATTGTCCGGCGACTGTAGTATGACACTCCGGGTTATATAATGTCAATTCGAACGACGTTGTTTGCTCGTTTGTCCAGTTAAAGGATTCATTCGTTTTAGTTAGCCGCGTTAACGGTTCAGCGATAATTGAAAAATTCTTAACGAATTTTCTGAAATTACTTGCTAACCCGATAAATTGTCGTACCTCATGCTTATCCGTAGGCGTTGGATGTGTTAAAATCGCGTTAGTTTTGTTTGATCCCGGTCGTATGCCATGAGAATCAATTTCATGGCCAAGAAATTCAACTCTCTATTTGAAAAACTGACACTTCTTTAATTTTAAAGTTAATCCCCGTTGTTGTAATACTTTCAATAATCGTTCCAATTTTTCCATGCCTTCCTGGATGGTCGTGCTTGGTATGATAATATCATCCAAATAAACAATTACACCATCGTTAACCTCCCCAGCAATGCCGTTCATCATTTTTTGGCAAACAGCCGGAGCATTTGTTAGCCCAAAGGGCATCCTCAAAAACTCGAAATGCTCATCTGGCGTCATAAAAGCTGTACGTGATATTGATTCATCAGACATTGTTATCTGCTAATAACCGGATGCTAAATTCAGTACAGTGAAATAACTACAGTCACTAAGTTGTGATAGCTGATCTTCCATAATCGGTAACGGATACTGGTCCCGTATAGTTTTATTATTCAATTTTCGGTCATCAATACACATTCGTTCATCACCGTCCTTCTTTTTAACTAGGAAGATTGGACTAGCATATGCTGATTCAGACTCACGTATTATTTTATGTTCCAGCAATTCACTTATCATTGTCTTTACTTTTTCGCGTTGATGGTAAGATAGTCTATAACGCCGATAGACAACTGGTTCGACTTTTTTTAGTTTAATTTCCATATCAACATCCGTTTTCCCGAGTTCTTTTAAATTTCGAGCAAAGCAACTACCGAATTTTGTTATCAGCTTAAATAAACATTCGCGTTCACTCGGAGTCATACACTGATCCATATTTATTTCAGCCAATAGAATTTCAATTACACCTTCGTTTTGTCCATTTGAAGAAATGCCACTTGAAACATCACGTCTTTCTGCTATATTCTGTTCTCGGATCATTCTTACGGTTGGTTTATCAATAAAATTTTGGCCAATTAGAGATTGTGTATTTAAATATTGGTCAGGAACAATAAGCAACTCAATCTCATCAGCAACTTCATCAATTTGAACTATCGCTCGTATCTTCTCGCTGGAAATCACACCGCCACCTGCAAATCCTTTGACAAACACGTTACATTTACTTCGTTCCATTTCAAGCCTCACGTTACTTTCTCGTATCATTGAGCATTGACTTCTCAATCGATTAAACCCAATAGTTTCATGTTACCGTTCAACATTACAGTTTTGATATAGGAACACGCATTGTCAGTTATTATTTTACCATTGAACGATTTCTAAGTGCCAGTCGTAGTGGAGCATTCTGTTTGTACCCTCGGATGAACACGCGAACTTTTCCTACATCGTTCTCGTCTCTGTGGTTCAGGACTATTTATATTCGTATGTCCTAAATGATGAATTCAGTTGGTTGCTTTTTTGTTAACTGGTTTCTCTGGCGTACTTATATTATTATGTATATTCAGCCGACCCGAATTGTATTCAGCATTTATAATCCGTGCACTCCGCGCACTTCCTTGCCACATGTTCGAATACTACTCGATACGTTAACGCGCTTCATCCACATCAGCTACTATCTGTGTGCGCAACGATGTACTTAGATGATAGTCATTCAACCCCAAAATTATATACTTTATTAAAGCCTCATCTGAAACTTTATGTTGCCCGATGACACACATTTCGTAATACTAATCAATCAATGATTGGTCTCGTTTGCGAATTTTTGAACGTAACTTGTCGTGTAACGACTGCTTCACCAAGATGTGAATTAAAATGTTTCATCAATTCGTCTGCAAATATTCTCCACGAACGAATTGTTCCGACGCTAATAATACTGCCCTTGCAGGATCAAATTCTGGAAATATATCGATCACATCACGGGGTGTAAGATTAAATCGATTTTGAGAATTACGATAGTTGGTGTCTTGCTTCGGGAATGTAGTACGTTTATCGCTGTTTGTTTGGTAACGCGACGATTCCGATAATTCCTCATAGCATATTCTCTCGCTCTAAAAATTTTATTCGCCGTTCAAGTTCCGTTAAATTTCGCTCGTAACTAACATTTTCCGAATGCAATATTACATCATTCAGCTCGTTTGCATCACAAGTATTTTGTTCAATCACTTCGCGTGGATTACTACTCATACTCATAACAATTTTCATTGTTCACTTGTAATTGCGACGTTTCACTTTCATACACTTCTAACCGTTCCGCTAACGTTTTACGCTTCCCGGTATTGCTTAGCCCACGTTTTCCACACTAGATCAGTAATTTCGCAACCGAAACATTTGAAAAATCCATAACAACTTGATCGGGTTCAACATTCACTGTTTGTTTATAATTTTATTCAAATGCCCTTTATTAATACGTATTTTAGTACTTTATCCCACTTCTGAACTAAAACCCGATTTTATATTCGAATTTAAATCCATCTTTGTCAATTTGGGAAACACTTGCCGAGATTCGAATTTGTTTTGCCGGTGGAGCATAGATTTCATCTTGGATTTCATCAGCACTTAGCTCCATACTTGCGTTAACATCAGCCTGAGTAATTGGGGAAGTGATTTCTTCAATTTCACCAAACTTTTAGTGTTTTCCGTTCCTGTTATGGTTTTCCTTAATTGAAGAATATCAATAACCTTTTCTTCCAAAATGGTAAAAGCAATTTTAGGCGGTTTACCACCACCTGTTCCACCAATATTTTGGTTTTCTTTACGCAATTTGGTGTGCGTTTTAAAATCGGCCCACACCTACCATATACAATTTTGTGACCTAAGTTTGTAAATTACTTATATACTAATATTTTTTACCTTTTTTCATGCAACAACATCCTTGACGAGTGGTCCTTCTGCATTCAATATAGAAACTAATTTTTCCCATAAATGGTTTATTTTTTGGCGTGCTGTAGCACTTTTTAAATAACCTTGGACCATTTCTGGATGGATTACCATGAAATCGACCATACCTTCAAATTGTTTTGGTGGCTATTAAAAACGTTTTATATATATATATTAATTATTTTTATTATTTTGCTTATAATTTAAACGTACTTACATTTTTCCGATATCTAAATTATAATTTTGTTATTTTAAATTCCGTCCGATAACAAAATGGTTGTCGAATGACATTCCCTAATTTTCTACGAAAGTTTGAGTAATATTCACATTAGACGGTACCGCCAATACGCCAATATAGCCGAATACGAATCCGAAAGTAGAATAACGCGAATCGCGATGCTAAATTTTCGGATCCGAATGAAATATCAGTAAAATCGGATTACGCGGTAACCCCCCAGCTGTATTAAAAAATTATGCGATTAATAAACCAAAAATGTATTTTATTTATTAAACAAAACTATATATCAGAACAATTGACAAATTTACGCATATAACACTAAAATATTAATAATAATATTTAATAATAATATAATAACATATTTTGTATAATATAAATAAATTTAAATATTATAATATATTTTATACAATTCTCAGAATTTTTTTTGTTTGTTTGTTTATTATTTGTTGATTTTTGTAAAAATTTATTCAATTGTAAATTATAATAAAAATATAATTATTTAATATAATAATTAATTTAACGTATATATGTATGTACGAATATGTATATATGTATATTAACAATTAAATCAATAAAACTTAAATTACATTAAATCTATTTACAAAATGTATAATGTGGGAGAAGTTATACACAACTAAATTTAACCCCATCATCACTTGAATAACAATTGTGGCAATGCAATTTATGATTTCGTACTCGAACATCGGTCCCATTGAGCCCGTCGCCCAATTGTATACCACATACGCAACACTTAAAACAATCAATGTGATAGAATAGGCGTAGACTCTCGATTACCATAGCGGCACCCCGTCCTAAAAAAATAAATTAATTAATATTATAAACTAGGTACCTAATCATTTATTTGAACGGCTGCAAACTTACCCAATTCCTCGTTACAGTACGAACATTTCTTTTTACCGCTCACACTAATTACATTCTCTTGGGATTTAGCTAACGTATAATTATTATTACTAGGACTACTTAAATTATTGCTGCTATTACTATGTCGGATTAAATTATTTCGTCCCGCATACAAATCGGGATGATGAAGATTCGGATTTGAATTTTGATTGATTGATAATTTATTGCGTTCACCAATACCGCGACTTTGTACTATATGGGTCAGGGTCTGTATTATTGAATCGGGTAATGGTTTATTAGTATTATTATTGCTGTTCGTATTGTTCGCCGTCGGTTTATTAATCCATGACGAACTATTATTGTTTGTTATATTATTGTAGTTGATTATCGAACCGGGCATACTATGACGATTATAACCGCCGCCATTAATATTTTTTTGTTGTTGCTGTTCGATACGTCTCTGTTCCGCCTCCTGTATTAACCAATGTTTGTTATTATAAATTTTATTGTTTGCATTTGGTATGACGGGGCCCGACTTTGATTTCTCTTTCTTGTGCAATGCATCGTTCGAATTACGAAGATCATTACTACTTAATGGACCGTTTTGATTTAAGCTGATCGCATTTTGATAGATTAACGATTGATCATATGATTTACGATTATGGTGATGTTGCTGATTTTGTTGTACCCAAACATCGGTGTACTTCGGTTTTGGTACAGCGCTCAATGCGTGGATCGTATGTTTCGTCATGTTACCCGAATGGACATTTTTCAAGACAAAATCATCGTAATCCACGTTTTTTGTTGGTTCAGCAGGTGCCGAATTATTCCGACTGTGATAGTTGTTGTTTTGCTGGGAATCGCGTATTTCATTTTGTAGAAACGCATTGGTACCATTAAATCCACGCGTTTGTTGGCCGGTTTGGTATTGTTGGGCACGCATTGGTTTTGCGGGTGGAGATGGCGGCATTTTTTTCATCTCGGTCAGCTGCAGAGAAAAATCAAAATTAAATTATCTCAATATTTCAAGGGACACATTTAAAAAATTTTCTACTTACATACAAATTTTGTAAATCGGGCATCGATTTACGAAAATCCGTTTGGACCTGATACGCATCGTACAAATTGCTTTGCGGTGGCCGCAAATAATTGATCCCATTATCATTTATATCGGTCATTGACCGTCGATTTGCCGTGTTTATCACTTGATTGTTGTAATCGATACCACGACGCGTGTAATTTTCACGCATCAATAAATTGTCACGCTGCCGTTTTAATTCCTCCTGCTCCAATTGAAGAAGTTCACGTTCAACGCGAAGCACCTCCTAAGATCATTAAATAGGGATTAGTATATCGGTACATAAATCGACAGCATATAATCTTACCTCTTGTTCCCGAATTTTCTCTTCTATGCATTGCATTCGAATTTCATCATCGATCGTTTGCATTGGATGCATGTAGTTACTACTATTGTTACTACTACTATCGGTATTACTAATATTACTATTTTTAATATTAGCATTTCGTTCTTCCTTCTTAACACTATTTATGTCATCTAATTCCTCAGACGATGTAAATAGTTCACTACTTTGGCGCGAATGATTTTCGGATACTCCAGAATCCGAATTATCGTATATTCCGGCTTTAATATACATTTGCTTTTCGATACGTTTCTCCTCTTTGAGCAGAGTCATCATGTCGGGCGGTGGCGCCACCGATAATTCCAAATAGCCATTAGTCGTGGTATTTGTGGTCGGCAGGCCTAAAAAACTAGACCGCTGAGTACGTATTTCATTTTTAATGCGCCGCGTTGAATTGATCCGACGAAATGGTTCATCTTGTTTGGTATTACTAGTGTGGGTCTTCTTGCTAGACGTATCGCGTTCATCATCATCGTCGTCGACTTCGTCGATCGGCGGTGGTGGTGGTTTTTCTTTGGGCGGTTCTTTTGGCGTACTTTGACGTGGCACCGGCAGCACATTATTTGTCGGGAAAAATAGGTCGACATTCTCGTAGAGTGGTACAGGTTTTGGTGGTTTTGGTATTTCATAGTATGGTTCACGTGATTTTGGTACTTGATAATATGGTTCATCGTTTATATCATTCGATATATCATTATTACTATTATTATTATTATTATTACTTATCTGATCATTGTTACTTATTATTATGTTATTGTTGCTGTTTAGGTTGCTATTTATATCGCTACTGTAGTTACTACTATTATTGTTTACATTATCATTAGTTTCTATATCATCAATAATATCTTCATAAATTGGTTCTCTTACCAATTTATCAATTGTTGTATTCAGATCGGATACCTCAGTCGACGAATTCATTATGTCGTGCCCGCGTTCGTCGTCGTCGTAATCTTCTTCCCGATCAATGGCTTCAAATGCAATTTCTAATGCTTCAAGTACCTATAAAGTGTCGGTTATGCAATGAGACATGAATTAATTATTGTAATAATAATTCTGAAACGTGAGATCATCAATCTAAATCGAAAGTATGTAATAAATCTGTTGCGATCGTCGATAGGTATATATTGCGATGGCAAGATCACGAACATACCGTAAGCAATTTAAATAATTTTATAATACGCGAGATAATTTAATTTTTTGTTATTTTCGGTTACGTAATTTGAATGCAAATATTTTTAAAATCATAATATTTCTTTAGCTATAGCGTCTGGAATGAAAATGTAACTATTTTCTACCGATCTCAGATGCTAAAACTCTAACGCACGACCCTTGAACTACTGTTGACTCTAAAAGGCATATAATTTATGTTAAAAAAATTGAATGAAATTTGTCGAGTGAAATTTATTTTTGGAATTTAAAAACAAGTTAGTATAACTGATTTGAAAAAGTCTAATTATTTAATGAACATTGCAGCGTTATTTTCTGAGTGTAATTAATAAACCCTCTAGTGACAAAACAAAAATTGATTTTATAAAATTCGGTGGCTCATTTATATTCTAGCATTCTCGCTTACCATAGTATACCTTAAATATGCGAATTTTTATCACTAAATTTTCAGTAAACATTTCTTATTTAGTTCAGCCACGCATAGCGATGAGATTTCAATTGAATTTTTGAGTGAAATTTTTGTGTGAAAATTTTCAACATAATTTTTTGAGTGAAACTTCATAAGTATTTCACAAGCATTAGCTTCAAAATTTATGTAAAATTTGCACTCAATTCCATTTTGGATCTCATTCAAAAGATGTTAATTATAAATTTAAAGTCAGTTACAAAAACTCTATATACTCACAAATCAGTTTATTACATTTAGATTCAAAATTCATCTTGGATTAAAAATAAACGACTAATATTAAATTTTTAAATTTACAGTCAAATTTTTTGAAGGAAATTTTAAAATAATTTAACAATTGAAATTCAATGTAATAAACTAAGTTTTTAATTTTGAAAGATTCTTCTGTTTTTTAAACAATGCAATAATGATTTGAGCAATATTGCAAAATACTTCAATCCATATATGGTGCATAATATTCTTCAAATTTTTGTTTATTTAAGCTTTTATCACAAAAATTCAAATTTTAGTTAAATTTTGAATTCTTTTCAGTATCTTAGATTTTGATCCAACAAGCGTAAGGATTAGGAATTAAAGGCGTAAGAATTAAATTTTAGGAGTGGGAAAACCCAAATTAAATAATATTTTATAAAACTCGACAGTCTAAAAATCATTTCGAAGTTGATTGAGACTGACTAATAACGCGATTATTTGGTGTAACTTTGTACAAAATTGTGGCTCCGTGTGACGAAGCCAACTCAAGATACGCATCCCTATAGCAGATTTAGGAACAAGTTTATTTTCTTTAGTAAAATAATTGAGTAAAATAACAATTCGAAGTATAGAGTAAACAATTTTTGAGTGAAATTCCATGAGTGATAATTTTTGAGTAAAATTTCATGAGTGATAATTTTTGAGTGAAACTTAAAAAAACACTCATCAATTTAAACATCAGAAATTTATCTTAAAACATTACAGTCTGCAGTAATTCTCATTTTGTGTTGTACAGAGTTCGCTGGAATTACGCAAAAAATGGCAACCAAAAACTTTTTTCGTAAAATCGATATAATTCCTAAACCAGCGAATCAACTAAAACTATTATTGAACTAAATTAGTATCAACTAACAACAAGTTATTGGGAATCGTTTGATTCGAATATCTTAAAATTGAGTGAATTTTGAGTTGTGTCACTTTTGCAGCAAATGAGCGAAACGATTCCCAATAATTCGCTCATTTGCTGCAAAAGTGACACAACTCAAAATTCACTCACTTCTAAGATATTCGAATTAAACGATTCCCAATAGTTCATATTTTTATTTTTTTGTATCAAAACATACTTTCTTATGCAGTTATTTCTAGCAAATTAGGTTAAATTCCAAAAAATGACTAAATTAACGAAAGAAATTAACATTTTAAGAACTATCCTTAGAAAATTTGCAAAATACTAAAGAACTATAAAAATTAAGATCCGATTAAGGATGTAAGAATAGAGAAAAAAATATATTTTTTAAGGTTCACTCAAAAATTATCACTCATGAAATTTCACTCAAAAATTATCACTCATGGAATTTCACTCAAAAATTGTTTACTTTATACTTCGAATTTGTATTTTACGCAATTATTTTAACTAAAGAAAATAAACTTGTTCCTAAATCTGTGTATTTTTATTTTCTTATGAAAAATGCAGTTTTTACAAACAATTTTGAGTGATATTTTCAAATCGCTCTACTGAAAAATGAAAATTTCTGAATTGTGTCACTCTTGCAGCAAATGCGTAATATAGTTTAAACAAATCGCTCATTTGCTGCAAGAATGACACAATCCAAAAATTTTAATTTTTCAGTACAGCGATTTGAAAATTTCACTCAAAATTGTTTATAAAAACGGCGTTTTTCATAAGTAGATACAAATACAATGTAGCGAATTGAGTGACTTTTTATATGGAATTTTACCTAATTTGCTAGAAATAATTGCATAAGAAAGTATGTTTTGATACAAAGTAATAAGAATATGAATTATTGGGAATCGTTTGATTCGAATAACTTAGACCTGAGTAAATTTTGAGTTGTGTCACTGTTGCAGCAAATGAGCGATTTGAACTTGACAAATAGTTATGATATTACTATTTGCAATATATATCAACGACATTAATTGCCATTATTAAACTCAATGAGAACATCAGAATCCAATTTGATATGGTTTACACTCGTAATTTATCAACCACTTACAAGACATTTGTTGGTCTGCTACTGTTCCAACTATACGACCATAAAGAATTTTTTTTTGCCATAAGATTAAGATTAACACCAAAATATGTATGTATTTCGCGACAGGAAATTAGCCTGATAGCGCAAAAACAACAAAATTATTTAGACAAACATGCGAAAGCTAATTAAGATGATAACAATTGGGGCAATTATCTTTCGTTGAAAGAGAAAATAAACAAAACATTTTAATTAATTCGTTTGACCTCCCGTGTATGTTTACGATGTAAACCGTACACGTAATGTATTCGCCCCGATTCACATGCTAGTGAAATTTGATAGGCGCGATAAAGATAAGATGGCTTTTTATATGTAAATAGTTGTCTCTGTAGATTAAAGTGACCTCCGGTGTCAAATATCAGGTAGGTAAAATATACACGGTACGAGTATAAAATACACGAAATTGTTTTCGTTTGTAACAATAAATTGTATTGTTGTCATTACATGTGTAAGTAAATAAACAAAAAAAAAATGTTTGTATTTAAGAATAATTTTTTATAGCCAAGCAAAAGTGAAATTCTTCTTAATGTGTACATAGCGGTATGCTTTCACTAAGATTACTAAACGAAATTTATACCTGTTTTATCTAATATCAAATGGATTTGGTTCGGCGATGCTGCATAGACACCGAAACGATACAAATAGATTTATCTCTAACAGAAAAGGGTTATATTTGATTTCTTTCATAAAAGTCGCAAGGCAATGCAGTTGTTGTGTAAGGTGTAACAGTCAATCATCAGGTAAGATTAGTCTGCGTCTTTGAAAGCGTACTGGAACAAATCAGTATTCCGTAGCATCCAGCGATGAAAAGTGAAATGATTTTATTGGAAAAGGTGCGTGTATGCCTCGGTCACCGCAACCACATTGCATTCAAATTTGCCTGTACAGCCTATCGCAACCATGATCCACAAAGATTACAGCACCTGCATAGGGATACTTATTGGCAAAGCATTTGAATTTTAATGTAAAAATTGAAGATGAATTCAATTTCATAATTTTTGACAGAACTGAAAGTATATAGAAGATGTCGAATCCAACTCAGACTCCCGTATATTGAAAATTGCAAAAAAGTTTGAATCGTTCCTTTTTCCATATGGAGTTAATCGATTGAATGAAGTATGGAGAATTCTAATTATACCATGGACTTACTTTTAATTTAGAATCCTTAGTAGTGATGCAAAAATTCGTCCCACTATAAATGCTCGAGCGGAAAATTGTTGCAGAAATTTGTGAGATTCAAGCAATGACTTGAAATGAGAAATAGCCAAATTTTTGCGTTACTGATTGCAATTCACAGCATCTTTTTTGCAGAACTCGGACGGAGCTAGATCATTATGAAGTTTTGTAAAATGCTTTCTGAAAGAAGTTCTAGAATATAGCCAACTAAAATGGAACAAAACGATTCTTAATCGATTATGATGAAATTATGGGTATGAGCGACGGAAATGAAATTCTAAAATAATTTTTTTACACAAATTCTGGTATATAGGCAACAGTGATGAAACTAAGACATTCCTTAATCAATCATGATTAAACTAGATACGTAGGATAGAAATGGGGGTTTACAATTATATTTGGGCAAAGTTCTGAAACTAGGCTGCAACAGAACGAAGCCATTTCCTACAGTCATAATAAAATTGGTATGTACGAAATGGGATTCTAAAATTACTTTTGGAACCATTTCTTGAATATGGCCAATTGGAACGGATCTAGGCGATTGCTTGACCGGAAATTGGGGAAGTAGGATGATAATAAAATTTTTTATTTTAGAGAGAAAAAACTTTTTATTTAAGGTAAACTATGGTTTAAATCGTGATGAATGACGATATTTTTGAAAAAAGATGGTCTCTTTTTTATTTCGTTATTGACGATGGCGTTTACCCATCTAAGTAAAGTAGCGCTATCTGTCGTTTGATCGAAAAGACACAACTTCTGAAAAAATGATGTTACGCCCTCCCTATTCGCAATAAGCCATCGATATGTGATATTAAAATGAGTTTTACTTTATTAATGGCCGATTAGATTACACAGAAAAATGACTAACGACCGGTTAGTTAGTGCGCCAGTTAAATATTTTATATGAAATCAAGGGCCTAACTATTGAATTCGACGTTCATTTTCGAATTCAATAGTTAGGCCTCTGTTTTCGCAATCGCCACAATTTTGCCTCTTTTGTGAAAAATATAAATTTAGGATTATTTGATACCAGTTCCACTGAAAGTAGCCAGCGGGATTTTTTTATTACAGAAAAAAATATGCATTAATTTTGTAAACGACTGTATTTCCATGGCATAAAATATTTTTAATCAAGTTTGCGTTGACTTTTTTCTGATTGTGATTTGTGGAACAGATTTCATAATATAAACATTTAACTGGCACACTGTTAGTCATTTTTCTGTGCAACCAGGCATAAGTGTTTTCTGACAGAAGCTAAAAACTTGTATGTTACTAGATCAACATTTTTCCCCCTGCGGCACTACTCTGGCTTTCACTGGGAATAGGGAATTGGGAAAAGTATTTTCATAGCATTTTTGCCTAAATTGTATTTTTCAGGGGTACTGAAGGAATAAGTTTGGTCTTAAATTTTCGAAACAAAGTTAAATGGGAAAATATTTTTCCCTATAAATATTTTGTGGAATTAATATTTCCCAATTAACTTTGTTTTGATAATTTTTGCATTAAACTAGTTTTTTTCAGTAGGCCAGAAAAATACAATTTGAACAAAAATGTTATGAAAATATTTTTAACAATTCCCTATTTCCTGGGAAAGGCGCAATAATGCCACTGGATGCCCCCACCCTTTATAAACTTTTCAGAAATTTTAAGGACTTGGTAAAAAGTTTCTGGTTGGAATCGATAACATATTCTCAAATTTGTCACAGTATTATGACTGAAATAGGTCATTCTGCATAGGCGCACCAATTCTTAAGGATTTGTGTTGGCCTAAAGGTTCAATTACAATGACACCGCACCGCGGCTAATCGTACCGCATCTATCCGTCATTACGGATTGTCAAACACAATGTTTCCGCGCCGTTCCAGAAAAGTGGCATGCCTTGTTGTACAAGTCGGGATAAAATTTTATTTTTTCATAAATTCTTCATAGTTGAAGTCCATTTCTTATATTTTTTTGCTTTTAATATTTTGAAACGATATACACGTACTAAATATAATATACTTTTAGCTGAGACAACCTAAAACAGACATTTCATCCTATGTAAACGTAAAAATTTAAACTGCGATTTCATTTTCTGTAAATAGCCGCATACAATCAAAAATATTTTGTTTTTTGCGTATACGTATACGCAGTTTATCGAAAAATCACAGATACAACGATGACATTGGAATTATCAGAAGTTTGTTTTGATTTCATTTTTTAGTTCAAATGAAAAATCTAATTTGCTTGTCTAAGCTTTTAGTTATCAAATGATTTCTGAGGTTATGTTATCCGAAAAAGTAGAAAGTTGAGCTATCGTTTCCGAACACACCGCACCGCTCCGTTCATCGTGATTGCTTTTCCGTTTTCTCATATAAATCCTACGTAATATTACATTTTCTACTTTGACAGAATAACGAAACGAAACGGTGCGGTTTCATTGTGATTGAACCTTAAGGCAAACTATAAACGTCTTTCAAAAATCATTGTAGAATTCCATTTCTATCAAACACACCCAATTTAATCAACCGCCTAGCTCAGTCACAGTAGCGGCAGTACTTTTTTGAAATATAATCTACGAGTAGTTATGTGGATTAATATGGAACTTGGTTTTAAAATAAAAATGGAATTTCCATGGAAGATTAAATGTAGTTGAGGTAAATGGCAAGTTTGAATGGAAGATCTCATCTAACTTGGATAAAACTTGGTTTTAAGATGTAATTTAAGTAGATGAGAATGCCTTTCAGAAATAAGTGGTGTTAGATAATAAACAATTTAAGGGGAATCAACAATTTCCAAACCTATTAAGATGAAACTGGCTTGTAAAATGAAGAGCGTGAAAATTGACCATTTTTTAACTATTTCAAATGAAAACCTTTTAATGAAACTCAGGGTGAAAAATTGTTAAATCTAAAATGAGTTTCGGATGTGCTTCACACAAACAGAAAAACGGACGGCAATTTAGCCGTCCCTTAACTGATGAAGTTGGTAGAACAACTCGTTAGGATGGAACCCGGTTTGTCTGATGAAAATGGAATTGGATACCAGCTCCAAATATAGAAAAGGAGAATGGCCAATTTGATTGGAGCTAAGGTATTTCTAAACCGATTACGATAAAATTCTGTTTCTAGAATGAAATATATATTTCCAATTCTGATTGGCTTTCAGATAATCGGGATACAACTCAATTTCTATAATGAAAGATATTATCAATCTATATGAGCCCTCGGCAATGGCCACTTAAGATGTAGTAAGTACTTTCTATTTAAATTTCCAAATCTGTATAACTTAGCTGTTCTACCATCTTCCTTGAAAATATTGCATTGTGTTAGGGTAATTTAAGATTTAATAATTTTTAAAATTAGAACAAATACTTCAGACATCATCATTAAAACTGAAAAGACTTTTAATCCAAATTTTATTACTCGAAATTTATTTCTGAAATTTTTTTCTAAACAACCTAAAATTCGCGGTTCAGTAGTAAAAATAAGACGAAAAGTAATGAAAAGGTTTTTGAGCGCTACCAATTTATCTGTACTGAACACTAGCCAATACAAATGTTATGATTGTGTGAACTTTTTGCTTTACTCTTTCCCGCCCTTTTTGAGTCATGTTTATAGTGACACTACTTAGAGAGAAAGGCGGTTTAAACCCAAAGGTTTCTAGTTTTCGGGTAGATGTCTCATCTGTCCAATATCCTATACGCTTAACAGGTCTTGGTAGGTTACAGAACTTTATGCTTTATATGAACTCCAGAATTCTAAAATGCCAATGGTATACCAGAATCATGGAATATTTATCTTCGCTCTTTCTATGAGCAGTGCAACGCTTAATTGAAAAATATGCAGGGGATGTGAAGCAATACTTTATGCAATGAATTAAAGCACGGTTGGTGATCATCATAACCAATAACGAGGTCTTCGAGAATGAAGTTCAAAATTACCGATGGCGAATTATGTTCTATATGAAACGGACAACATAAATCACACACTAAGTTAAGTGTGCAATAAAATGCATGTTTTGCCCAAATCATAGACTACGATCATACGAAACGGTGGCCGTTTCGTAGTTTGGAGCCGCAGCGAAGTTGCGATTAACAACTAAAAATCACATCTTTTGAAGTTGCTCTTATTGAAATTTTGGTACGATTTAAGCTTTACTATTCTACCAGGAAGAATCCTAATGAAAACTGTGTTGATGATTATGAAGAACCTGAAGCGGAACAATGACAGGTGCAAGAGAAGTATATGACTATAGCCGTACGTCTTCGATTTGGCAGATGATGCGTAAAGTAAGACGGAAAAATAAAACCGCGAAACAGCGAGAGTGCTTCGGCCCCAAAACAGTCACAACAGATGGCATGGACTAAAACAAAAAACAAAACAAAAAAAAAGTATATGATTGTAAAAAATGTTCCAGAAAATGTCTGTGTCTTTCCTTGTCGGATGACTTTAATGCTCGAATGAGGATTAAGCAAATAGACTTTAAATGTTTGACAAGAGATGGCACCACTAATTTATCCATCGATCAATAAGCCCTGTCTGACACATAGATGGCTAATGTAAAAAAAAATATTTATATGTCTCAAAATTTTATAACAATTGACCATTACAAAAAAAAATAATGTGAAAAAATAATGTGTATACATAGTAATAATAAAAGTGAGAGCATACAATATATCAGGAATTGTGTATAACAATTGAGCAAAAAAAAACACCCAACGAGGAATTCTAGCAGTTTAGAATTATTTTGTTATATTTTTTTGACGTCTACGACTTTTTTTTTTATCAAATACAGTCAAAACGAATATTTTTATGCTAATTCAACGTAAATATTGTATTCTAAAACTATTTGAAGTGATTTAATAACCGTTTCAAATAAATTCTAACATTTTTATTGGTACACAAAATGTTTGTTTACCAACAAAATGAACATGATATTTGAAAAGTTGTGTTGACTCATCCGTTTTAGTTGTTTCTGTCCTTAGTCACCGTTTACTTTTTTACTGCACTTTTTTCAAGCCAGTGTCATAATACCATAACGCAAATTTTATTATTTTCAAAACAATGGAAACAAATTAATTTTGTGTGTTGATTGATGAAACACTGTTTTGTGATAGGAAAAAACACCATTTAACTGCTCCTTCGAAAGCAACCGTCGAACGTTGATTTGCTGAATTTAAACGTGGCCTTACAAACACCGATTATGGTGAACACTCCGGTTTCCCGAATTCCGGCAGTTATTCCAGAAAAGATAAAAAATAGTGTAGTGCAGTTGCGTGAGGCAGCGCTGAAATCTTAATATCAATAGGCAGTGTATACATTATTTTGCATGAACATCTGTCAATGAGAAAGCTCTGTTCAAAGTGGTTGCCGCGCTTGCTCACATTGGATCAAAAACAGCAACGCGTTGATGATGCGATAAATTTCGTTAGGTAGCTTGTCGAACTATCTCTTCGTAGACTTATACATATTTGCGTTTTTTATGCTAAAAATAAATTGTTCAATAAAAAAGGCATCGAAATGTATGAAGACCATCGAGTTATACATTAATTTAAATTCCCAAGTCATTGAAACAAGCTAACATCCTATTCGTTATTTTCGAACAAATCGCTATCGTCCAGTGGTACATACTTACAAATCCACCCGAATTCAGGACGAACTTGATGTCACAAAAATAATCAAAAGATGCAGCGCTACTATTGAAAACGGATTCTGCGGTAACTAATTGTTTTAACAAGCTTCAAAATATGTTTGAATACATAATTGAGAAAAAATTACTTTTAAGGCTGTATGATACTAAAAAAACAAATTTCTTTTTTAGTATCGATATTTGAATGTGTCTAAACTGGTTCGCTTCTTTAATAAATATGAGTACCAAAGTTTTATATGATTCGTTTATTAAACTGTACTTATATTGTTTATATGTGTAAAATTAATTAATAAATTTACTATTTTTCATTATTTCTGTTCTAAAGATTGCATATTATAATAAAATTAATAACCACTTATCTTGGACACAATTTTTATTTCGTGATTTGCCATCTAGCGACAGTAAATTTTTCAAAAGATAATCAGCATTGCTGCGTAAAAACAAATAAACTTATCGTTTGACGTAATTTTTCGATCGATAAGAATCGAAATTTTTATCATTTTTAAACTAATTTTTCCATTTTCTACGTCATTTCAAGACTAATCTTGATAGTCCTGTATTAATAGCTTGATTGTATGTTTCTTAACACCTTGATGCAACATTTTTTCGCTGTTTTGAAGTAAAATATTGAAAAAATTGGTTTGTGCGTTTCAAAAAAACGATAAACTTTGAAATTTAACCGTAGACAAACTAAAAATTTTATTGAGATAATCATGTATTAATCGCTCAATTATACGTCTAAGTTCATACTAAAGAAAGAATTAGGTCAACTGGTAATATTTTATGGTCAAAAACTGATTTTTAGTAAACATCGTTTTTGACAAGCTGAGTATCATACAGCATTAAATAGCCCAGACTACGTGTTTTGAAACCCGATTTGGCTAAACTCCAGCAATTAGTATTTACTTTTCAAACATCTCGGTCAGCTGCTATATTCTGAAGAATTTGTCTTCAGAATATTCAGAAAAAAAAAATCTTTTTTTTTAAAGATTAGAACAGTTTTCATATTTTATAGTTTCTGTCTAATTTTGTTGGCCTTCTACAAAGGGATGTCCCTGTTAGTCAAACGGTTAAAAAATTAAAAAGAAGAAAGAATATGAAGTGATACTTCTCTATAAATGATACTTTTAAGATAGTTTAAGGAGGATTTTTAGTTCAATCTCCAATAATACGGAAAGTTTTATGTTCTGAATGAGTCACAATAATAGTCACAAAAGTAAAGCGAGCAGATTTACCGACGAGAGCGGTTAAATAAGGTTCATTCCGGAATACTGCCTATGGTACTCCATAGACAATTAGTAATAATATTCCAAATAGTTGAAACCAATCCCTTCACATAATCACGCCGATTATCGAATCCGCGGGAGCAAATCGATTGTGGATTGAAAACTGCACATAAAAAAATATAAAACAAAATTTTAAATCATAGTATCATAGAAATCCCTATGTATTTCATGCATATTTCATGCATATGTATGCATTTCAATGACATTTCGATCAAATTTATTGCATTGTCAGTCATTTTTTTGATCTAAGATCAAAATTTTGTTTTGAAAGAATTTGCTATTACAATTAGCAAAGTAAAATTTGGAGGTAGATACTCGATCGGCTAGCAAGCAAGCAATTTGCTAGCCGAAATCCTGGCTACTCAATCAATTTTACCAAGAAAATTTGAATTTCAAATAATATTTTTTATAAATTTTTTTTTTGTTTTTGCAATTGCACAGTAAAACAACACAAAAGTTTGCTGTTCATTGTTTGAAACCGCAAAATTTACTGTGCAATCGCAAAAAAAACAAACAATTTTTGAAAAACATTAATTGAAATTCAAATTTCTTTGGTAAAATTGATTGAGTAGCCAGGATTTTGGCTAGCAAATTGCTTGCTTGCTAGCCGATCGAGTATCTACCCCTTGTTTTAGTTCCCGAATTTTATTGGCTACTTTGATTGAGAGCAATCGTTTTCCATTTCAAGTCGAATTTAGAAAGCTAGAAATCATCAAACTTGAACAATTTATTAAATGCATATAAATCATTTTCCAACCCGCATACGATTCGCTCCCGCGGATTCTATAATCGACGTGAATTTGAATTTGATTAAAACTGTTTATGAAATGCCGAAATTTCTTTCAGATTGACTACGCATTCCAGAATTAAACCTAAAATGTATGTTAACGGTCCCGATTTTAATTCGCATCCAATTTCACGATTAGCCAATTTTTTAATTTTTTAAACCATTTGTAAAGTGGCTTCCAAATCCTATCGAATTTAAGAAATTGTTCAAATTTGATGATTTCTAGCTTAAATTCGACTTGAAATCTTTTGTTAAGAAAAGATCGCGCCAACGAGAGTTTAGATAGGGCCAATGTATTATACGAACCGTACATGGTTACAACAACCTATCAGTGAATGGATTTTGGTAGGAAAGTGAGACAGAAGTATGAGCATTTTCTCAACAACGGAAAAGCTGTTAACTTTTTCTTCTAAATTTTGGGCAAAATTCGGGCGTAGTCATCAAAAAATTTATTTTGACATGACGTTATAAACAAGAATTCATTTTGTTGCGTTTTTTATTGTAAGATTTAGTTTCTAATGGTTTCAGGGGTTTACAAAATAGAAGCCTTTTCAAATTTCCCATTGAAATGGATAGCGCTCCCGATAGCGGCTCCCGATAAATAGATAGAGCAAAATATTTGTCTATCGATTTTTAACTAAAAAGTTGAATGAAAAATCTTAGTTTAGAGTTAAATAAATTAATTATATGCAATAATAGCGCGCTAAATATAAGTTTTGACATAGAAAATTGGCTGCTCCGGATACAGCTATCGGGCGCTAATAAAAAAACTCAATATGTACCGAAAATAAAAATAATAATCTAATTTTAAATAATAGCGAAGAAATCGAAATTTAAACTTCTAAAATTTTCGTCTAAAAATAAAAATCGATAAAGAGAACTGGATGGTCCACAAGTGATCACAGAGCAATGCATGAATATGATTAGAAGCTGTTTAATAAGAAAAATTCACGAAGCTGAAAATTTTTCACGCTGTGTCAAATTTTATGGTAGAAAATATTTATTACACTATTCGGACCTGGTCTAAACGCCTGGGTAAATTACTTAGTTCAGTTGTTCACCCTAAAATTAATGGATAATTTTGAAGTTAAAATTTCTTATTCAACATAAGATTTTCCATGTAAAAAGTCGACATTTGAGTTTTTATCCCTTAGTTGGGGTGGTTTTACGGAAAATTCCTTGATCCCGGGATTTCTCGGCATTTTCAAATTGCCTACTAAAAATAGTGAAAATGCACATTTTTGATAGGGAAATTTTTGAGAAGTGAAACTATTAATATTAAAATGAAAACTAATCTGGGCTCACACTATAAAATGCTAGGCTTGATAAAATATAACATTTCTACAAATAAGACTGTTACAGCATCCGTCAGGTCTAGATATGATTTGATTTGGTTTGTACGTTGAATTACAAAAGCAGGCTAAAGCCTGCTGACCATGGACAACGAAGAACATACGCAAATTGGGTGTTGGAAAAACAGGCCGTCGATGCTGATTTTTCGAACAAAATTTTCTTCAGTGATGAAGCTCATTTTTCGCTTGGTGGATACGTTAATAAGCAAAACTGTAGAATTTGGGGCTCAGAAAATCCACAATTGATTGTAGGGAAGCCATTACACCCGGAAAAAGTCACTGTTTGGTGCGCATTGTGGTCTGGTGGTGTGATTGGGCCGTATTTTTTTGAGAACAACCATGGACGAACCGTTACCGTCAATTCTGAGCGCTATGGCCGCATGTTAACCGATTATTTTTTTACGAAAATCGAAGATTATGATCTTGACGATATGTGGTTCCAGCAGGATGGAGCAACCAGTCACGTAACACGAGCAAATCGAGATCTTTTGCAAGAGAAATTTCCTGGACGTTTGATTTCGCGATTGGCTGATGTCAATTGGCCTCCAAGATCCTGTGATTTAACGCCTTTGGATTTCTTTTTGTGGGGCTACGCGAAAGATCGTGTTTACGCAAACAATCCTCAAACTCTTGACGAATTGAAAACTAATATTCGTAAGGTAATGGCCGAGATACCGCCCGAAATGTGCCGAAAAGTCATTGAAAATTATCTCAAAAGAATCAAGGCCTGTAAGAAGTCCCGTGGAGGACATTTGAATGATATCTTGTTTAACTAAAAATGGCAAGGATCAATCTGTAAAATGAAATAAAAATTACAATACATTCCGAATATTTTGTGTGTTTTTTTTAAGTTTACTTTATCAACCTCGAATTGGATAACCCTTTATTATAATACCATATATTTTTCTTTTTTTTATGAAAAATTCATCCTAAAACTGACTTTTTCCGAATTTTTTAAATGGAATATTAAAAACAATTTTTAGGGTAAACGAGGTCCCTTGATTCCGTTTGAGAAGCCCTCATTCTTATATATTGTGTGCATTAATTGTTTGACTTTACCCAAACCAAATGTTCAATTGGGGAAAAGTGGCAACATGGCATAGTTGGTATAAAACGCACTCATTTAGCACAAGAAAAGATCAAGTTTTATTTTGTTTTCTTGCATTGAGGCCCTAAAAATATAATTTTATTTAAATTTCGGTAATAATGAAGTTAGAGTAAGATAAACTACCGCGGTATTTTTTTACTTTTTTGACCAGATTGTCACATATGCATTGTGATAAACGGTGGTAATTACAGTCACGGCACATTTTGTTTATTCTTTACTGCAATTGAGAATTCTTTTTTTCTTTTAAGGAGGAGTTTAATTGATTTATTATATGTCAATTGACATTATTATTTTTCGGAGTTACCTAGTTTTGAAAATAAAAAAACAATAACCCTTATTGCGAATGTCGTATCGACATCGATATGATGTCGATTGACAAAATTGTGATTGTGAATGTCGATATCGCTATCTTTTGTCGATCGATCTGCCATTATTTTGTCAATGCCATTTTTCCTAACGACTGCGTTATATATTTTTGCGTGTTAACATATTTTTAAAATGTTAGTAGTAATAATTTATAATAAAATTGTAGAAAATAGAAAACAATTAAATAAACCATAACTTTTTATTTTTATAATTTACATATACAACGAGCCACAAAATCACAAACAAGCTCCAATTTGAATTTGTCTTAAATGTCTTCATTTTTAGGAATTTTCGCATTTAGCTGGAAAATTGATGAAATAAAATATGTTGATCACACTTTAATTATAAATAAAAATTAGACATAAATTAAATTATGTACTTCACAACAAATAATATAGAAGTTTGCCCTTTTCCTATTATTTTTCAAATTTGTGCGAAATATCCCTCAAAATATCCAAATGGAATTTTCCTGACAGAAGGGTAACTGTCAAGCTGTTTGTCAAAATATAACAACAAAACTAAATAACGATTGCTAAGTTAATCGAAAAATTCACAATAACTCTGATTTATTTCAATCGTACATGGCAACACTTATTAGTCGATTCGTTCCACTTACGCAATACAAAATAAAAATCGAAACGACTAGACAAAGTCGTGTCGTTTGTCGATCGACACAACAACCGCAATATGGGCGAATATTCTTGGCTTTACCTTGGGCTATTGGGCACAATATTTTATTATATTCTTAAAGGATTGTAATTTACCAGGCGCCACTGATTTTGAATTTTTGATCATTATTATCAGTTAAATTACCATGACAACAACGGCAACGAAATATGAAACATTTGCCGCCATCTTGGATGATAATTTCAATATCACATTTTTAGTTTATTATTCATTCCTTTTGTTTTAAGATCTATGTTCTTCCGTTCAAAAAAGTTAGAATAATAAAAATTTCGAATTTTTGATTCTCACTTATCATATAACAGACCAAAAATACCAAAGTTGGCCATGTTTCATAAAATGGAGTACATATTGGGGTATATCCTCTATCCGGTCGCAGATTAATTATTTGCGATCAGAAATATATGGTTACTAAATTTAATTTGCCATGCCAATTGACACATTTTTTTTAAATTTAAATTTATTTTGCGATTGTAGAGTAGAAATCTACAAAAACTCTGCTACACCTTTTCAAAAGATGTGAGAATTGGCATGGCAAAATAAATCTAGTAACCATATTTTTGATCGCAAATAATTAATTTGCTACCGGATAGAGGATATACCCCATTAGCGATCGTGCCAAGCGAGTGACAAAAAAAAAAATAAAAGATAACAATAGAAAAACATATCAAGGTTCAAGGCTCAAACACAGTGCCCCCGTTCCGCCCGTCTCGTTTTTTTCGTTTCAAAATGTCAGTTTGTATGAAAAACGAAAATGTAACCACAATGAACGGAGGGGAAAATTATCCGTTTTCCATACAAAATGACATTTTAAAAACTACGAAGCATGCGGAATGGATGCATTGTATTTGAACCATACGAATAATATATTTACAAAAGATTGTTTCAAAGAATGCGTTTCATAAAGTTTAAATGACAAACCTTTTCCATGGTGATAAGATATTAATTAATTTGAACAACGCTTTAACAGAGTCTTGGTCGACACATTACAATGGTAACATACGAACAAATAAATCAAGCGGTAGAGGACATCCGGTGATATTACTTAACGACAAAATTTTGAACCGTCTATTAACTTTGTAAAACTAGAGATTTGGCAACTAATTTGGTATAAATGAAATTACTATTTTTGGAATAGTACAAAAAAATTTTACTAGATGTCAGACACTTTGCTTTTAAAAGCGAATATAAATTATTTGGTAAAAGGGATGAAATAAAAGAAGGATACTTAAGTACCAACTCTATGTAGCCACCGAAATACTCGAGTGATGCAATACAAAAATGCCATTCGATTTGCAACGTGTTTACGAGTAGGTAAACAAATTATAGATAGCGCATTTTACAAACACCGATTGCAACCGTTCCGATAAAATTATTTAATAATTATTTTACGATATGTTGACGATTAGAAAATATGTAATATAAATAATAAAAAAAAAGTCAAATCAATAATTCTAATTACCAACGGCACGCGAATTCCATATTATATTTTTCTCACTTATATGTAAAAGAGACGAACGTTAACTGGCACACTACACACATAATATATGTAAATTAAAAAGTAAGCACACGGGTGGCAGCACAGTGCACACCACAATTCAATCAAATTACACAACTATTTGGTTTTTAAGCAGCACACAAAACGATTCATTTCGTTTAAATTCACCTCGCACACAAAATTTATTACATAATTTTAATATTATGGATGATCTTTAAGAAATAAATTTAAAAATAAAAAGAAAATATTTTTTTTTTGTATAAAGAAAAGAAATTAATTTCGGTTTCTTACAGAAAATTTTTTGCAAAATTATATTCCACCACCAACAAGCACGATAAATTTTTTATAACTATTAAGTTTATTTTTATCGTATAACAACAAACATAATTATTTATCAACTATTTACAATAATATAATAATTAACGTTATTTTTTGTATTATTTATTAGAAGAAGAAGTACGAGTAGAAATAAAAGAAAGAAATATTCACAATAATTAAGATCTACTAATTATTATTACTTTCAAACGTACTCGGCTAGCTAGGCGCACTGTAATTTTTAACATAATTTTTTTTGTTATTTATTTTCCGTTTAAATTGCCAGATAAAAATATTTGTTCGTGATAAACCGACAGATAAACTTAATCATTTTTGTTCTTACAATATTTAATATTTAATTATTATTATAATCTTACCTTAATTTTTTTTTTTTTTTTTATTTGAAAAGTTTGATGTTAAACAACAAGTTAAAAGTTAATAAAAAAATGTCGTCACAAGGCAATAGATAAGAATTGCATGCATTGTGTATTGGAGACACACAATACGATGTTTAACCAATAAATAAATAAAAGATTTATCAGAATTTTTAACTATGTATAGACTTACAACAAAAAGTTTATGCTGATAGATAGGCGCGCTCGTTAAAACTACAAACTAAAAAATTTATGAGGTGGATATACATAAGACAGCTTGATTGACATCGTACGCAGAATTGTGTATCGTGTTCGTTAGTTAAATATAAGTAAATAAAAACACATAAAATATCAGCAAACTGGTTTTTTTTTTGGAAAATGGTTATATAAATTTCTCCTCGCACAGGTATCTCGCCCGGGCAATTAATCATTACCAACAATTTATTCCAATGGCTATTTATCAAAATTAATTGTCATCAATTTATTGAAATGTCATAAACAGCTCTGTTTTATGAGTCGATAAAAATTGCTTGTTGGGATATAAAACAAAAGTCAAATGTGACTAGACGAAAAGGAAAACAAATATTATTTAGATTTCGTATTTTCGAATTATTAGTTTGAATGCTCGATTAGAGATGTCTCTTTACTTGGTAACAAAGGCTGCGGGCCAATAGCCCGGTAAATCATTTATTTATTTATTTATTCTATCATAGGGAAACACACAGAAAAAAAATCAATTTATGTGTCCCACAATATTACAGAAAAAAATAACAAGTTTTAATATATTTTTATACATAGCAGAAATATTCAAAAATATAAAAAATAAAATATTTACTAGCAAAATACAAAAAACAAAAAAAAAACAGACTGAAGTATCAACTTAGGAAACAAAAACTAGCGGAAACTGTCAAGGTACCCAGCAATTAAACATTGACTTACTTAAACTAACTATAAAATAAGGCACTAATTCAAATCGACATGCCGCGGAGATGTAATCTGTATTGACGAAGTGTCAGTAAGAACAAATCCTAAGAACTGAAGAACTCATTGTGAAATAGCTGAAATCTGGTTATAGGATTAGCTAGACCTAAATTAGTTCTAGATCTTCTAGGCAGGAAAAGTTGGTTACTACGAATATTATAGGCAGGGATATAGAACATAATCTCGGATAAAACAGTTGTTTCAATTTTAAAATTTACGATTTTATATAGTAACATTTCATCTAGAATTAATCTTCTATTATCCAAGGTTAACAAATTGAAAATCTTCAATCTTATACCATAGGAAATGTGCCCAACGTGCGGCATAGACTTATAAACTAGGTAACGAGTAAATTTTCTTTGTATGCGCTCAATTTGGTCTGAGTGTTTGTCATAGAAAGGATTCCAGATTTGTGATGCGTATTCAAGTAAGCTTCTTACCAAACAGTCAAAGAGACTTATAAGTAGATTAGGGTCACGAAATTCCTTTCCTCCACGAAAAATAAAACCAAGTATTTTATTTGCTATAGTAGTTAGCTTCTTACTTTACTATAGTAAATATCGAATCTAGAACAGATTATTCGATCAGTTTGCCATAGAGTTTTTGAAAAATAAATGAATTTACCGAAAAATTTACTTAAAATTGACTTTTACGAAAACTCTATGGCAAACTGATCGAAAAATCTGTTCTAAATCTGATTTTTGCCATTGTAAATGATTTACCTGACTATTGGCCCGCAGCCAAAATTGTATTGTATGTTACACCATGTGCCAAATTCACGTTACCTACGTTACATTATGGCACATCCATTAAGTGTAAAGCACGAAACAATTTAGAAAAAATTATAGACTCATGTGGAAAAGCACATTGACTTGCTTGGGTTCTGTTTGTCAAAAAATGAAAGGGAGAGGGACAAAATCCCGATATTTATAATCCCGAAGGTACAAAATCCCGAAGATTTATAAAAATCCCGAAGTAATAAAATCCCGAGGGTACAAAATCCCGAGGATACAAAATCCCGAGGGTACAAAATCCCGAGGATACAAAATCCCGAGGGTATAAAATCCCGAGATATCAAAATCCCGAGGGACAAAATCCCGAATACCTATGAACATTTCAAGGTCTATTTGTTAGAAAATTACGGCTGTTATTGCAAATTTTAAAAACGCATCAACGTATTGGCCCAATATTAGTTTACATTTGCTCAATACGCGATATTTTATAAGGATGCCTCACTAAATCCTGTGCTGCCATCTAATTTCAAATTTTTACGTATTATTATTTCCGCTTTGGTTTAAAATTTAATATAAATTTGTTTAAGGTGGTTATAATTTGAACTAAAAACAAAATACGTGTTAATATATTGTATATAATCCGCTCTTACGTGCGGCACGCAGTGCGACATGTTTGCTGATCCCCGCTCCTACGTCCCCCGAAATTCAAATCTAAAGCCCCCCGGAGGGCTAAGCGGGGGGAGGGGGGAGCGCAGCGACCTCCCGCGTGCCCGTGAGAGTTATCGAAGCCGTTAACCACTACAATTATTGCATTTCAAAATTTTGCATTAATAAAATATTGCTTTTTTTATTAATCTTCCAATTGTACCACTATTTCCTTCCCTTCCCACTCTTAATTTCAAATATTTTTGAATAAAAATTATTTTACCATCGATTAACGAATAAAATTTAACATTTTAGTTCATTTATATTTCAAGAGATGGCACTAGTTTGACATTCCGGCCCGATTCCGCGCGTAATTCAATTTTATTCGGGATTTGCTCGGGATTACGGTATTTTGTCCTTTCAGGATTTTGTCCCTCGGGATTATGTACCTTCGGGATTTTGTACCCTCGGGATTTTGTACTATCGGAATTTTGTACCCTCGGGATTTTGTACCATCGGGATTTTGTATCCTCGAGATTATGACTCTCAGGATTTTGTCCCGCGGGATTTTGTCTTTCGAGAATATGTCACCAACCCAAAATGAAAATGTAATGAAGAAGAAACTGACAACCAGCTTCTGTGCGATAGAGAGTGGTAAGTGTCGAAATAATTTATCCGGGATCGGCTCAAAATCCCGAATTACAAAATCCCGAATTAGCAAAATCCCGACAAAAAAAAATCCCATTTTCAAAATCCCGAATTTATCAATCCCGACTCTCAAAATCCCGACTCTCAAAATCCCGACTTTAAAAATCCCGACTTTCAAAATCCCGACTTTTCAAATCCCGACTTTCAAAATCCCGATTTTCAAAATCCAGATTTTCAAAATCCCGACTTTGCTGAAACTTTAAAAATCCCGACAAATGTCGGGAAAATATTAAATACTAAATTTTGTTTTTTTCCCTTCACTTTTTAAGAACTGATTGTTATTTTTTTTTTTTAAATTCGGGCTTTTGAAAATCGGGATTTTGAAAATCGGGATTTTGAAAATCAGGATTTTGAAAATTGGGATTATGAAAATCGGGATTTTGAAAGTCGGGATTTTGAAAGTCGGGATTGTTAAATTCGGGATTTTGAGCATCGGGATTTGGAAAGTCGGGATTTTGGTTTCGGGATTTTGATTTCGGGATTTTTAAATTCGGGAAATCGAGCCCAACCCAATTTATCCAAATCAAGTAATTTGACTGTGTGGCACAAACTTAAGGTAAATCGTTTACTACGGTAAAAACCAGTTTTAGGACAGATTTTCGTTCAGTTTGCCAAAGAGTTTTAAAAAATATTTGAATTTACCGAAAAAATTTACTTAAAATTGACTTTTACCTTACGTTAAGGGGAATTAGCTAACGATAGGCTCCGGGGGTTATGTGAATTTCATTTTCAGGTTTATACTGGATTTGTTTCAGCTAATCCACCAAATTTATAATAGTGTTTGGAGTTGGTGTAATATGAGGATCGAAGTCCTAGATTCATACGTCCTAGAGGTGCTCCCTGGGGAAATTCTGCTCATAGTTAATACAAGACACGGCGCGCTATTGGCGCCGCAAAACCAATACTACATCAGCGTCCGTTCTCCAGGTTAGGGGCGGCTGAAACGTGTCTAGACGTGTTTCAGGTAGCACTGGGTATCTTAATCTCATCACGTAATAAGTGAGTTGAGGGACGGGCTAACTACCTACTCTCACAAATAACATCAAGATGTGAACCCTACACAATTCATCACAACAACCTCGGAAACCACACATGAATAAGGCTATAGCCATGGGAACACGGAACGCGCTAAGCGTTATTAATACCTGGAGATCTACAGAACCTTTCGATCCAGGCGGAAATTTACACATTGGACGTACTTGTACTACAAGAGCTTAGATGGCTTGGAAGTGAGATTTATAAAACCACCAATGGTTACACTCTCCACTGCAACGAGCATCAGAACTGAGCAGAATTTTGAGTCGGCTTTCTCAACAGCCGGCTGGTACTTACGCCCCCACAGAGGACAAATGAAAGATGTTAAAATTTTATTGCTTAGAGCTGGCAGACATCATAAGTTAAATCGTGGTCAACTTCAACGCAAAAATCAGTAGAGTGCGGATACATTATCACATATTGGTCTGTACAGCTTGCATCTGCTGAGTAACAACAACTGTGCCTTGCCCGATGCGGTGACCTTATTGGATTTTCCGTTCTTGGCAATGAAAGAACGGAAAACCAAATTGATCACATCATGCTCTCGAAGACATTCCACCAGAAGTGCCAACATAGCCAGCGATCAAATGGTTGTTCTGTTCAAACTCAAATATAACTGCAAACTATCATCAACATTTTGCAGAAAAGCAATATCGATACACTAAAAATTTTAGACTCCTTGCAAAGTGTTTGTCTTTGGGTGTGAGTGACAGTTTGGGAGTAAAACAAACATCATCAACTAGAATTCTTATAATGTTGACATACCCACTAAAAATAACGTCACGGGTTTCACAGAAAACATTGAAATGTATATGGCGACAAATCTTATAATGGCATTCGAACAGAATCTGCAAGGATTTGAAAGCCATTTGAAATATAAAGCGAGTGACTTGGCGGGAGGAGCAGATCTCTTGGTATGTGTTTTTAGGATGTACTCCTTACCCTTATAGGGAGTACAGGAACTAATTAAACAAAACGCTGGAAACCAATAACAAAATAAATGGTCATCAGATGTATCTTTCAAAATTGAATTAATTTCCAAAAATGATTCCAACATCATTTCGATTAGATGACCATTCTTTCGATTTATTGTCAAATCATCGAATCACCTTGGTTAAGACCTCAAATAATTTAGATTGTGCATTACAAAAATTTAAATTACAGATTTAATGGGTAAGGTTAAATGGCTGAGAATATCAGTCAAAAATAGAAGTAAAAACAGGAAGAAAGTTCGATCAAAATTAGAAGGCCTATTAGTAAAACTATAGTTTCAGATTGAAGTATCTTTTAAAAAAACTATTCTATAAAAATGTCCTTTTATCATTTTCACGTAGTGTTCGGAAAAAGGCTATATATATTACTATATATCTTTGTCGTTTCATTTGGAGCCCAATGATCGCTCCAATTTGATTTGAAAATTTCTTAGTGCTACACATTTTCATAAAGTTAGCTTTGATTTTATTCAACATGTTCCCAACTGTTGGGTGCTCTGAAAGCACCCATTGCAAGAACATGCATTTGTTCTTTTTCATTGATTTGTCTGTGCCTGCTTAGACCGATGCACGATAGACAATGCAACAAAGGCATGGTGCAAATTCTTCACATGTGTGCACAACATGAATCAAACTGAATCTTTAGCGCAGGGTAGGGAGGTTAATTAATTTACATCAATCGTGTTGGAATAAAACTAGGACCTGATAAAATAAGGGCAGCTTTCTACATATTGAATGCTATCATCAACGTCTGCTAGTACTCCATTCGTTGTGAAAATTATATATGTGAAAATCTTGCCCAAAACAAACCATATATGGGAGGTTTAAAATTTAATTCTAAAGGCCCAAATTTCTCAGCTCTTTAAAAATTCGCTTTGATGGTTGATAAAACTTCGAGATTGATAAAAGTTATGAAATCAAATTGGAGGTAGGCAATTTTGCGCTTGCCAAAACTGAACATGACTGAATTATAACTTAATAATTTTTTCAGCTTTAAAAAAATTGTAATTCAGTGGAAAATAGCCGTTGCCTCCAATAGCAGTTCATTTGTAGTTAGTAGAAAATGCCAGTTTTACTTGTGTGAAAATAAAAATACATAGTTGATAGTTCTTCTCGTCAAAACCAAGCGCGTTATTGTTATAAACACTAATACGCCAATATCATAAATAATTACTTTCGGTTGCACAATGGGCGATGAACTATCGACCAAATTAAAACATGTACTAGTAATCGTAAATCTTATCAAAATTTTGTAACTTCTGAAATTTAATTATGAGCTTATAATTGATAGACACGCGCGCTAACACGAAGAAATTACTCCATTTGATGGTATCATTCGAACATTTGAAAATATTTATAAACATTATATTATCAATTTTAAGGTCATCGATTACACAATGTTTTATGTGTGGTAGGCTTGCATATTTGGGGAACGGGGATCGGTACACTCATTGTCATTTCCGTTTCAGAAATTTTTGTTGAGTATTTTACTGATAAAATTGATAAGAATTTATAATGGTATAGATTTTATCAGAAGAATGCAGCTGCTTTTATTGCTGTGGAACACACCTAAACACATATTTTGGTTCCACATTAAAGATATGAGGATAAACTTATTAAATAAATAGAAAATAGAAATTATTTTGGTAATATACATACATTTCTGCCCTCACTCAATAAGCCAAGACGGAATCAACTTGGATATGCATACTAGACATGGGATTCTAGACTGGTTTTAGGAAAAAGTTCCGAAATATGATCAAGAGAAAAGAAATTATGAAATTGATGTAGAGTTCAACAAGGATTGAAAACAGACCTACCAGATCAATACTGAACATTCAAGGAATATTTGGGCAAACAACAAACTCTCTCGATTGTCAAGTCATAAGCTTACCGGAATCACATTTCCATACTATATACCCAATTTCATGATGATCAGTTAAGAAATGGTCTAGTTCCATCCCAGAATCGGGAGTGTCCCACTGTTGATGAAATATGAATTTCGGTGAATTGTTTTTCGGGGAATTGGTTTTTCGGTGAATTGTCGTTTTCGATTATTTTTCGATTTCGGTGATTGTCATTTTCGGTGAGTAGTTGTTTTCAATAAATTATCGTTTCCAGTGAATTGCTTTGCGTTTTTGAATTGTCGTGCTACCGCTAATATGATTGACTATTTTATTTTTTTTTTTTGGCAATGAGCTACAAAACTTTCATTTTCAATTTCCGAATAAAAATCTGTTTCACATTAATCAAAATTTTTATTCGTCCGCATTGACCTCCATTGAGTATTGGTCGATGATAGTATAAAAATAAATCTGGTATCATCAACTTCCGGACGTTTCAAGATAACTGGGGTAAATTTTGACCAAGTGAGTTTTGAAAAAAGAAAAATTTTGCCTCACGCATTCGGAACGGGAGAGATTGGATGGATCGAGCGATTTGCTCACATTAATGTAGATCTAGTGGAACCATTCCCACCATCCGAAGGAAATCGCTACTTTTTAATGATAATAGATCGTTTAAAAGTTGGCCAGAAGCGACTCCAATTCCCGATATGTCAGCACCAATAGTCACAAGCACACTCATTTCGGGGTGTCAAACAAAACTGGTGCTCATTTTCAGTCACACCTTTTCGACGAGCTAATGAGAACTCTGGGAACTCGACATTACAGGACAACGGCGTATCATCCACAGGCAAATGGCTTCAACGAAAGATAACGCCGCACGCTGAGAGCAGCAATTCTCTGCCACAACACCGAGAAATGGACGACGCATTTACTAACACTTCTCCTCGGCCTTCGATCAACGAATAAAGAGTATTTGAATGCAACACCGGCCGAATTCGTTTTCAGTATAACGCTAAGCATTCCAGGTGAATTTTTTGACGAGCAGCCATCAAAGAAGACAGAGCACAAACAGCTATCGACCTGAGAAATGCAATGAGCAACATTCGTCCAACAACAACGGCATGACAAGGCAGTCTAAAAGTATTCGTGCATGGAGATTTGCATACAGCACCCACGTATTTCTGCGGGACGATTCGGTTCGCCCGAACCTGACGCATCTGTACAATGGACCATTTGGGGTGCTCGCACGAATGTCAAAATATTTCCGCGTGCGACTGCCTAAGCTAGCATATCTGCCTACAAGCAATATACATGACAGGTATCGTACACAGATAGATCCAAATCAAGCAACGAAAGTGGGACGTGGGACCGACAACAAAAGAAGAAACAACTAACGAACTGGCTACTATTACTACGGTACCAGAATCGACGAAAGTTACTCGATCCGGTCGACATGTGCACTGTAGCCAAGATACGTTAGCCGTTACAAATACAAATTTTAAGTGCTATATCGAAACCTGAGTCCAAATCTTAAGTATGGTGATTTTACGATTATTTAACATTTTCACTCAAGTCTCAAACTGGGGAGGGAGGAGATTTGGCCTTGTAGTCGATGTCGATGGTTGTCCTGGAACAACCCAAAACATTTCCATCGCCAGTTGAATTTGATGGAGAAATGACTTTCTTTTGTATGTGGCGAGCAAAATTTCGCAAGAGGATTTTCCTGTTGCTTTTCATTCAGTTTATGTGGAATCCATTTTCCCAGCTTTTGGATCTTTCTTATGGCTTTTAAACATATGGAGGCGGCTTTTCGTGTCACATTCAATTGACCCGTGAGTTGTTTTTGCGTTTGAGCGTCATCCTTGTTTCTCACGTCAAAATCGGCACTTTTGAATTTATTAAAACACTCATAGCATTATGATTTACCAAGAGCATGCTCACCGTAAACTTTGACAAGCAAGTAATTCTGCAGCAGTTTTCTTCAACTGATAAGAAAAAATCAATGATGTCCGCAAATCGTAATATGTAGGCACAAAACTCGACATTTTTAACACGTAAAAAATATGCGTTATATTATGAAACTTGTATGGTTATGAATGATGTTGTTGACAAATGTCAAAAGAAAACAATAGTGCCGCTGACGTGGTTTGTCGAAAGGTACATTGACAGGTGGCGCCATTTATTGTTAAATTCCGGTTTCTTATTTACACACCTGGTAAAAAGACAGTTCTCAGATAGTGATAGATAGTTCTGTATGATGTAATAGGAACGCACCGTGTGCACGTATTTTGAACGCACCCATCATCTTCTCATCCTACTGCCACCTAGGGAGTAGGATGTAAACTATTTTATAAGTTAGTCGTATAGAATCGTTCTAGGTATAAATAAACCTAATAAATAAACTTAAATAAATAATTAAATAACATTAATTGTTTTATATTAATAATTATCGCATAATTATTACATGGTGTCAGAAATAAAAAGACAATATAAAAGATATACCTATATAAAAGGATAAAAATAACATCGGAATCGATAATAAAAAGGGGTACAAGCAAATCACGTCGATCATATTACATCAAGATCTGTGATCACGGCTAAATTAAACGCCATTGGAACGAAAAACATCATTAATCGTGGACTTAATCATGTGGTAGACACAGTACAACAATTATGTTAGTGGATTTATCAAGTTTTGTTATAAAAAAGAACATGGAAAAAGTGATCGCCTTCCGCTATAGCTAGATTGTTCGAATTTAGCATGTGACTGGTCAGGATGGAAAAGAACATTCCAGATGTATATGATAGCCAACGGTAAAGACGTGGACAAAGAACCGAAAAAGGTCGCAACATTTTTGTGGATAATCGGCGCAAGTGCAATGGGTATTTACAACACGTTATTCCCAATTGATGGATCGAGAAACGAGATAGTTAGAAATCTAACACTCGCAGACGAAAGTACCACAAGTCGAACGTTGCAAGTGGTAATCGAAGCATTCGATGAATATTGAATTCCAAACAAAAATGTTACAATGGAATCATTCAAGAAAGAATGCTTCGTGATCGCATCATCATTGGTGTAGTGGACAAAAAATTGCAGATGAAACTTCTGGATGTAAAAGATGAAAAAATGAATAATGTGATTGAAAAATGCAAGGCATTTGAAGCGGTGAACAAAAACCAATTGCTGTTGGATAAGGGTGTCAGTCAAACGGTCAACAGTGTAGAAAAACAACGGCCGAATGATTGGTTGAAGCCATTGTACGCAAATGTTACAATTGTAGTGCATTGTTCGGGCCAAGTCATCAAAGAGAATGTAGGCCAAAAGAGGTGTTATGCAATACGTGTGGAAAAATGGGTCACTTTGCGCGATTCTACAAATCTAGCAGAGTTAAATGAAATAACAACAAGCAAGGTGGGTTGGAGGAACACAACAAAAAAGAAGAAGGAAAAAAGGATACAAAGTCGCTCACCTGGGGTGACATTGGTAACAGTGGTGAGGTAGGTGATGAGAGTGCTTGTAGTATAAGTAAAAATATGCTATCTTGTAGAATAAATTCAAATTGCAATAGGTCTAACAAGTGTCGATGGACCAAAATATATCAAATAGGGAGTCAAAAAGTGAATTTTAAGATCGATACTGGCTCGGGTGTGAATTGTGTTCCGATCAACGTCGTAAAAAAAACAAAAACGGAGATTCAAAATAAAGAATCAAATTATCCAGTATTTGATTATAGTAAGAATAAAGTTAAAATTTATGATACTGTGGATTTGGATTGTATGGATTTAAAAACGAAAAAGAACCCGACGTCGAGATTTCTTGTTCTGGAAGACACTTTTGAACCAATTCTTGGTTTGGATAGCTCTATTAACTTCAATCTTATTGGACGATTAGACATTGACTCAATTGCTTGCTTGCCAACAACAAAGGAACAGTTTGTGTAGGGGTTTCCCGATAATTTTAATGGCCTGGGGAGGCTTCCATCAAAACAATCTATCATACTGAAAGAAGACGCAGAGCCGTCATTGAATTATAAAAATCGAATACCGCATAGTTTATTAGAAACTTTGGACAAGGAGTTAAAACGATTGGTAAGGGAAGAAATCATTTCACCTGTGTCATATCCAACAGATTGGGTTAATAACCTTCAGATTGTGGAGAAATCAAATGATAAATTGAGAATTTGTTTGGATCCTAAGCCTTTAACTAGGGCCATTAAACGTGAACATTCCCTCATTCCCACTATACATGACGTTACCAGTCATATGACGGATCGGACAGTGTTTACAGTTCCTTTTGGGCTAAATTGTGCACCGGAAATGTTACAGTGAAAAACATTGTCCAGATGTCTGGAGATATACCGGGAGTCGTAGTGTATTTTGATGACATTGCAATTATGGATCGGACTGCCGAAAAAATGGCGTTAAATTTAATTCTGAAAAAAATCAGTATCGGAAATCACAGGTCGAATTCACCGGTCATGTTTTATCGTGTGGTTCGGTTAGGGCAAAGAATAAGTGCCGTGAAGCAATTTGTAGAATGAAAAAGCCCAGCTGACCCTGTTTTGGCAATTTACGATAAGAACAAGCCTGTAGTCGTTCAGACGGACGCATCAAAGGATGGATTGTGCTATACAGGGGGGCAACCTGTGACGTATGCATCTAGAACATTGAGCAAGAGTGAGAAGAAATGGGCTCAAATCGAGAAGCGAGCTTCTTGCAATAGTATTTGCATGTGAACGATTTCATTACTTCCTGTATAGTCATGAATTCAATGTAGAAAGTGACCACAAGCCATTAGAAACATTGGTTAAGCGTGATATGGATGATGTTACTGCGCGATTACAAAGAATGTTTATGATTCTGCTCAAGTATTCTAACTCAAGCTTGTGGCTGACTGCTTGTCTCATGCGGTAACAATGGCTGCACGTCTGTCGAAGGAAAACTATAAAACATATTGTAGCATTACTGGTGGCCTGGTATGAATAAACAAATCAAAGACATTGTAATGGCATGTGAGACATGCGATACTTTTAAGAGAAATAATCAAAGGGAGCCACTGGTACAGGAAGAAATACCCGAATGAATACCCTTTTCACATCGCCGCGATGGACATTTTTGAGTACGCTAGAATGTACTTCATATCTATAATTGACGCATACTCTGGTTTCCTCATAGTGGAACATATTGAGCACAAATCCGCGAGTCACGTTATTTAAAAACAGCGAAAGCGCTTTAATATTAGTGGATATCCGACAAAAAAAAAGTGTGACAATAACCCCTTTAACTCGGGTGAATTTGACAGTTTCGTGGATTAATGTAACATGATTGTACAATATTCGAGTCCAACATATCCGCAGAGAGTAATGGCTTAGCGGAAAAGGGAGTGGCAATCGTAAAGAATATTTTAAACCGATGTTATGAAATTGGAGAAACGGTTTAGTATCAGTATCGAATTTTAGGACACAATACTATACCTGTGGTAAATATGCAGCTTCCTCCTTGTCAACTGTTTGATGGTCGACTTTTGAAGACCAAAATGCCCGTATACAAGGTACTACTGTGTCGAAACAATTTGAATGAACGTCAGGTTCAACAAAAAATAAAAGAAAAAAGATTGAAACAAAAATACTATTTTGATCGGAGCGCAAAAACATTGCCAGTGCTAAAAATCGGTGATCTTGTAATATTTAAAAAAAAACAGCCATGAATGGAACTACGGTTCAATCGTAGGTAATGTTAATTGTTGTAGATAGACTTACGTCACGGACTGTACGAACGGTACGTAGGGAAAATGACTGTCAAGATCAATCCACTAGATGATGAAGAACACATGTAGAATGAAAGACATGAATAAAGAACATAATCTAAAATATATTAAGTGTTATTAGCAAACATAAAACATGGTGTCAGATGTGTGAATTGGATACTGTATACTCAATTAATAGTAAAAGAATAATATCTAGAAGTTAACGTAAAATTGCGGCATAATTTTGCATAAGTTTAAAAAGTGAGGTTAAGTAAATTTTTTTTAACATCACACACGGCTGTGTAATATCACATATAATGGAAAAACAAATGATGGATTTTATTAAAACGCAGTCGGAGATGATGGAGAAAAAGGTAACACAGCTCAGAGATATATCCGTTGACCCTAAAGATGCGGATATAGTAGTTCCCAACAATATACCGTGGCCACCTCCATTGAATGTTGAATTTGGAGATAGTCGAGAAAATTTCGAAACTTTTGAATCAAGCTGGAACGACTATACTATAGCCACTGATATGAGTCTTTGGCCAGCATCGCGAAATAGACAAAAAAACAAGCACTATGCTTTCCGCGATTGGTGTTAAGGCCAAAGAAAAATTTATGGAATTCGGTTTGACAGACGCTGACAAAGGGTCGGATATTATTGCTCTCGCGGCAATTCGAAAGTATTTAATTGCCAATTCAAATGTGTCAATACGTCTAATCAAATGAAGAATGAGAGCTTCGACACTTATCTCATTCGAATAAAACGACTCATTAAATTATGTAACTATCCGACGAACATGTCAGATGAGTTGCTGAGGGATCGCATCGTTGTCGGCATTCGAAATAGGTCAGTGATGAAAAATTTAATGGAAAACGGTGATTTGACTTTACAACATGCCATTGACACGTGTAGAATCAGCGAAGCTACTCAGTGCAGAGTAAAAAATATGACGTCAGAAACCAATATACAAACGGATGTTCCAGTAAATAAAATTTCGAACACAAGGGGGCAAGCAGTTTCAAGTAACGTTCTTAAAAAATGTCGGTTTTGTGGTTCGAAACACAAGTTTAAAAAAGGATGTTGTCCAGCCTTGGGCCATATTTGTGACATATGCAAATATAAACACCATTTTGAATCGTGCTGTAGACGTAGAAATAAAGAATCGGATAAAAATTCAACAATTCATCGGTCTAATAAAGTTAACCAAATTGACTGCGACGAAAAGGAAGAACAATTCAGATCGAGTGATGAAAGCTTCAAAATATGCAAAGTGGCGACATCATTCAGTTAAAATAAAGTTACGTCAATTCTGAGTTTAAAATTTAATTCAGTTTGGAAAAACGTCGAATGCATGCTGCATATTCCATGTAAAATCGATAACCGAACAGTTTCTATAGTTTTTCAAATCATAAAACGTAACCACCAACCATTATTATCTTCAAACGCTTGTTCAGTTCTTAAACTTATTACATATATTACGTATACCTCATTGAATCGGTATCAACTACTACAGTGGAAAAAACTGCAGACATTCATCGGTCAAAAGCGAATGCGGGGCGAATAGTGAACAACTATTCAGATATATTTGAAGGATATGGTACAATACCCGGCGAAGTAGAGTTGGAGATTGACGAAAGCATTAAACCAGTCATTCAACATACGCGCCGTATCCCAGTGATGTGTCGTCATCGTTTAAAGACTGAGTTAGATGGCTTGGTTGATGATGGGATAATTGAACGTGTGCATCACACTGATTGGGTTAGTAACATTTTAATAGTTCAACATAACAATTCTTTTCGAATATGTTTAGATCCTATACCGTTGAACAAAGCTTTGAAAAGACCCAACTATCAGTTCACGACAATTGATGAAGTCCTACCGGAATTAGGCAAAGCTAAAGTATTTTCCACCTGCGATGCTAAAAACGGATTTTGGCAAGTGCAACTATCGGAGGCGAGTAGCCACTAGCAACTTAACATGCTTTTGGACACCATTCGGAAGATATAAATGGTTAAGGATGCCATTTGTATGTATTACATCGGCACCAGAAATTTTCCAGATGAAAATGTACCAGCTTGTACATAATCTTCCAGGCGTAGAGGTCCCCGCAGACGATTTATTGATATTTGGTCAAGGAAATATAGTCGAAGAAGCAACAGTCGATTATGACAGAAATCTCGAGAATTTATTCATGCGGCTCCAGAAAAACAACGTTAAGTTAAACAAATCAAAACTCATTTTGTGTCAATCATCAGTGAAGTTCTTTGGACACGTGTTAAGTGGTGAAAATTTAAAAGTCGATGAATCCAAAATTATGGCTATCAGAAATATGAAATCACCTTCAAATAAAAATGACCTACAAAGATTTATTGGTATGGTTAACTATTTATCCAGATATATAAGAGATTTAAGTACCCAGTTTACACTATTACGTGAACTTATCCATGAAACACTCCATGGAAGTGGACACAGTCGGAAGAAGACCAGTATCAGAAGGTTAAATCATTAGTGTCAGACATAAAAACTTTAGGCTATTTCGACAATATAAAGTCAATAATAATTGAATGCGACTCCAGCAGTAATGGTTGGGGCGCTGCAATGTTCCAGGAAGAGAAGGTTATCTGTTATGCTTCCAGAACGGTAACGGCTACAGAAAAAAAAAACTATGCACAGATAGAAAAAGAACTGCTTGCGATCATTTTCGCGTGTATCAGATTCGACCAGATGATTGTTGGTTATACTTGCATAGTCAGAACGGATCATAAGCCGTTAATAAATATATTCAATAAAGCGCTACTTAAATCACCAAAGAGATTGCAATTAATGCGTATGATACTGCAGCGTTATTCTTTGAAACTTGAGTTCATAGAAGGTAAAAGCAAAATTAATGCGGATACCCTTTCAAGAGCAAATTATGAAGAGGATCCGGATGAAAACCAACAAATAAATATTTTGTCGAAATCAAATATTTGCCGAATAGATGTAGCTCAAGTATCAGATGCCGAAAGGCTGGTACAAATGGTCAAAATAATTAGCAATCTCAGTATCTCAACAGGTGTTCTCAACATCATTAGAGAAGAAACGGCAAAAGATGTAAGTTTTCAAAAGATAATTACATTAATAAACAAGTGGCAAAAAAAATATACGCGATATACCCGATGATGTAAAAATTCCATGGAGAATGAATTACTTCTACGGAATGATAAAGTCGTGATTCCGTATAGTCTTCGTGGATTAAAGGTTGAAAATGTACATATCAGTCATAACGGCATCGAAGCAATAGTAAATCTTGCTAAGCAAAGCATATTTTTGCCGGGAATGACATCCGTCAAATATTCCGATTCCCAAATAAAGCCTTTAATGCTTACACATGAAGTTCCAAACTATCCATTCCAAATAGTATCAATGGATGTTTTCTTCGAACATAAAAGAGGTAAGGCGCACAAATTTCTAATAACCGGCAACCATTATTCAGATTTTTTTGAAATAAACAAATTAGATGATTTGAAACCAAACTCGACAGTAAAAATGTGCAAAATAAATTTCAGTCGACATGGCATTCCAGAGATGGTACTAACAGATAATGGAACAAATTTTGTTCTATTACATTTTCGGAATATTCCCAACAAAATAGGTTTCAGTCCTGTTGAACGACTGTTTGCAAGAAAAACACGCACCGGAACTCCATCAACCATCAAAAATCTTCAATCAGAAGTCGTTCCAAATGTTTCAGATAAAATAATAAATCAACGACAAATAAATAAGTATCATTACGATAAAAAAAACAAAACAGTTACAACTTCTTGAAATAGGACAGCCTGTCGTAGTCCAAATACACCCAACAGAAGATAAGTTGTGGTCAAGGGGAACTGTATAGCAAAAGCTCTCAGATAGATCGTTCGTAGTTAATGTGAATGGATCTGCTTATCGCCGAGATCGAGTGAATATTAAACCACACCCTTCTGCAGATCATAAGCAATCAACTTCGGTTTCCAAACTGCTGCTTCCAGGCTGTTCAGCAAATAGCATATCGGATTCTTCTCGGAAGGCCGAAGGAGATACAGTAGATGGAAGTAATCAACAAATGTCTCCTGAAGTTGAACAACCATCATTGGTGGTCAATATGGAAACACCACAGACTTCTTTAAATCGTCCTCGGAGGGAAGTTAAACCACCATCCCGTTTCAAGGATTTTGTTTTAACTAAATGTTTGAACTCGAATTAATTTGTTAATGTATAATTTAAATTTTGTTTTATATAATTTGATCTATAAACAGGATAGATTGTTGAAATGTAAAAGAGGGAGGATGTTGCAAATAGACTTACGTCACTAACTGTACGAACAGTATGTAGGGAAAAGGACTGTCAAAATCAATCCGCTAGATGATGAAGAACACATGTAGAATGAAAGACATGAATAAAGAACATAATCTAAAATATATTAAGTGTTATTGACAAACATAAAACATTAATGATAGATCTTATATAGTTAAGAATAGCTTTGATAATCACTACCGACGAAATCGACTATTCATAGCTAAAACTAAAAATAGTGGATTTAATTCAAGTGACTTGTTATTTGAGGAGCATATATTAAGTATGGATTGTATAATGATAATAGTAACATGAAAGAAATACAGATCAGACCATTACCAGTTACTGATGACACAGCTTGTGAGACGGAAGATTCTTAATCACCGGTGGATATTGACACCAGTACAGTGTCCTCAGATGAGTGGTGATGAATCTGAAGTTAATGGTCATCAGGAAGTCATACAGCCGGATCACAATCCGGCATAAGATAATTACCGTAGGACACGCTCTGGTCGTTTAATTCGACCATCCGTTATTTGCACGTATTTTGAACGCACCCATCATTTGCTCACCCTACTGCAAGCTAGGGAGTAGGATGAAAACTATTTTATAGTTATGCCTCAACCAGTCACGACTTAAGAGCTTAAGTTACCCGCCGATTGCACCACTTCGGTTAGTGCTACACCCACCAAAATTTTATAGGCTTCTCGTCACAAATAAACAACTGACCTCTAAATTTGGTGGTCGTACCGCTCTCTTAAGTGGTGCAATCGGCGTGTAACTTAAGCGCTTAAGTCGTGACTGGTTGAGGCATTAGTCGTATAGAATCGTTCTATTACATACATACAACTAATAAATAAACATAAATAAACTTAAATAACATTAATTGTTTTATTTTAATAATTATCGCATAATTATTACATAATGACACTTACATTTTTTGATAAGACCTTTTCGAAACGCCGATTAATAATGATAAGGAGAGAATAGCGAGATACAAGTTAATCAAAGGAAAACCATGATAATTATGCCAGAGAGATCAGAAGTAGAATTACATACCTCTCTCGAAACCTAGAATTATATCGTGCTACGAGCGAGTGATAAGCGAATCAAAATTTAAGCTAAAATCTGATAAATCTTTTATGTTTACGTTTTATATTTACTTTTATGTTTATGTCGCGAAAAAAGATAGTCACTTAATGTTTTTTTTTTTAACAATTATAATTTTTATTCACAATTTTGTTGAAAAGAAAAAAATTTTCCCGAAAATTTTTCATAACACATTAGAAATAGTTAAACGCGTGTACATAAATTACAATTATTTTAAAATAGTACCATACACATGAATTTTAAAATAAATATTATTATTATTATTATCAATATTATCATAAACAAAGGAGATATTCTCTAAAAAACGGCTATAATAAATAAATACATTGGTTTTATATTTTACAAATAGAAAAATATCGTATAATTATGTATGAAACATGTAATTGACAATTAAAAAAGGTAAAAGAGAATACCATTAACACGGTTAGTAAATAGGTATGTTAATATGTTTGTAAAATATGTGTTTTCTAAAACAGTACTTCTCAATACGTGGTTCCGCAGCGCTTTTGAGGGGTCCCAATTTAAACTATCTAGGTAAACTTATATTGTAGACCTCCCACATAAAGTTAGCTGCCTAATCAAAAAACGCTTTAAGAAGCATTGCATATGTATATGTACGTAACTAGGTATATATATAACAATAAATCAATAATGAATTGAAAACTAATTTAACAACAATAATATTTAAAAAATATTCCAAATTATTAATTTTCATCAATTTCTAAATCCAATTTATCTAACTCCTCGTCTAATATTTCGTCCACACCACTGATATGTAAATGCTCGATGCTATTTAGTACATCGTCTAATTTTCGTAAATTTTCGTTTATAATACATTCTTCTTCGGCCATCGCCATACTATTATTATTGTTCGGGGTGGGTGGCGCTGGCGGTGGTGACATTGGTGGTGACATCAGTTGCTGATGATGTTGGGGTGACGAAATATTATTACGCATAAACGAAAGCATCGAATTAAAATTTTTTGTTGTATTCAATTCAATATTTTTGATTGGTGAGGTGGGCAATGACGGGATTTTATGATTTGGATCGAATGTTGTTACAGAGAAGTGAGATAAATGCGGCTGTTTATGAGTTTCACAAAATTCTACTTTTTCACATAGTTCAGCTATATTCTCAATTAAACTATGATTATTATGACTAGCGTTACTTGTTAGTATTTTTACTGTACTACTACTATTATTTTTTACATTACAGTCCGCCACCAAATCTGTTTTATTACCGCTACCAAGGACCTGTTTAATAAATTAATAATATAGATTGAAAGGGTTTTTACAGGGAATACCGAAATTATTGTACAAATTAAAAACATGCTATTCACTTACGCTTATTTCATGCTGCTCGTCCACAACGTGATTTGGTGTGGTTTTCACTTCCACTTCTGGTGTTACATCCGCGACTGGCGCCGATGATGGTTCCTCGTTTATAACTAGCTTCACTTCGTTTCGCTCGTGAAAATACTCCACTTTTTTAAGTTCAGGTTCGATTTTTGGCTCTATCTCTAATTCTTTTGGCATCATTTTTACAGGCTCGGCCACATGATTTGCAGGCGAACGATTATTCATCTCGAAAACAACACATCGATTCGTGTTTAGACTGTTACTACATTCCGTCTTTTCATCATGATTCGTTTTACCGTCGCTCGAAATATTCGATTGCAAACTAGACAATCGATCTTTTAACGACACAATGGGCACATCAATTTTTGATGGTGTCATCGTTGAAGCAGGCTTCTCGGAAACAATTTGTTTCTCAAAATTTGAGAGCCGATCTTTTAAGCTAACCACCTGTTCAACATCAACTTTTACATTGTTTTCTTTAGTTTGAGCTGGTACCTCTGGTGTATCTTTACGGCCAAACGTCGATAAACGTTCTTTTATACTTTTGGCTTTTGAAAACTCTTCCGTTACTTTGGGGCTGATTTTTGTCACGATTTCAGTACCCGCTGAATTAGTTCGATTCTCAAACAATTCTTTCTTTTTGGAAATATCAATTTTTGGTAAATTTACATTAATATCATTGTGACTATTATTGTTATTATTTTCTAACTCAAACGTATTATTATTATTATTATTGTTGTTGTTAAAAAATTTCTCCTGAGTCTTAAACCGATGGTTGTTAAAATTATAAAACTTTTCCGTATTCGTATTATTCGTATCAGCTGCAGTTTGATTGAATCTATTGCTGTTAAAATTTGTCGATTGAAATTTATTTGATATTCGTGTTTTATAGCCCTGTATTGCTCCTTCGTACGTATATTCACTGGTATTAATTGGTGATGGATTATCAAAATCCGAATGGTTGCCGTTCGAATGATGATGATCATTATTTGTAGATGAATTGTTTGTGGATTCCTGAGAATCGCTCTAAAATTATATAAAATGATCAGAATAAATCGTATGTCGCTATATAAGATTCAGCCAATTAGAACTTACCACCACACTGTGATTATCAAAATCTTCGGACACGCTACTTTTGCAACTAGTACTGCTTGTTCCTATGCCCAGATCGGTTAAATCGTTTGCATCGTCTTCAGCATAAACAGGTAGCGTTACTTTTGTGCCACGTGTACCCCTGGAAATAAAAACAATAGATTAATAAACTGTTAAAATTTGAAAATCAATTAATGACGTCAAAAAGACAACAAAAGCAAAAGACATTTAGAAGGGCTAAGGGATGTTTGTTTTATGGATGCATTTTTTTATGGTATAGCGATAGCAGTGAATAATAGCTGCAGTTTCAGTAGAAATTTCCCATTCGACGCCGGATAGTGCTCGAATAATAAAACACAGCTATTATTAGTCCGGCCGGCCCGAATTATTAAAAACTATTTTTTTCAAAATCAAGACTTTACATCTAGAAGAAAAGAAAAGCGTGATTTTCAAAACCGGAATTTCGTAGTACATCCCTATTTTAATTTGTACTCCATATTGGAGAGGACTGAAGAGCCAGCGAGGGATCTGAAGGCTGTTTAATAATATGAATTGCAGCAATTAAGCGATAATCAATATTACAATCGTTGAGATAAGTTAGATTGAAGTAAAGTGGACGTTGCTGCAGTTTGAAGTGAAATGTAGGGGAAATTTGTTTACAAAAATATAACCAATTTAGCTAACTTGATTGGTTGTTTTTGCGCTCTCTCTCTCTTCGATTTTTATTCTCCAGTAAATTTTTCTGCAGAAAATTTTGCTATAGAGTCAAATAAATTCACCTTCCCTTCAGCAGTCTTTCTGTGAATATTAAAGTTTGTGGTCTCCCGCAAGACGGAAGTATTTTGGTTATTTTATTTTTATCCGATTACGGTGCTTGGTTCCATGTTTTAAATACCCTGTTTGGCTAAGTGGTTGCACATAAGGACTTTCGCGTATTCCAACAGGTTATTGTCCCAGTTATTGAACAAGCGACATTAAGTTTCGAAATAAAAGAAGTATAAAGAACAGTTTACGCGAAAAGTAAGTGCGAGCTAATAAAGTTACAATGGCGGACTCAAATAAAGCGTTTATAACAAAATTGAATAACGACAATTATTTTATGTGGACGTACTATTGCTAGAGAGCTATTGCTTATGAAAGAAAAATTGTGGAATGCTTAATGAAACAAAATCAGAACCAACGGAAGATAATGCCAATGCGGAAGCAATCAATAATTGGCAAATTCGCCAATCATAGGCTCGTGCGTGGATTGGTTTGTCGGTTGAAGACAACCAACTGTGCCACACAATTCGAAATAAAACCATGGCGAAATATGCATGGACGGCATTAAAAACATTCCATGAGAAAGACTTAATGACAAATAAAATGAGCATAATTCGACGTGTTTGTGGCTTAAAAATTAGTGAAGATGAAAACGTGGAAGAGCATTTGAATGAACTCACGAATTTGTTCCAGAAATTAAATGGTTTGGGCGAAAAAGAAATTGTCAAATACATGGCATGTTGGTGTTACCGCGCAGTTACGATAATTTAATTGTTGCACTCGAGGGACGACCAGAGGCAAATGTCACCTTGTTGTTGGTTCAATCAGAATTAATTAGTGAGAATCAACGTCAAAAAGAGGCGGACGGCAACGAAAATGCAGATTCTGCATTAAAAACTACGGCGAAATTTAAAGACAAAATTAAGTATTTCTTTTGTAAACGATCTGGCCATGTCGAGTGACTGCGGTAAATATAAATCGTGGAAAGGAAAACACACAACAAGGGAAAGTACATCGACTAGATAAATAATGTTGAGTTTTTTATTTATGGTTTCATCGAAAAAAAAATTGTGATGGATGGATTCTCGATTCGGATGCTACGAAACATATTTCGAGCAACAAAAGTTTTTGCGTTTTAAGAGTTTAAACGTCACAAACGGTGAAAGCATAGAGGTCAAGGGAAAAGGCGTATTATGTCGCATCGAAATAGTCAATGCAAATAGTGTATAGACCGTGTCAACGGTAAGATATTTTGTTTTTTGTACGTGCCGAATATTCAAGGAAATTTGTTGTCGGTGAAAAAGTTGCTGGAAAAGGGCTATGCAGTGAATTTCATTCTGAATTCTGAAATGTGTGAAATTAAATTAAATTCATTTTTCCGCTACATTTACGGGCATCGTTTCATCGTTCTTTGTGATTGCCAATTTTGTTACGATTGTAGTGGGCTTGACCGTGCTGCTATTAACTCAATTAAAAAGTACACCAGCATTTGCTTTTTCGGCAACTGCTGCATATCCTTGATCACAAACAATAACATGTCCAAGATTTTGAGGAAAATTGATGTGATAGTGGACAAAGCCGCTGACAATTTGGACTTAAGGAAAATTGAATCGGAGGTGGCTGAAAACCGTAAATTAATCAATGCATAATTCCAATCCGACAACATCTGCTAAAGTGGTCAAGTAGCTCCAATACCCATGATGTAACGACGCCACCGCAAGTTATAGTAGGGTCGAGGCCTTCCATCAACTCAATCAAAACTGTCTCAGTGCCTGTCAAAAAATACTTATATATCAGTCGTATCGACCCATCCGTGCAACCGATCAGATCGTGAGCTATGTCTGCGATAAACTTCAAAATTGTTCGCCAGGAGACGTAAATTGTAGGCTTTTATTACCCAAAGACCGCGTTTTGGACAGCTGACTAACGTTCGTTTCATTCAAAATTGGTTTGAAGGAGGCTGATTTTGACCTGCTGGACCGGACTCTGGCTACGTTTCAACAGCCAAAGTAAATACTGCGTTAATCAATCAGTTTAATGTATCAACGACCGTCGCTTCATCTAATACCATCAACGCCTTCACTTCTATCTGCTACCACAATGCCTCCAGTATCCGAGGTAAAACCAGGGATTTCCGCTTAGGCATACTTGACAATGATTTTGATATTATAATAATCAGCGAGACCTGGCTTACGATCAATATGTTATCAGAAGAGTATTTTCCATCTGACTATGTCGTTCATAGAAAGGACAGATATGACTTTGACACCAGTTGGAGAGGCGGTGGTGTTTTAATTGCTGTAAAGAATTCATCCGCCAATTAAGTGATCGCCTGCTATCCCTGCCTTGACGTCATTGCTGTTCGCATCAAACTAGCTTACAATACCTCGATTGTTGTCATTGCCGTTTACATTCCTTACGGATCTGACCGTGATATCTACAACACATTTATCAACTACATCGACTCAGCCATTATACCTTCAGTTCGTCCTTGTGATCTGATTATCATTGTGGGCGACTTTAACTTACCTGGTATATCTTGGAACGATGTTGACGGTGTGTTCTCTCCATCTTCAACTGATGAGAAAGCATTGACTATCATCGATTACTTCGCTTCCATATCAACAACCAGGCTTAACCGTTTTAGCAACAGTCGAGCGAAATTCCTGGACCTCCTGTTTGCCAACGATGTCTTGAATGCCGACGTTGCTCCGTGCTTGGGCTTCACTGGACGTGAGAGCATTTATCACACACCAATTACGATAAATATTTTTTATACTAAATGTACAATTTATTTATTTATTTATTTATTTCACTTTAATTTTAGAATGGTCGACTATGCATCCTTGAATGAATTTCTCAGCACTGCCGATTGGGACTTTTTACAGCGAGAAGACACGACGCAACAAGTTTCATTACGGCTTTACGGCGCAGATTACTATCCCGATTTTGTTAAAGCTCGTAAGGAATTTAAGACTCTCAATTGGTTCCTTTACAATAATTATGTAGTGTAAATCGAGCAAGTTTTGACATCTAATCCCAAAAAATTCCCAGTAAGAAAAAGGTATCTGGTTTTCCGTCGAATATGTCTTACCAGACCTCCACCGCCAGTCAGCCATCTGATATTTGCAATTTGTTTGCCAAATTCTTTGCATCGGTGTACAAGCCGATTCGATCGATAGACACCGGGTCTTTTACTACTTCCACCTCCATTGTATTTCATTTAAAATTAACCGAGCAGGAGGTTCAGGATCAACTACTCCTTCTCGACGTTAGTAAAGGAGCGGGTTACGACAGTCTTCCACCGATCCTATTCATACGTTGTGCTGTAAGTCTGACCCCTGCAGTTACATTCTTGTTTAACGAAAGCCTTCGTCGTGGTTTTTTTCCGGATCCCAAGAAAAAATCTCATGTATTCATTCAATTTTCAACTCGGGTAATAGAAGTGAGGTTAGTAATTATCGTGGGATCACCATCCTCCATGGTTCACAGAGTATTGCACTTCCATACCAAGAGACTTATTTCTCCTTTTCAGCATGGATTTTACTTCGGTAGGTCTTCGTGTCTAACTTGTCCTCTTGTTGTGGTCATTTATTTGACAGTCTAAACTCCAAGCAGCAGCTTGACGTTGTCTATAACGACTTCGCAAAGGCTTTCGATGTTATTGATTACTCTATTCTTATTAGCAAGTTCGAGAGTCTCGATTGTCATTTCATTCCCATCGACTGGTTGCGTTCTTACCTTTCAGATCGCTGGCAATCCGTTAGTATTAAAGATTCTTTCTCCCCAGTATTTCGGGCGCCATCCGACGTGCTCCAGAGTAGTCATATTGGCCCACTTTTATTTTCATTATTCATTGACGACGTTGTAAAATGTTTTAAGTTTGCCAACTGCCTCCTCTTCGCGGATGACATGAAGATTTTTGCCCGGGTCTCTAGCGTGTAAGACTGCAAATTGTTACAAGATGACTTAAACCGCTTCTGCAGTTGGTCAATCAACAAAATACTCCCTTTAAACGTGCGAAAATGCAAAACTCTTTTTTTCTTCCGCATCCGCTCGCCCGTTTTTTTTTTATCAATATCAACTGTACAACGAAAACATTGATCGGGTTGAGTTCCTTTCGGATCTTGGCGTGATCTTTGAATCTGATACCACATTTATCAGACATGTTAACGCCATTATTTCAAAGTTGTACATTATGCTTGGTTTCATTAAACGAAACTACAAGAGCTTTGTTCGCTCTATTTTGGAGTATATGCATCTCCTGATTGGTCACCCTCCTACCAACGTCATTCTGAGAGGATTGAGAGTATCTAGAAACAGTTTATTTTGTTTGCGTTACGACGTTTACCATCCATGCGTGCTGTGGATTACGTTCTTCCGCCTTATCGGAATCGATGCAATCTTTTGAAACTGCAACGTCTAGATAATCGTCGAAATGTAGCTTCCGCGCTATTTGTGCGTGTTATCATTAACTCCCGCGTCGATTGTATCGAGTTACTAACACGTATAAACTTCTATGCTCCCGAACGTCGGATGCGTTATCGCGATGGAGCTTTATTCATCGACCGAGCGGCAACCAACTACGGTCTTTCTGATCCAATTCCGAGGGTATCGCCGGTATATAATAAGGTGTTTGAAGCTTTTGATTATAACTTGTCGAGAGATTCATTTAAGAAAGCTTTATATAACCTTTTTTAGTGGAGGAGCTGATGTAATGTAATTTTTTACCAATTCTTTTGTTGTGCCGATTGTAGTTACTGTACAAAGTTGTTACTGTAGTTACTGTACAGCCGAACAAAGTGTATGCGGTACGCGAACATAAAGAAAATTGCATTGCAGATGCAGATTATTTGCTAAAAAATAAATCAGAAATCGACGAAAAAATAAAGGAGTACGTAGCATTGGTAAAAAATAAAATCTCTACGAAGCCACAAGTTATACGGTCGGATCGAGGAGGAGAGTACACCGGAAAGAATGTCGTCGATTTTTTGCAACATGAAGGAATTAAAATTCAGAACACAACACCATACACGCCGCATCATTGAGATGGTGCGTTCTATGCTAGTGGAGCGATAAATACGGCAAATTATGTTCTAACCCGTTTGATATGCAGAGCGATCGAAAAGACACCATATGAGGCGTGGAATCAGCGGAAACCAGGTATTAAACATTTTTCAATTTTTGGTGCTAAATGTTTTGTTCATGTGCCATCAGGGAAACGACGAAAGTTGGATGATCCCAGCGCACCGACGATTTTATGACTACGACGAAAATTCAAAGGGAGTCAGATGCTTAGTCAAAAATAAGGTGGTGATAAGTCGCGACGAACGTTTTACGGAAAAATCTGCGACTTAAATCAGCGTTGATTTATCATCAAGTGATGCGAATGTCGAATCAAGTACAATCGGCATCGATATGGATAAGTCAACTGAAATTAATCCAAATATGCGTGGCAACGTGAGCGATACTGTGGCAACAGAAAATAATGCGGGTGTGCGCAACAACAGTGGTGATGCAGTGTCGAATGTCGAATTAGAATCAAAAAAATTTCAATGAAAAAACCAACAGAGACATTCCCATTCCTGAGACATCAGTGCATCGTATTTCACAGCGTGAAAAAAGGATGTGACGCCGCGACGATTGATCGACGAAATCAATATGATTTATAAAGTTGTTGAGCCGAAAAGGGTATCAGAGGCATTGCCCAGTGAGCATAAAGACCAATGGGTTCGCGCAATTTAAAGTGAAATAGATGCTTTAAAGAAAAATGAAACATGGCAATTGTGCGAATTACCAAAGGACAGAAAAGCGATAGGCGGCAAATGGATTTATCAAGTAAAAACCGATGCGGAAGGAAAAATTGATCAACGCAAAGCGCGTTTACTTGCACAGGGTTTCTCACAAAAATATGGAACGGATTATGATCTAGTGTTTGCTCCTGTTCGGCGAAATCATGGAATGACGCTATTCATGAAGTATTGGTCGATGTGGGTTTTCAACAAAGCAAGGCAGATCAATGCTTGTATTCACGAAAGAAAAAAGGTAAATGGTCATTTCTTCTGATTTATGTCGACGATATGATTGTGGCAGCAAAATAAATAAATATAGCTAACGAATTGAAACGTGATGTTGAAATATCTAAAGGGCACTGCGAATGTAAAATTGGCATTAAGCAGTAATGACGATTCGGACAAGTTTTTCTATGGATATACTGACGCCAATTAGGCCGAAAATAAAATGAGACCGAAAATGAAACAATGGTTATTATTTTTATTATTATTGGTGGCATCGTAAGTTGGGCATGCCCATTTGTCGAAAGCAGAATTGCGTAGCATTGTCATCTATACAGAAGCAGAGTTCATCGCATTGTCCGAAGCATGTTAAGAGCCATTTTGGTTGCGGCGGTTGCTGAACGATTTGCGGGTTCAAACAGCGACAACAATCTACGAAGACAACCAAACCTGTTTGAAGCTCATCGAAGAGGAAAAATTGTCAAATCGAACAAACCATGTGGATACGCAACATAATTTTATTAAAGATTACGTACAACGAAAATTCGTATCATGCGTGTATTGCTGTTCAATAGATATGTTGGCCGATTTACTAACAAACCCATTGCCGACAAAGCGGCGTATCATACGAGGAGTGTTGAGATAAGTTATATGAACATTTTAAATTATCTGTCTTTCTGTGAATATTAAAGTATTATGGTCTCCCGCAATACAAAAGTATTTTGGATGTTTTATTTTTATCAGATTACGGTAGTTAACTTTGTTCAGATGATATTCCAACCTTCCGATGAAATTATTACCGTACTGCCGGCCAGTATCGATTAATAACCACGCTGTTTCGCATATAATTTGTTTGATACTACAAACCAATTACACTTTCATATGTCATTCAATAAATTCCTAAACCATTAGACATCAAATAAAGTTGAATTCCCTCACTGAAATTAAACTATTTTCTTATTGTATGCGCCCTCGATTAATTATACGATAAAAATCATCAAAATCTATCATTCCTCGTCATTTTATGTCATGTCTAACATAACCGCGAGCACACATGAACATTGGAATTATGACAATTATATACCGCACATACCGACAGCTTATAAAACCCGATCATGATGATTTCGGCTTGATGTTTACTAAGAAATTTATAGATAGTGCATACTATATTGTAATTGTTTGTAGTAGTCGTATATAGGAGAAAGAAGAACTAACTATCAGTTATTTTTATCTTGACAGGCGCATTTAGACGCGCTTTTATTTGATCGTTAGAAATTAATTTTAACGTTATGTATATTATTCAATTGAAAACAATTAAGAATGCGTGCAAGATATGCTCTTTACTCTTTAGGCGATTTGAATGGAAATTTGTAGCGAGTTGCTTACCTTTCTTCTAACATTTCACTGAATGTTTTCGATTTTCTTCGGGTTCGATCAAATTCATCCATCTCAAATTTTTTCACCTCAACCACCCGATCGATTATATGTTCTACTCGTTTTCTTCGTGATGATTTCCAATTATCAAGATTCTGGTAAAATAAAAATATGTGAGTTAGTAAAAAAAATACTTAAACGATATATATTTCGGGAAACTTACGCTTTGCCAATCTTCTGGCTCTTCCTTTTTAATTTCTTTGACTTTTTTCACTTCTTCTGCCTTTTTTAATTGTTCCTGTGCCGTTTGATATAAATTACATGGTTTTACTTTAATAAATTGTAGTGGGTCAGCTGCCGGTTTAGCAAACACTGGTTTTGTTATTCGAGTTCTTTGGACGTATTCAATTGGATCAAATGATGTCATCTGTAATTAAGAAAACAAATATAATTATTTCCGGTACTGTACATAACAAAAACTGATTCGATCTATAATAAATAATAATAATAATAAGTTGGGTAAGAATAGATAAATTAATGATATTCTAACGCGCACACATAACCAGACCTAAATTCTCTGTACCTCGCTTGTTGTACACGTTCATAGAGACCGCGCGCGCGGTAACTATAAATAGTTAATTTTTTCACAGTTTAATGCCAGAATCTTTTATGTTTTGTTTTATTACGTTATTTGTCATTGGTTCTGTTATTCAATTGAGATTAAGATCAATATTGTCTTGTATGCCTATAACGGTTCAGCTATTTAAATTCTAACAATTAGGTTCGAAAACGATGCAGCACTACATAGAGACAGAGGTAAATCGCTAAATTCAACAATCTCAAATCGCATATAAATTTTATGTTATATTTAGAGTTTGGGCACACAGAGCACATTAATCACGATCGATTTAAATTTATTATTTTTATGAAATATATACAACAAAATAAAATTGTCAAGTCGAATTAATTTATTCATATTTTGGTTATGATTGATTGCTCTAAAGAATTTTCGAATTGTATTTCCCAAAACGTTAAGATTTGAAACGAAATTATGAAATATTTGCTCTCGTGATATTTTAGACAAAATTATTGCAATTATTAAGCTATTGTAATTTATTAGCGTAGGATTTCGACAAACTGCTCAAATGGACCAAATATGATTGCTATGTATAGTTGGTAACAACTGGACATAAATCATCTTCCTCAAAGTATGTCGGAAATATTTCTACCCGCTTTAAAATTAACAGCCAATTTTGGTTAATCCATCGAGAGATGGTCGCTCAACAGATGTTCAGTATTCTCACCACTCCACTAATCTTACTAATATTGTTTCCTGTTATTATGATTCAGCCTAATTCTTCAGTCTAATTTTCATTCACATTTTGGCCTTATAATGACATTCGATATGCAGGGGTCTATTAAATTAGCTTACCATAAAAATCCTGTTGTGAAAGTTATGGAATACAACTATTTTCATTCGATTCAAGGCCAACTTCGAAAAAATTTTCAACATTTACTCTAGGCAAATATAACCTATCCATGCTTGCACGCTCAATTTTATCCTAAGAAAGTGTTTGTGAAGTAAGAGTTTCGGACTACCAATCAAACGGAACAGTGGTTAAAGCTTTGACGTTTGGATCGCATGGTATCCGGTTCGAATCTCGATAGGAGCAGAATGAAAAAAGGAACAGCTATCACCTCCCTAGCGGAGTGCAGAACTCATGGTCCAAGCCATCTTCTATGTCAATTACATGCATGCATGGAGCTGTATCTCATAAAAAATGAGATATACACATTCGCCCTCCTTGTTATGTATTTACTCTGAAATTTATTAAGCACATTTATCGCTAAATAAATATTTGATTATTTACGTCCCTTTAGCTAGCAGAACCCATACAGCAGACAGTATTAGAAGATAGTATGGATAATTATAGCCTAATTATATGCTACTAAAAAAATTGGGCTCTATCCCTTCCAACTAAAACGCGGGTTCTGCCAACTTTAGAAAAAGTTAGCAGAACCCATATCTGATTTAAAAACAATTAAAGGTTAAGTTTAGGACAATTGAATGCCCTATTTAAATTTTTTTATTCTGTTCGATCTAGAAAATGCAAAAGGCTTTATCATTTCAAAGCTAACAGAACCCAAATCGAAAATTGGAACAAAACCGAAATTGGAACGCAAAACAAGATCAATTTGCTCTCTTAAACGCCGCATATCTGTCAAGAATTGCAAGAGTGTACAATACCGCGATAAACAAAGAAAACATTCAACAATTTAACATTTAAATGACCTGAAGTCTGGTCAAATACGGGTGGAACCCAAAATTTTTTAATGGAGCATTTGATTAGTCCATAGTGAGCCTAAAATTATTTGTTTATCAATATCTCTTGTTTTGCGTTCTAATTACGGTTTTGGTCCGATTTTCGATTTGGGTTCTGCTGGCTTTAGATTAAATGACCTGAAGTCTGATCTAAAATGGGTGGAGCCCAAAATTGTTTAATGAAGCATTTGATTAGCCTATAGTGAGCCTAAAATTACTTGATTGTCAATAGATCTTGTTTTGCGCTCTAATTTCGGTTTTGGTCCAATTTTCGATTTGGGTTCTGCTAGCTCTAGATTAAATGACCTGAAGTCTGGTCAAAAACGGGTGGAGCCCAAAATTTTTTAATGGAGCATTTGATTAGTCCATAGTGAGCCTAAAATTATTTGTTTATCAATATCTCTTGTTTTGCGTTCTAATTACGGTTTTGGTCCGATTTTCGATTTGGGTTCTGCTGGCTTTAGATTAAATGACCTGAAGTCTGATCTAAAATGGGTGGAGCCCAAAATTGTTTAATGAAGCATTTGATTAGCCTATAGTGAGCCTAAAATTACTTGATTGTCAATATCTCTTGTTTTGCGTTCTAATTACGGTTTTGGCCCGATTTTCGATTTGGGTTCTGCTGGCTTTAGATTAAATGACCTGAAGTCTGATCTAAAATGGGTGGAGCCCAAAATTGTTTAATGAAGCATTTGATTAGCCTATAGTGAGCCTAAAATTACTTGATTGTCAATAGATCTTGTTTTGCGCTCTAATTTCGGTTTTGGTCCAATTTTCGATTTGGGTTCTGCTAGCTCTAGATTAAATGACCTGAAGTCTGGTCAAAAACGGGTGGAGCCCAAAATTTTTTAATGGAGCATTTGATTAGTCCATAGTGAGCCTAAAATTATTTGTTTATCAATATCTCTTGTTTTGCGTTCTAATTACGGTTTTGGTCCGATTTTCGATTTGGGTTCTGCTGGCTTTAGATTAAATGACCTGAAGTCTGATCTAAAATGGGTGGAGCCCAAAATTGTTTAATGAAGCATTTGATTAGCCTATAGTGAGCCTAAAATTACTTAATTGTCAATAGATCTTGTTTTGCGCTCTAATTTCGGTTTTGGTCCAATTTTCGATTTGGGTTCTGCTAGCTCTAGATTAAATGACCTGAAGTCTGGTCAAAAACGGGTGGAGCCCAAAATTTTTTAATGGAGCATTTGATTAGTCCATAGTGAGCCTAAAATTATTTGTTTATCAATATCTCTTGTTTTGCGTTCTAATTACGGTTTTGGTCCGATTTTCGATTTGGGTTCTGCTGACTTTAGATTAAATGACCTGAAGTCTGATCTAAAATGGGTGGAGCCCAAAATTGTTTAATGAAGCATTTGATTAGCCTATAGTGAGCCTAAAATTACTTAATTGTCAATAGATCTTGTTTTGCGCTCTAATTTCGGTTTTGGTCCAATTTTCGATTTGGGTTCTGCTAGCTCTAGATTAAATGACCTGAAGTCTGGTCAAAAACGGGTGGAGCCCAAAATTTTTTAATGGAGCATTTGATTAGTCCATAGTGAGCCTAAAATTATTTGTTTATCAATATCTCTTGTTTTGCGTTCTAATTACGGTTTTGGTCCGATTTTCGATTTGGGTTCTGCTGGCTTTAGATTAAATGACCTGAAGTCTGATCTAAAATGGGTGGAGCCCAAAATTGTTTAATGGAGCATTTGATTAGCCTATAGTGAGCCTAAAATTACTTGATTGTCAATAGATCTTGTTTTGCGCTCTAATTTCGGTTTTGGTCCAATTTTCGATTTGGGTTCTGCTAGCTCTAGATTAAATGACCTGAAGTCTGGTCAAAAACGGGTGGAGCCCAACATTTTTTAATGGAGCATTTGATTAGTCCATAGTGAGCCTAAAATTATTTGTTTATCAATATCTCTTGTTTTGCGTTCTAATTGCGGTTTTGGTCCGATTTTCGATTTGGGTTCTGCTGGCTTTAGATTAAATGACCTGAAGTCTGATCTAAAATGGGTGGAGCCCAAAATTGTTTAATGAAGCATTTGATTAGCCTATAGTGAGCCTAAAATTACTTGATTGTCAATAGATCTTGTTTTGCGCTCTAATTTCGGTTTTGGTCCAATTTTCGATTTGGGTTCTGTTAGCTCTAGATTAAATGACCTGAAGTCTGGTCAAAAACGGGTGGAGCCCAAAATTCTTTAACGGAGCATTTGATTAGCCCATAGTGAGCCTACAATTATTTGTTTATCAATAGATCTTGATTTGCGTTCTAATTTCGGTTTTGGTCTAATTTCCGATTTGGGTGGGTTCAGTCTGGTCAAAACAGGTAGAGCCCAACATTTTTTAATGAGACATTAGATTATCCCATAGTGAGCCTAAAATTATTTGTTTATCAATATCTTTTGTTTTGCGTTCTAATTTCGATTTTGGTCCGATTTTCGATTTGGGTTCTGCTAGCTTTGAAATGATAAAGTCTTTTGCATTTTCTAGATCGAGCAGAATAAAAGAATTTAAATAAGGCATATAATTAGCTTAAAATTAACCTTTAATTTTCCAATTGTTTTTAAATCAGTTTTTGATATGGGTTATGCTAACTTTTTATAAAGCTAGTAGAACCCGCGTTTTAGTTGGAAGGGATGGAGCCCAAAAATGTATAATGTGGCATTTAATTAGCCTATAATTATCCATACTATCTGGTAATGTTCTGCTGAATGGGTTCTGCTAGCTTAAGGGACGTAATTACTTTCTTTACACTCTTCCTGCGAAATTTGTGTCAGTAGGGGGGGGGGGGGGGATAGATTCCGATGAAATGTCAATTTTTCGTGAGAATTTTTATTATAACAAAAAATGTTGAGGACAAATTTACGATTCTGATCCTAGTTTCTGATTCTTATGAAATTTATAGCAGTTCAAGGCGACTGTTCGAGTGCGAATATTGAGAATCACACTTTTCTAATTAATTAGGCAAAATGTAGATCATAATTTAATTTTTTTTATAATTAGGTTGGTCGTCTGCGAATATTTTGCTTAAAGTTATTTTATCTTTTATGAGCGTAATTTGGTTAGTGGAAAAGTTTGATTCTAAATATTCGCACTCGAAAAGTCTCCTTCAGCAATAACGACGCCACTGACATTAAATTCGATGAAATTTTCAAAATACTTCGCATTTTCTTTCAAATTTTCAAAATGATACTTGATCGTAATCGGATTTTAGAACTCACAAATGAATTGTCATTTTAGAGCAGTTCTGTGCTGTGTGCCTGAATCGATTAAATTGACTAAACTTAATTCAGGGATGATATTTCGTTGTTATAATATTTTCGATAATTGTTTTTTTCAAATACTTTCGAGATGATTGGTAGTAGGCTTATTGGTCTATATGACGAGACTTTGGTAGGATCCTTGCCAGGCTTCGCGATCATTTTCATGGTTGATAACTTCCACCACTCAAGAATATATCCTGATTCATAAATTGAATTTAATATTTGAGCCAGTAGTCCAAAGGCACTGCCTGAGTGTGTTTAAGCACTTTATTTGTAACTCGATCATACCCAGAGGCATTCTTTAATTGAGTCTGAACAATAATAAACGTTACCAGTGGTTTCTTTATCTTGAATTTCCTCTCAGGCCTGATTGCTACATTTTATGTTTGAAATGAGTGAGTGAATGCAGTTAATCAGGGTATGTTCAGCATTTGACGATTCACCTTAGAGGACGCTTGCATATGTTGGTATATTATTCTGCGGATCTGGGCATCCTCAGTAGTTTGCAGTGTGGCATCGCAATAGCTGCATTTCTATTCAGTTGAAGAATTGTTGGGTAACTCGTTTTGAATACCTTTCGCTGAGTAACCGTATTCTTGGCAGTTTCAACACTGAATTAGCCCTGACCATTTATTTGGTTCTTCAACATTTATGCGTCTGTATATGAGGTACTTTAGTTTATATATTGGATAAACTTCTCCCTTTTTCAAAATGCTTTCGGATTGATTCAGTTCAACTTTAACCATTGGTTGTGGTCCCTTCGCTGTCTTTCATAGAAAGACGTTTCGAAGACTTCAATCGATATGTATAATAGTTTCTGCTGTGAGTATCGTAATAATTAATAACTTCTTATAGTCGTTGACCTCGATCGAGTGTTTGAATTTTTATTTCATGTATTTTGCCACATAGTAAATTTTTTACGTGAAATGTTTTCTCCATTCGTGCACCACCTTGTGTGCATTGGTTTCACGCTAATCGATTGGAGGTGGCTTGTAGTTTCAATTAGTCTGTTCTTGAATATTTGCATTTACAGTTTTGCGCTGAAGCTTATTTTGAAGACAAAGATAAATCGTTCTACAAAAACGGCGACAGATTGTATCGCTCTAGAAGAATGTTGACGAATAAAATGTATTTTTTCCCAAATCGAGTATTCTTCGTTAAACCGGGAACTTTTCAGGCGTTGTTAATTGCTTCGATTGTGATAGGAACTTTAACATGAACCAATTAGGAGGTTTAATGATCAAATGGGAAATGTGGGTCAATAACAGCACACACATCTAATTAAAAAATTAGAGTAATTTCTCAAGTAAAACGAATCACGATTGGTGCAGTTTTAATGCGTTTCTTGGATCTTTTACTTGAGGGACACTCAACATTCACAATTCAGGGGCACTCAGCATTCATAATTCCACTGCTTGCCAAACAAAAAATAGTGGATCGTTAAATAAAAAGTTTTCCAATAAGAGGTTTCAGTTTGATATTAAAAATTTATTATTTCATTGTAAAGAGGAAGGTATGCCATTAGAATTTGAAAACGATATCAGCCAAATGGCCGCCAGCCCTACGCTCGCAGCAGCACATCCTTTTCATGAAACTTTCCATGACCAATTTGCACATTTGCGGCTGTATGTCCTCGATAACTTCACGAATTCCATCTTTAAGGTTTTGAATCGATTGTGGAGCATTGACGTAGACCTTATTTTTCACGTGGCACCAACGAAAAAAGAAATAACGAGAGAAATAACACGGTCAGGAAACTTTTCTTGCAAAATTGCGACTGTTTCGTTGCTTGTGTGGCATGTAGGACCGCCTAGCTGAAAATAAACGCCGTCCACATCAATATCTTCCAATCACAGACCTAAGTCTTTATGCAAAATACGGTGTAATGTCGTGTGTGGAATGTCTAATTCCAAAGATTGACGTGGAATAGACAAACCTGGGTTTCGTCAATACTACAGGCTTCAGCACCAATATTCTCAGTTGTTCTTGAGCAAGGCACACGGTTCCGATTTTTCAAATCACTAACTTGTCCCAACAGCTCAAATTTTTCCACCAGTTACACTATTGCCGGCCGAGAAGGTGCTTCACGACGACCCAAAAGTGCTTTAGTTCTGCGAACTGTGACTGCAAAATTTTCTCCATTTTTGTTGTGAATTTTAACAATTTTAACATGCGTTGTTGAAGCGTGAATCGTACCATTTTTAGTAATGGCGTAGTTTTTACTTGTTAAATGTCAAAAGATGACAGCTTCAAAATTGACAGGTGCCCAAATAGCAGGCTATTCAAAATGAAACCACTTAATACTTAATAAAGACATTTTTATTAATCACTTGTTTTTTGTTTCGCAGTTATTTTGAATAATTTTCAAAAAGTTTAAAAAATCACTAGAGTAGATACTCCTGATGATGACCTAACAAGTCGAAATCGATCGAGTGATTTTTTAAACTTTTTGAAAATTATTCAAAATAACTGCGAAACAAAAAACAAGTGATTAATAAAAATGTCTTTATTAAGTATTAGTGTGTTTCGCCAAGTGCCTACGGCCAATAGCGTAAAAAGTATGAAACCACTTATTGGAAAATCCTTTACTACTTTTAAAATGATGTTGCTGGCATCGTTTACATTGATATAAAAATCGTAGAATCCAAATTGGGTGATTTATAACGATAGATTTGCAAAAACTTCTTGTCATGAACATGGTCGAGAATATTAATATTTGTTGACATGCTGCTGCCTAATCTTTGCTGAGCAAGAATGCTTTAGTTAAAATTGCGAATGCATTAATTAAGATGCGAAATAGCATTTATTTTGATGTGGGTCCCATCAGACTTAATTTAATTAGATATTCGCTCGTAAAGTTGCTGAATTATTGGTGGAGTTGATAAAAGTGCAGAAAGTACTTTCAGGCTGAACGCAATACTCCGTTCCAAAAAAATTCACTTTTTTTGATTTCCTGCCAATATCATACCTGATGATATTTATATTTGTTACGACTCATTGGTTATAACATTTCCTTTCCCTTTTCAATTTATTTAATTTTAAATTTGTTGTTGATCGTTATAGCATTGCCATCTATGTGTGGATAGCAATACTATATTTAATACAATCGGAATTAAACGAGCGGTTTCTTTTGTTGTTTCGTGGTGTGTAAATTTAAATCTACTATAGAATCACCGAATATCGATTTATGGAGCGAGACCAACGCTCGTGCGTGCGTACGAGCAAGTACGATGAAGATTGGTTTTTTTTTAGGTGTTTCTTGTTTATTGTTTTGAGCGAGAGGCACATAAAAAAAATATTCTTTTTCTGCATCGTGATATTTTTGGTGCGAGAAGTTTTTTTTGAGTCAGTCTTGATTTTGATTTTAAAAAATAGAGTCTCGTTTGGTTTGAATTTATATAAGTCGAGTTGTGCTTATGCTCTTGGTTTTTTATTGATTAATGATTATAAAGTTTAATAGGAAAAAAATATTAATTATCCAACTTTAATTTGGTTAAAATTTAGTAAACGTTAAGTTTCAAATATTGTTTAAAGTAACATTAGTTATAATAGGCGCTAGTGTTGCTTATTATGTGAAGCAAACAATAGAGGTAAAATACTTGGCAACTATTTGTTAAATTTTTTAAAGTTAAATAAAACGATTATAAATCACGTTACCTTTGAGTGTCGAATATTTAATAAGTGCTTCCAATTATGTGCAATGTGGCAAAGACATAGCCACGGGTTCAGTACATTTATATTTTGGGTGCCGCCATTGGTACAGCGTGTTCAAACCCAATATACGGGTGGCCAGTTGAGGTCACGTCAAGTTCTTTATTACCAGTGTTTTGTTACGTGTGGCCAGTGGAGTCCACTTAAAATTATTATTGTGTACGGTTTTGGCGAACCAACGCCAACGTTTTGGCGGCCGACCAAGGTCAAACAACGAGTTCTTCCGGTGGTCAGTTGAAACCACTAGTTTTGGATTTACGGTTGTTTGGCGATACGATGCCCGGCTTGGGTTACAGTTAAGACGAGCCAACGCCTAACAAGAAATTATTTTCGGGTGACCAGGTGAGGCCATTCATTTATAAGGTGCAAGGCGGGAAGATGCCCAACGATCCGGGTAACTGGAGTTACCTGTGGCATGAAGGCGACAGGGCCGTAACATTAATATTTAAGGCGGACGGGCCCCCAACAAATATTTTCGGGTTTAAGGCGAGAGGACGCCCAACGAAAACCAGCATCCAAGGCAAAAAGGTCGCCCTACGAATTAACAAAAAATATATATATATAAACGGGTTTTGGCGAGCTCGTGCCCACCGCGTGTTCACGGCGGGAAGACGCCCAATGGTCCGAATATAGCAAATCACCTGTGGCATGACGGCGTCAAAGCCGAAACGGGCCTGCATGTAGTATTAAGCTACAATTTTTCATTTTATTTTTTTAAGTTAAAATTTTTTATTTCCTTATTTTTTTTATTATATTTAAATTTATCCTTTCCACAATTTTCAATTTCTCGGTTGTCTAAAATATACATATACATATACAAATTGTCTTTTGAATATTTTTGTAATCGAGCACCCGAATTACGATGTCTGTACGCGCGACATTGGTGCGCATTGGTCTCGCCCCAACCCTACGACCCTTTGCATTTCTCCCTGAAATTTAGCCGACAAAATCACCGTGTTAGGCCTCTGCGTGGTTCAGATGAAATTTGGCGGGTCGGCTGCTGAGCCGTCCCATAATATGTTAATAGAATAATTACTTTGTGCGCCATCTCTTATCGAATAGTTTTATTTTTGCATAGTGCACAATTTTAATATTATCGTTTTGTTTTTGTACTAAACACTGTACTGTTTTTGTAATAATCTTGCCAATGGAAGTTCAAATATCTTGTTAAAAATGTGCGAACTGGGATTTTTTGTAATTTTAATAGCTTTTTGTGGTCAGATCTCTCAATCCGTATTGACTCTGATTGAAAAAACTACGTGAACACGCAAGACTGGAAGCCTAAAAAACAATTTAATCAAATTTGAAACTCCTAAATTGTGTGCTCACTCGTTGAATCTTCGACCGGAACTAAAAACTGGGATTATAAACTATGTAGTAAGTGTGTTGAAATCTATTCGTGATAAGCACAGTTTGACACCATTTACAGTTTGACTTGCAATATTCTCAAAATATCTTTTTTCTAATATAACATTTTTATTCCCAAAAATAAAACGATTCAACTACAAACAAGAATATTGCATTCTTACGCCACAGATTACTTGGCTGGTTCTTATGCGGTAGAATACAGTAGATCAGGGCAGATCGGCATTGATTTCCATCTGTATGAATTATTGAGAACTCGCACCTTGTTTTCTCCAAATTAGCGAGTTGGAAAAGTGGTCAGATTAACATTGTGGCCAACTTAGACACGTTTTACTGTATATATTTTATTTGAATTAAGTAAAATCTCCGAAAAAAGAAATTCAAAATGTGGAGATCATTCAATCGCAACTGACGTGAATTACAATAGTTATCGACGTGTCTATGATTAGTCAACGTTGTCGATGAGTAGATGACACGTAAACGCACATTATTATTACATCGAGTATTTACTGTTGTGTCGTTTTACGCGATCCGTAATTAGCAAAAATACGAATTCAACTGCTTTAAATAGTCCTTTCATGACATTTTAATTAGCACTCTGTATATTTGTACATCAGCGCACAGTGATTTATATTTTTTAATATTAATAAAAGCGTTACTTTTTTCAATTAATTAAAATAAATAAAATAGAGCAGATGTGCGTAAATTAATTTGATTATATGCGGCCATTGTTTGTACATGTACTCGTATATTTAAGTTCTGTGGCTGGCACTATATGTACATACATTCCAGTATGAAGTGATTGATCACATTAAAGTCAAGTTAGCGAGAAAATATTTCTCCTTGAACTCTTCTTGTTTGAATTGGACTTATAAATAAATACATGTATCTTGTATGCAATATTGTTTATATCCAAATTATTATTAATTATAATTATTTGTTGTATAGAAATGTACATAAAAAGTTAATGAATTTATAAATTGATTGATCGCGCAACAGTGAGAAGCGCAATATTCTTCATTTTCATCTTACGAGTATAATAAATGTCGAAATTACATCTGTATGTACACAACAATGCTAATTTAAGCGAATCGTGCATAAAGTGTGTTCCAATTTTTTACAATACTTTCATTAAAATGTTTTATTACTGTTGTTGTTTAATATTTTAAAATAATTATACAATAACAACAACAGGAGTAACGTAATTTGTATAAATAAGAATTTATATAAGAAGTTTAGAACCCGCGATTTTTAAGTAATTAAAGTGACAGCAAATTGCTGGTACTGCGTGTAACCAACCAACATAATAAATTTTGCAACTAAATGTGGCAGATGAAATAAATTATGATCCGCACATTCGATATTTTGGGGTGCTGGTAAATTACGTTGATTGAAAAATGACGCGCAATCTTCAATCAATGTCAACAATTTTAAAAACATTTAGTCTGCGTATAAGTCAGAGACTGCAGATACAACAAATGGCATAATATTATACTTGGCCTTTGATTTACAGCAAAAACGTTAATGTTTATTGTGTATCAGTTGTGTATTTTAATTTGAAATGAGTTCAAAGTAGGTTTATTTATCTTGTGGAAGTCAAAAATATAATGTATATGATTTATGTTCCTTTTTTTTAACATTGCAGAGATCAGAAGCCGTGTATCAAAATATACTTAGTACTAGAAAAACAAGGTTATAATGATCTTGTAGGACTCGCAGTGACCAGATATATTCCATTCCCTTCGTTTTTAAGCATCCCGGATAACGACGGTCCTATTCCTATTTCCGTTTAACATGTAATAATAGGCAGGGTTAAGTTTTTTAGGATGGAGCGACCCGGCACAAGACTACACACTAACCTACTAGAAGAAACGATGCAGGTTTTTAGAGGTTACTAAGGGTATTTTTTTCATTAATTGCATCTTTATATCAGGATTCTATACATAGAAAAATACCAATTATTATTTTGAATGTATCTGAAGATTTTCAGAAATTTAATGCTAATAAATTAATACTTTTCGGATTCCCATTTGACTAAATTTACTCCAAATAACGCATTAAACCAACACTTTCCTCATCCAAAACAACAACATTTTCCTTAAAACAACAATTTTAACACATTTAAAAATATTCGTGAATAAAGCAATGACAATACCTTCATGACAACTGTATTTATTGTATTTTATTTATTAAGTGGTCATTTTCAAGCCGGTATCCTAAAACGGACAACTTTCAATAACTTAAATATCTGGAAAATATTGTATTAGAACATGAGTGTGAAGTTTTTAACAAAAAAATAACAACAATACGTATATGAATCCAATAAGAATTCTTGAAAACTAAGTATGGGTTAGTGATTACACTGTTAAGTATAAAGTAGAGCGAGACAAACAGTCAATGTTAGAAAGAGACAAACAGAACGCCATGTTTTTTTCTTATTAGATTTATGAATGTATATGGCAATATTGTTTAATCGTATATTTTAATAATCTATAGTTTTTTAAATACACAAAACCAGAGTTTAGAATTAATAGAAATTAAAATATAAAATAAAATACATACAAATAAAAAACTAAACGAAATAAAGTCTTTAAAAACATACTACGATTCGATTTTGAGTAACACTTTCAATAACGATTGTTAGCTGAAGTTGTTAAAAATCAACTAAAAATAACACCAAAATTCTACTAAACAACGATACCTCATATAGACCAGACTTACGAAAACGACCAAAAGTCTCATTGGCTTCTTATGATTTTTGAGTGAATCTCGTTTTCGATGTAGATTGGCTCAGGACGTTTTTTCGAGCAAACTTCTCATTGGCCTCCAAGATTACTAAGTGAATCTCATTTATACTCACAATAACAAGACATCGTGGAGATTGCACCACAGTGAAACTATATAGGAATAACTCCTACGGGTTTAACCTATCAAGCGAGGCATATTTCATTCCGTTGTAGATGGGCTCAGGACGTTTTTTCGAGCAAACTTCTCATTGGCTCATATTGGCCTGTAGTTATACCAAATCGAAGACGTACTGATTTTAAGTTACAATCTGCGCATTGCATAGCTCCATGCCAGGCTATAGTACTGGACATGGAAGATGGGTCGGCCCTTTGCACGCCGAAAGGCGGTCGTAGTTGTGTTCCTTTTAACACAGTGTTACGACTGTATGGTCGCAACGACGATTTTTTTTGTTATTTTATTCACCCCAGTTGTTGTCTTCGTTTCGCCCATCTTCTCTTATGTTTTTATTCACCTCTGTGTTTGTCTGTGAACGCACCCGCGACGTTTTGTTTTGTTCCCCATTGTGTGGTGGCGCGGAGGTGAAGAGAAGACGAGAGAGAGAGAACAATGCGCATCGAGTGTGTGCAAAGTAAAACGTTTTGGAAAAAATGTTTTTTCTTATATGTCTCTCTTTTGTACCAACGAAAATTTGGTATAAAGGAGAGACAGAGAAGAGAGATTCATTTCTTCTAAAACGTTTTACGAGTTGTGCGGGGCTCGAATTTTTTGGTATGATGACAGTCTAGTTTTGGTCGATTTGAACGAATGGTCGAATTTACATTGTTACGTAAATCGAGTTCAAGATTTTGGGCAAAAACGCCATATTTAATTTGTGATTTAATTTTTTTTGTATTTTTGGCGTGAGAAAAATTTTCATAACCATGTAATTTATATTTTTTTTTGTTGATAAAAAGTTTGTTAAACATTTAATAATGTGTAAGAAACCAAAAATAGGTTTTGAATTTTATATAATACAGACTAGTTTTGAAATATTAAAGTCGAGTTCAGTTTTGGCTTAAAATAAAAAATTTGGACAATTTGGTTGAATAAAATAGAGTTTCCACTAATTCATACATATAATTTTTGGTACTAAAACAACAAGTTTCTGTATTACAAGAACAACATTAAGTGCAGTTTATCAACACTTTTTGCTGTTAACGTTTGGTGGTTGCCTATATCGCATAGTTGGTTTGTGTTCAGCCGTGTACAATTTTGGAGCATTGGTTAAAGTAAAAAACAAACAAGCGTTGCAACAAATATCGGAGAAGACACCGCAACGAGTGGCCAACCACGGGGCGGGGACACTTAATTTCGTTCTTCCGCGGCGTGAACGCCACCATCTTTTTGTTACTGTTATCCAAGACACCGCAACGGGTGGCCCAACGGGGTATTAAATTTGAACAACAATAGCACCTGTGTCGGGCGGACACAGTGGCAGCGTTGATAGCCTTGGGAGGACATCGCAGAGTATATGGGTGGCGCAACAAAGTGGTCATTCACAAAATTTTCTTTTACGGCGGGAAGACAGCGTTTGTCAGCGAGTGAACGCCCAACATACGGGTGACTGGCTGAGGTCATTCCTTTTACGGTTTTGGCGATACAACGCCCGACCGCACAAGGTCGCAACGGTAACGGCACCAAAGCCGCAACGGTCCGGGTAACAGGAGTTACCTGTGGCATGACGGCACCAAGGCCGCACCAGTAATTTTGGTTATAAATATATATTAAGGTACAATTTTTTTTTATTTTTCATTTAAACTTTTTCGATTTTTTTTATTTTTTTTTTATATATATTTTTATATTATATTAAATTTTTAAATTTTGTAATCGAGCGCCGCACAGCGGGTGCACGCTCGATGCGTATTGCATCTCTCTCTCTCTCGCTCTCTCTCTCTCTCTCGTTCCCTCTCTGTTTTTTTTTCGGGAAGTTGTTTCCTTTTGTTTTTGTTTATTTTTATATACATAAAATGAATTATTAAATTTTCCGGATATGGTGTGATGGGAGCGGAGACTCCCTCTGTGTCGGTTTAGTGTTTGCGGTCCCTTGGTGCCCGAATCCAATTCCGTAACCAGGGCTCGGCCCCGTTTGAATTCGGATGGATGCGCGCACCAAGGCACCTCTCTCCTCTTTTATAATTATGTTTGTTCGTTCCTCAAGTTTCGGCCGACGAATTTCGGCGGAACTCCGGTATTAATTATTATTTGCGGTTTATTTAAATTTCTGGTTTACTCACGGTGTAAGCCAGGAGCACATGCAAGCCTCAAACCCCAGGACCCTTCGCACTTCTCCCTGAGAACGTAGCCGGCAAAAATCACCGTGGAGGCCTCTGCATGCGCTTAGTGAATATCTGCAGGTTGGCAGTAGCCAGCCTGTAACAACAGACCGTAATCTGTTGATGAATATTTCCTTTTGCATCCTGCTCCTATGCGGATTCGAACCCGGTACCTCTCGATCCAACCACCAAAGCTTTAGCTACTGTGTGATTTGATCGGTGTTATTTCAGATAAAATTTATTGATAAGTAGCTGATTAGAGATTGATGCAAATTTGGATATGGTTTGGAATTTGAGTAGTAGACTAAACATAACAGATTATTTTAGTTTCTTGTCGATTTAGTCGTCATGTGATTCCCACTGTCCGTTTGGTCTTTTTATAATAGATATATGTTATACCCAATGCCACCGCAAGGGGATTGATTGATTGATTGATTGATTCTGAATGTACGACCAAGTTCTTACACAGGAGCTCCCGGGTGACGCCGGGCCCACCGTACACTCTTTTTTACATATAACAAAACCGAAGGATTGGATAGGTTAGTTAAGTGGGACAGAATCGGCCCGGTTACAGACACCTAGGTATAGCCGATAGTTAGTAACACAAAGACAACACAATTCTAATCTACTAGAGGAAGGATAAAGGTTTAATAGGTTTAATGGATAACGATGGTATTGTTCTTCAACAATTGCTTCTTTAATTCAGCAACCTAAGGAAAAATTATATTATTTCACATGTATCCAGAAATTTCCTAAAATTTAATTCTACATAAATTAATACTTTACGGCTTCCTAAACAAAACTGATTAATTGAATCGCCCCGGTTACCGGCACCTAGGTAAAGTCGATAGTTAATAATACAATGACAACACAATTCTAAACTACACAATCAGCAATTAATATTTCAAATGAATATCATTCGACAGGTATCTGTGGATTTCCTGAAATTTAATTCTAAATTAATGTTTTCCGGCTTCCTAAATTATATAAACAATAATTAATTTAATCCTCCTGCACCTCCACAACTTACAAGACAATTTCCTGAAACCATAGTTATTTGAATAATATTAAAAATTACTCTAAAATCCATTAGTATTTAACCCTTGAACTCGGCAACCACGAAAAATTCAAAAAGTTGCAAAAATATGTGAGACAAGGCAATGGCTCCGGTAAACTATCAATGTCAGATTAACTTCCGGATTGGATATTTCAAATAAATTTAGTTTATTTCAAAAAATTTATCAATTTAGTTCATCAAAGAATATTCGATTCAAGTATAATTATACTGCACAGGATATTGATACCATTCTCAATGGAACTTTACCATTCCTCAACCAATAACTTTCAAATATGGTATGCAGAATTGGAGTGGAACTCTAGCATATTGCTCAATGGAACTAGGCCATCTCTCAACAAAGGATGATCAAATACGGAGTACAAAGCCAAATTAGACGAAATTTAGGGATTCGGCTATAATGAATGGAACCATTCCGTTTCCCAACCTAAATTCTTCCAATTCAGCTTGGAAAGCTGGGCTAGGATTCTAATAAACTAGGCTCAACTTGTATATTGGGATTGTATCGTATCTTCTTGATGAAGTTCTAAAATTCGACCATTCTGAATAGAACTTAGCCATGTCCCAACCAATTATTGTTAAATCAGGCAAGGAAAATTGGATGTGAATTTAAAAATGGATTTTAGAGAAGTTCCGGAATTTTGCCGTGCTAAACACTTTCTTAGCTAATTATCTTCGGGTCTGGTATGTTGAGCTGAACCGCGTTTCCAACATAAACCCCAGATAAAGTTCTGGATTTATTACAAAATAAGGCTGAAAATAATCGGCCAAGGAATTATCCTATTGCTCCACTTACCGGTCAACAAGACAACCCGTTAAAATATGACCCAGCCAAACTGCGCCTCACCAAAACTAAGTTTTGCTAGAATTCCAATTTAGCCCAAAAATTATTTTATGCATCTTCCACAGTATGCTGTCTAGAAATAGATTATGCAACAATTCTGCACATCACAATCAAACAAAAAGATCGTGATTTACATGAAAATAGGCAACATTGAAAGCCCGAGGCACATCAAAGATTTGCTTGTCATTAAAAACAAAAATAAAAATTAAAGACCATTTTCCCTTTGCCATGCCAGTCTAATCCCTTTAAATCAGTCTATAAAAAAATATTGAATATTTACATATACACCCAAACCTGTTCCTCCACGGTGTTTTTTTTTTGCACAACAAAAAAAAAAAAAAAAAAAAATAATAATAATAATAATAATAATAATAATAATAATAATATGTATTGGCAATTGTTTCAATCTTAGTTTTAGTGTTACTTAAAATAAAATTTTAATAAATAGTTTTAAATGATTTATCAAGCACTGCTGCTCGTTTAACTAAATTTAAAAATTGAATTTTGTGTGTTGGGTAAGTCAAGATTTTCATAACGCAAACCATTAGAGACGAAAATAAATATATTAGACCAAATTGCAAAAGGTGAAGGTTCTACATGAGTCAGCACAAGCTTTAAGTTGAATGAAGGTACAATTCGAACAATTAAAAAAGGAGAAGGATATTCGTAATTCTGTGTCAGATGGTACCAGGATATAATAGCGCATTCTCATATACTAGAAATGCGGTCATTGAAAATGTGGAAAATGGATTGTTTACATTTATTGAAGATAATAGCCAAAAACGTATATCTTTGAACTGTATTATTATTAAGGAGTAAGCCTTTAGCATTTATGAGAAACTGAAACAACTGGAACCATCAACGTTATCCCAATTAGACCAAAAAAAAATACATTACATAATATTCTTCTATTGCCAAAATAATGGAAGACAGTGAAAATACGTCTGATAAAATTTTAACACTGACAAAACCAGCCATTTCTGGAAGAAAATGCCAAGCAGAACATTTGTGTCTAGCACGGAAAAGAGTGCTAGTGATTTCAAAATGGCAAAAGGTAGCATTACGTTGTTGTTTTGCAGCAATGTCTCAAAAATTCGTATTTTAAAATCTCTCATAGTTAATCGAACACTCCGACAATGAGCATTGAAAGGTGTCAATGTAAAGGAACTTCTAGTTCAAGGGATGACAAATAAGAAAACCTGGCTTACGGAGTCTGTATTCAATGAGTGGTTCGAAAAATATTTTATTTCGGAGGTCACAGGGTAAAGGCATGCCCTTTAAATGTAAAAGTCGTCATCTTGCCACCTAATACAGGTTCTCTTCTGCAACTAGTCAACTAGAGAATAATTGTAACTTTTAAAGTATATTATATAAGACGATCATTTAAATATATTTAATATATTTAATATATTTTGGATGAGGACAATTGATAACTGTTGTTGAAGTGTGGAAAAAAATCAATACTGGACTGTATAAAACATGCAGTTTTGTCCGTGTCCGAAATAAGGCTATCTATACTTTGAATGCTTGCTAAAAGAACGTTTGGCCCGATTGCGTTAAAATTGTACACTGTTCCATCAAACCTGGCTGATGAAATGTACACCGAAATAATCAACAAGCAGTTGGCGATGAGAGATTTTGCAATCTCACCATTGACGATATAAATGAAGTAATTTACACGATATTCTTTGAAACGTATCTACCGTGTAAATACAGGCCTAGGTGTATTGCAAATTAAAACAATTATTCATAAACACATCGTGGGCTTGGTGCAACAGCGACACAACTCAAATTCCACTCATTTCTAAGATATTCGTATCAATTGATACCTAATAATTCATATTTTTATTATTTTGTATCAAAACATACTCTCTTATGCAGTTATTTCTAGCAAATAAGGTAAGATTCCATGTTAAAAATCACTCAGTTAACGAGGGAAATTAACATTTCTTCACATATCTTAATATTGGAAATTATCTCAAAATATATTAGGGAATTATAAAAATTAAGATCCGCTTGAAGAAAAAATATTATTTTACTAATCAGAATGTATTTTTATTTAGTTTTGAAAAACGCTGTTTTTACAAACAAGTTTAAGCGATTTTTCTAATCGCTCTACTGAAAAATTTAAAATTTTGAGTTGTGTCACTGTTGCACCAAACCGACGATATATACATTAAAATAATATTAATATGTTATAATAATATTCTAAATTAATTATTAAAATAATTATAAAGAGATAAAAAAGTCAATCATATATAAATATACACATAGGTAACTAAACATATCCATATGTATAAATACAGCCGTACATACTCGCAAACACATGCATACATTTGAAGGTTAAAAATTCGCTCGTTAAAATGTATTTTTCATTCTCCACACTGTTTGAATAGTGTTATTTGTAATGCTGTTCAATAAAAATAATGAGAAGAAACAAACTACATATATTTAGTTTTACTATTTGCTTATGAAGAATAATATAGAAAAAGGTTTTCTCTATTCGATCGTTCAATACAGACAACAATACATTTATCTATTACCATTATATTCGCTTTCTTATTCAAATAGAAAAAGTAAAACAAAAGAGCACTAGATCCCGGTCGTTAACACACAAAATAACATCAATCCTTTTAGTTTCTCATTAATCGCTCACTATTCGTTTTTACTGCATAACATTTTTAAAATGTCTGTTTACTATACTAAGAGCAAAGAGAAATTAGCATACAAAAAATTCATACAAAAATGGACGAAAAACGAATAATAACCAACTAAGAGCATGTAGGTAGCAAACACACTGGCATAAACACAAACACCGCATTCTTTTATATTTTATAACCAATTACTATTTATTATGTATTGATTGTGTGAATGTGTATGTGTATCACAGTATATCCCCTTCCCGGCAAGACAAACTTTTACTTAAGTTTAAGTACACCGTACACAAAAGTGAACGAAAAAATGACAGGTTGTAATATCTTCCAGATTTTAAAGGATCTTAGTTAAATCAGAATTCTTTTTGAAAAATCATTATAATTTGATAACATATAAATTGTATAACATATCAATTATTTGTTTTTGATAACATATTAATTATTTTATTATTATTATGGTTCAGAAATATTTTTATTCGCACCATAATTTTAGTCCAACCCTCACAAATGTGGGAGTAAATACGAATATTACGAAAACTAATTTTCATCATAAAATTTCATCAGAACAAAAGCCCATCTTACACAATTGTGCTAGTTGGGATTAACATGATCTAAATTTTGAGTATTATATTTTGAAAGAAATGCACAATTGTGTAAGTTGGTCCTAAACTTATCTATAAAATATTTTTAATGTTACTCACCAGAGTAATAAAAATTTACCCACACAACCGTGTAGGCAGTTCAGGAAAGGGATATTGTCATTTTTCGGACGAAAACGATTTAAGCGGCATGCGCAAATGTGTACGTTGGTCCAAAAAACATGCAAAAAAACAATTTTGTTAAGATTCTCGTACACGCACAGTTGTGATCGCGGGCCGGAAAAGGGATATAATACCACACAATAAATGCATTGTGCTGCCACACACAGACACGAAAACCATACCACACACCACTACGGCGACACACCATAAATGCGTACTTTCTTATTATAAAAACATATCACATTCACAAACAAAATTAAAACTTATATGGGAACTAAAATAATCACCCAATGCCACCGCAAGGGGATAGTAATTTATTATCCCTTTCAAATAAATGGTCTCCTCTAAAATAGTTTGACTTTATAAATAGTTGCGCTATTTAGAGGTTCGACATCAACAATTACAATACTCAAAGGTGAAATTATTTGTTTTTCTTTGATGCGCTTGTTACAGGTTTCACATTTACCGTGAGGCAAGTTAACTCTATTCTCTATGAATTGAAACTCAGTATCAGAGAATCCCAAATGCTCAATATTCGTGACCTGATTTCTTTTGTAATGGCAAAATAATTATGGAATTTGTAAATGACTAACTAACTCAAGTACATTACAAACAGATGATAAATGCAATTTTGAATTTGTGTTTGAGATAGAATTTGGAAAGCAGTTCATTAAAATTGCATTTCTATTGACATAACTGTAATGTTTAATTCCATTTTTTGCTAAATCCAAAATAAAATTAAAATGCGGAGATTTAGTAATTTCGAATAAATGTTTATAAAATTCAATATCTACGGCCATTGAATAAAATTTTTGTGACAATGAGTCAAACGCGCACGTGTTTGTGACTTCAATTCGAACTATATTGGAACCCATTCGTTAATAAAAATAATTTTTCAATATTCGTATTTTTTATTAAATTCAATTTGCTTTGATGGCTTAACAATTTAGCACGGGTTGTTTTATTTTTATTAAAATTTAAATATTTTTTTTGTAATATCTTGGAAAATAATGCATGCGTAGCATATCTTTTTAGCACCCTTTGACCTATATATTTAGGCAGCCTAACGGTTTTATTTTTCTTATTCCACATTTCCTCGGGGTTTACTGCGTTATTTTGATCAACAGGATCGGGTGATACATTTAATTTTTTCGTTGGTGGCAAGATTGAATTCTTAATAGAGTTCCATCTATTTTTGATTAGATCAACAAACCGCCCTATTTTGAACTGTTTATAATTGGTATATTGATTTTTAACCAATCGAAACCAATTTTCAACATTAGCATTGGATAAGCGGCCGAATACCGAGTTTTTTTTAGAATAGGAGATGTCCCAGAAGGGTAAATACGAAAAATATTTTCTGATGACAAATTTAACAAAATCTGGATAAAATTACTAAAATTTCATTAGAACTATTGTCATTGATCTTCGATATGATGTTTTCATGCATCTTTGCAAACATTCTATAAAATGGGCTACTTGTATGCTCGTGTTTAATTAACTCCTTATAAAACTTGTTATCAGCTGCGACAGACTTCGAAAATCGAGGCTCGTCGGTCGAATAAAAAGTATGCGTCAGTCTATTGAAAGTTTCCATGGATTCAATTACATCCGTTGAGATAAATGGACTACAGAAGATGTTAAAAATGCGGTAAAAAGTACCTCGATTTCTTCTAAATTGTCACAATTGAGAAAAGCGCAGAAAAAATCTAATATTAAATTTTTTTGGCTGATACTAATATTTACACATTTCTTGGTAATTTGCTTTGCGATTATATTAATAAAATGCGCACAACAAATAAACACTGCTGCTTTATTTTATTGCGGAAAGTCATGATGGATCAATATTTTAAAAGTATAAGCAATTTACTTTTTACGCTATTTGCCGTAGGACCTTGGCGAAACACACTTATACTTAATAAACACATTTTTATTAATCACTTGTTTTTTGTTTCTCAGAATTATTTTGAATAATTTTCAAAAAGTTTAAAAAATCACTCGATCGATTTCGACTTGTTAGGTCATCATCAGGAGTATCTACTGATTTGTATTAGTAAAAATTTTGTTATATAGTAGAAAAAAGCAAAATATAAATAAAAGAAGGAGTTATAAAAAATAAGCAATAAAAATTAATCTACGGATCGCGCAGGTAGGCGATGAGTCATAGGATGAGTAACAAAATTCAAGGTATATTATTGCGTACGTGAGAATAGAAAAGGGCGGGGTCTGTAATTGGTGAGAACCGGATTTCTCTCTGTTCGTTAAGGATATTTTGGTTAAGAAATATTGATTTTCTAATTTCGTAAGATTCTAAGGTATCTAAACGTCTGCCTTTGGATTGTATATGTAATATGTCTAATATTGGATTGTGTATGTAATATGTTTAAATTTAATCAATGTAAACAGATAAAAAAAAAAAATAATAGCACTTAAAATTGTAATTATCGATGCCCAAGACCAATCCACAACATAGCAGTTTATTGATGTAGGTTTAGGTAGATTTAGCATTTTTAGCAAAAAGTCCTGAGCCAATCTACATCGGAAAGAAATATGTCTCGCTTGATAGATAAAACCCGAAGGAGTTATTCCTATATGGTTTCATTGTGGTGCAATCTCTATAATGTCTTGTTATTGAGAGAATAAACGAGATTCACTCAAAAATCATTAGGGGCCCATGAGAACCGAAGGAGCAATCTCCACGATGTCTTGTTATTGTGACAAAAATAAAAAATAAAAAAAATCTTATGACTGTTTTACTTAAACGAAATATTTTGCAAGTCCATTGTGATATTTTTCCGCGCAATTTGATAAGTCAGGCACCAACAAATAACTTATATATGATTAATTTTTGGTGTAGTCTCCGTGAAGTCTTGTCATTTGCACACTGGATACACTGAAAATCAAAAGGAGCCGATAATAGTTTTACTCAAAAAACTTTTCTGAGCAATGTGAGAGTTGTCCACAAAAAACATCTCTATACATTCGCACCATAGTATTAGAATAATTAATTTATTAAATATTTTCTAATTTTAAATTGATGCAATTTAAATTTTTACTCAAAATTCCTATAAGAAATATTTTAACAGTGTGGTTTCCAATACATGCGTTCTTTTAGTTAATTGGTATAAACTTCACACTCATATTAGAACACGCGCGGCCACACTTCTCGCAATCGACAACCAAGTGAGACACATTCATACGCTGCATGGTTCCACGGCATTCGATTCCACAGCAACAAGTTAACTACAAAGAGAGGACCGCCATAACCACGTAAATGACGAAGCGGGGGAGGGGGGGGGGGGGGGATGGGGGTGAATTTTGCCAAATTCTGCCACCTGCACTATGTTCCTCCATCCTTTTCGATCCATCGCTCTCGTCCTCCAGTTTTAAACAACTGCCGAGGTCGAGTTGATGTTGAATCCGATATTGAAATTCGAGGACTTTGATTAATAACTTAATAATTTTTATGAGTGAAGGTTGTTAGCCCACCGCTCAACCCGCTTGTTACGTGTGTGGCTAGATTTACTGTCAGTTTATCGTGAACAAATTACCATAGAACAATTTATCGTAGAATAATTAATGTCTTGGATTTAAAATATCTTAAAACATAAAAACTTTTCCAATATGTGTTTCGTATAAAAATTCGACCATTTTTTAACCGATTATGATGAGGTTGGTTATGTCGGATGGAAACGAGATTTTTAGGGCCAAATCGACAGACGAATCTACGACTAAACTAACTCTTTTGGTATTTTTAAACGAAGCTAAAATAACAAAATGAAGTGTTGTTTTAAGTTGTAGTCATGACTGTAGACGTCGATATTGGTGGCTAAAGTCGTTGTTACATTTGACGTTTTATACCGAATTTCTATTTCAAATTTCGAAGATAGATTTTTGTTGTTGTATTTTTATTTAAAATAGTGTTTCTGTAAAATAATATTTTGTTGGTGTGTTATTAGTGTTGCTTTTCTTTAATAATAAATTTTATTAAAGATAAATAAAATAGTTTTGGTGCTATATATCTGTATCCAAAGAACCCTTTATTAATTTCGTCGTTCTCTTAGCCTACGATTCCGATTATTTTTTGCAAATAGGTAAAAATAATGCAGAACGCAGTTTCCAAGAAAGAACTGACGATCGTTTTTGGAAAAATTGGTATTAAACAGTTGGCTTACGTTGATAGCAGAGGATTTCCGTTAACCGTAAAATAAAAAAATATGTTTGCTTTGCGGTATTATGCTACAGACTGTAATCAAACAGTGTCGGGAGATTTGTTAGGAGTTACGCAGTCTACCGCTTGTATCACCATATACACGAGGTTTAAGAGTGTTCGCGGGATTGTCAAGCCAGGTTATAAAAATGCCAGCAACTCCAGAAGAACGTTTAAAATCATGGATTTAAAAAAACCGAATTCTAAGGTGTATAGATGGGTGCCACATTCCAATAAAATCACCATAAGAAGGTGCATCAGCAGAAATATATAGAAACCGGAACTAATATTTTTCTATTAAGGGGACATAGCACATTCAAAATTGAAAAAAAAAAAGTTTTCAAAGATTTTTTTTTTAATGGAATAAAAAGAGATATCTTTTAATGAAACTTTCCATTGACATTTTATTTAACTGAAAGTACAAAAATAATTTTTTTAGATTTTTTTTAGCCCAAGGTCGTCTGCTACAAGGGTTTTCCAAAAACACTGAAAATTCGCGGCGTGCATCATAACTACTCTCAGAAACGTCTGATTAAAAAAAAAACAGGGTTTTATTCAGCATTAAATCGCCCTTGGAATGAACTAAAAGAAAAAAAATTGGTTGAAAAATAAAAAAATGGCGGCATTTTTTCGAAATGTTTTCGAATTTTTCTTGTTTTATCCCCCTCCAATTAGTTATAACTCAAAAAATTGAAAGCCGATTATTCCTTCCGTAGTTCATTCTGAGCAGAAATATATGTAGATCAACGTGTTGAAATTTTAGAACGATTGGATAAGTAATTTTTTCTCAATCTTGCACGCCAACTTGAAAAACGTCATTTCGAAATAACCGCGTATAAAAACGACTTTGGCGCGCTTCGCAATAAATAAAATAATTTTTTTTTTTGAGATTTTCACATTTATATCATTAAAATCATGTTTTTAAACGTTCATTCTAACATAATCTATCATAAAAAAAAATTCAATATTTTGAAAATTTCAAGGTGCTATGTCGCCTTAATGTTCAGGCTGCATGCGACGCCAATTGTAAATTTATTAATTTAGTTGGTAGGTAGGTTTATATTTACATAAAACCGTTTTTAATGTTAAGCTTAAATATTAAACAAATTTCAGATGGCATGGATCAGCGCACAACCAAACGGTTTTTAATTTTTTTAAATTAAAACGTCGTTTCGAGGCAGGAGTATTGAGAATAGCATATTAATTGGAGATGGTGAATATATCTGCACCGAATATTTGATTACTCCTTACAGAACACCCTCAACAAGGCAACAGTTGGTTTACAATAGAGCATTATGCTCTACTCGTAAAAAAATAATATTCTATTCACTATAGTTTACAAGTATTTTAATCACTTTCCCTACTATCGCTCACTGGTGGACCCAAATTTTTATAATAACGGTACATTGCTCTCCCAGCTTTCTGCCTTATTTTTGTTATATTAATATTTTCATCGATTGCTTGTAGCTGTTTTTCTTTTAGTCTGTTTTCAAGGGATCTTGGTTAACATTTTCTTGTCCTCGGAAAATTTACTGTAGAAGAATATTCAACATCTGTAGTTGTAGAGTGGTTGCTATTGCTTGGGATGTGGTTAAATTTTGTGAAGTGGTTCGATCTGGTAATGAAGTAGACTTTAGTGATGTGACAGGATTGTGTGAGAGGTTGCGTGCAGTGTCCGTGGAAGGAGTTATTCCATATTCATTGTCCAAATATTCCACTTCATATTCACATTCAGACCTCATAATTTCCTAAGTTATTTAAACAATTACGATTAAGGTATTTTTATATTTGAAGTTTTTTCTCCTGATAGGGTCTCCGTATTAAACTCGCTGAATACAGTGTCCCAACATTCGTTTTTCTCACGATTTGAGACCGAGTCAGTTTTTTATTTTGTAACACATTTTGATATTTTGTGATAATATTTAATAGATTATTTTTATCGTGCTCGTTGAGTCTGCTCATTTTTCACACAAATAAAATGCCGTACATTCAAAATATTAAATGATTGTAATTTTTTATTGAGATGAACGATTTTTTAATGAAAAAGTTATGTTTTTAACCCTTTAACTGTTTAATTTTGTTTCGAAAAATGTTTTCTCCCTGCTTAATTATTTTTCAGCGCAGACAATACAAGCTATTGTAAATTAAAATAAATGAAGCTACCAGACTAACGAATATTCTGAAATGTATATTTTTTAAATGATCTATATTTGACCTTCTTCGGGGGAAAAAAAATACGAATGTAATATTTTTATCTTTAATATATTTTGATCTTTATGACGAGTATACTCGACATTACGCGAAAAAATTTCGTTTTGCTTTGACGAGTATACTCGACATAAACAGTTAATTTTCTAGTTTGTCAGATTTTTTCTTTTTTATGTTGGTGGTTTGTTTTCGAATTAAACGTCACTTTTATTGTTGTTTAAAAATATCAAAAAAGCGTGACTAAAGATGCTGTTTTAGTAACGTCTAAAAATATGGTTTTCGAAAATCGATTTCGAAAAATCAGCGACTACATCTAAAAGTTGTAGTTACGTCTGACGATTTGGGCCTTAAATAATTTACCCAGAAATTTCTTAACCGGTTATGATAGAACTGGCTTTGACTTTTGTGCCGAACGGTGTTGTTTTTTTTGGTATTTATTGAAATATGTAATATTAAAATTTTTATATTTCATATTTTACTATGGATATTAACCCATTTATGTTGCAAGTTTTACATCCCGGCCCTTTGGTGTCTAAGTCAAAAAATTGGTACAGCTTGATTGGCTGGATAAATTAAAGTGCGACTACCAGGCCGAAAAATAAAATAAAAGCAAAAACCGAACACAATATAACGCATATTTTAGCAGAAGAAGATGTTCGATAGTTATCACGCCACGACCAAGAGGAAGTGACAATATGATTGGATTTTCCATAGATTACACGTAGGCATTACACATGAGCTTTGAACCTCAAAATGTGTGTAATTTACAACTAAATTTTATTTATTTTATTTTTTGAAAAGTTCTGGAATATGACCACCTAGGACGGAACTCGGCAATTTCTTAACCGATTATGAAGGGATTGGGTATGTTGTTGGAAAAACAAATGGGATTCTTAAATGATTTTTGGAAGGAAGATTTTCAAGAGATCTTCAAAATAACATCGGGAGAATGTAAGGTAACCCAATTATCCAAGTCTTATTTAACGTATTTTAGGAGAATGTTATGTGTGAACTAAAGATAGCCCAGCGCAGTCTATACTAATACAAGCGTTAACTTATTAGCTTGCATTGAGAATATACATATGCATAATTGCTCGCAATTCAATTCCTATTAAAATATAATAGTTTTCCTTACATTGAAATTATCAGCTCGACATATTTGAACTTCAGAACAAGGAAGCAAAACCTGGATATATGATTACTGCAAGGAGACAAAAAGTGGAAGTTTTCCAAATGGATGACAAATATCTAGGCTTGGAGATCATTGATAACATCGACGATGTTTTCAAGTCTCTCTAAATATTCAGTCATTAAATTCATTCATTAAATTTAGTTTCGAGTTTTGGACGCTCACAGCCCGCGATCTGCCACGGCTTGCTTTCACTAAACGCAAATTGATTCGAACGAATCAGATTGCAAATGAATCAAAGGAATTTCTGATATTACCAAAAACGACATCATCGGATTTTTAAATTCTTATCGATTGGGATGGTTAAGAAATATTTTTCGTTAGCAAAACCCAAGAACTAAGCAGGCAATGGAATCGACACATGAAAGTTGGAGACATCTACTCGATGGGTGGACGACATAGTCCAAATTATCGTTGCCTTATTGTATACCAGGTTATCTAAAGAAATATTATAGATGCTACCGGATTCATTAAAATTTTTCCATCCAACATACAAAAAGCCATCAATATCTGTTAAAAATGCCGGAGTTCCATCCCAAGTGGCTATATTCCAGGACTTCTTAAAAAAATTATTTAAGAATCCCATTTCCATCCAATTTCATCAAAATCGGTTAAGAAATTACCGAGGTCTGTCTCAGGTGGCATATTCCAGAATTTCTTACAAAAATCACTCAAGAATCCCATTTCCAACAACCATGTTCAATTTTATCAAAATCGATTAAAAATTACCAAGTTCCGCCCCTGTGGCACTATTCTGTCTTTCCCTGGGAATAGGGAATTGGGAAAAATATTTTCATAGCATTTTGGTCTAAATTATATTTTTCTGGCCTACTGTTGGAATTAGTTGGGTGTAAATATTTTTGAAACAAAGATATATTGGGAATTATATTTCCCTATAAAAATTTTGTGGAACAAATGTTTCCCAATCAACTTTGTTTCGAAAATATTTACACCAAGCTAGTTCCAACAGTAGGCCAGAAAAACATAATTTAAACCAAAATGCTATGAAAATATTTTTCCCAATTCGATATTCCCAGGGAAAACCAGAATAGTGCTACAGTTGGCCATATTACAGAACATCGTCGAAAAATCATTTAAGAGTCCCTTTCCAAACAACATGTCCAATTTCATCACAATCGGTTAGGAAATTACCGAGTATCCATCCCAGCTGGAAACATTCCAGAACTTATTCCAAAAATCATTTAAAAATCCAATTTCCATCCAACATACAAAATTCCATCAATATCGGTTAAGAAATGGCGGAGTTCCGACCCAGAGGGCCATATTCCAGAACTTCTTTTTGACTTCTTCAGAGCTTCTACCAAAATTCATTTGAGAATTCCATTTGCAACCAACATATAAATTTCATCAAAATCGGTTAAGAAATTACGGAATTACAGCCCAGCTGGCCACAATCAAGAACTTCTATTACAAATCATTAAAAAATCCCATTTCCATCCAACATACTAAATTCCATCAATATCGGTTAAGAAATAGCTGAGTTCCGTCCCAGATTGCCATATTCCAGAATTTCCATCCACCATATCCAATTTCATCAAAATCAGTTAAGAAATTACCGAGTTCAAACCCAGGTGGCCATATTCCAGAACTTCTTCCAAAAATAATTAAAGAATCCCACTTCCAGCCAACATATCCAATCCCATCTAATGACCGACTTCAATAAAATTTGATAAACCGGAGACACTTTAACCGTTTGAGTCCCAAGCAGCGCGATCGCGTTGTTGAAATTTTATGCCGAGAAAATAACATAAATAAATGTGACGACAAGCGATGAGAAAAACACGAGAATCGCGTTACCTAGCAAATACAAGAAGCATTTGTTATCTGCGTTGGGGTTTATTTTTGTCGTTTGCGTTTGCACCACAAATGGTTTTACGTTGTTTGTAATGTGTTTGCATTACCCCCTGGGACTCAAACGGTTAATTTTGTTATATGTGGCACTATTCTGGTAATTCCCCGGGAATAGGGAACTGGGGAAAGAATTCATATGTGATTTATGTTCAAATATTTTTGTTTCTGGCCGGAACTGCCAATGATTGGCAGGGAAAATTATTCCTAATTTAATTTTGTTTTCCAAAAATTTAACACTAGCTTTTTACCTCAGTATGCCGGAAAAGAATTATTGAACAGAAATTACATATAAATTCTTGCCCCAGTTCCCTATGCTCGGGGAATTACCAAAACAGTGCCAATGGTCAATTTTAAAACTGGCATACGATAAATTTTTCACACGATAACTAGTGTCCACGGTAAATTGTGTCCATGATAAACTGTTCTACGGTTAAATGTTCACGTTAAATTGAAACACTATAATTGTTTACGATAAAGCGACCGTCACCCGTGTGGGTTACGTACTGGTGGGCATTTTAAGGCACCCAGTCCTGCCTCGAATACATTAATATAGCGAGCCGCTTGGTGCAAGACAGACGCCCGCTTCATCCGCTCCTAATCTGGAGAACGCACGTTGATTTAGTATTGGTGGAAGGGCCCTAATGACACGCCCTGACATGCAGTGTCTATGACTATAAACAAAATTTCCCGTGATGGTCTCCACTACACGGCCTGATTCATTTAGAGTTATCCAGACAACATCGTGAGGAAGCATGAAATTTGAACTTTGCTCTCCTTCCATAACACCACCTTGTACAAAACTAACTACAGTAAGTAGGCACGCACACACATCATCAAACTCAGAGAACTACCGTAAATAAGGCAACACCCTCATACACAAAACTCGTTAATTTCAATACAAAAATGGATTTGCTCCATCAATTAATGAATTGAAAACCATGAACATGAAAACATAATCGCAACGTATACTAAAACTCATGATAAATCATGGACTTTGCCTCCCTGATCTATTCATCATAAAATTGTAAGAATGTACGCAGTCAACATTTGAAAAAATATTACTTCAGTTATATGGTAAAGGCATATTTCACCTTACGGATGCCCCAAAATTTTACATAATGGAGTTTCTCGCGGATCAGTGGAATAATTTCGATAGAAAGAAAAAGTGACAAAGAAATAAATAGATCGTAGAGGTGCTAACCGCGATGGCGAAGTCAAATTATAGATATTATTTAACCGAACACTAAGCATTAGTTTTAAAACGAAGATTTTAACATAATTGTTGTCGACACACGTCTTTATATGTCGCGGAATTGTGGTAAGAACTTGAAAATAAAAACGCATACAGGATTACGTCGGCCTCACAAATAACGTATGTGAAGTTAGCCCAGCCCAGAATTTTTATCAATTTTAATGAAAAAATGAAAAATTATCAAATTTATTAAATTCCATTTGTTTTTCATACAATACAAAAACAGTAAAATTTTGAGTTGCATAAAGTAACGGAAAACTACAAGCAATGTAAGAAAAAAATTGTTCCGTGACTAGTTCCCGAAAATGAACATGTAGCCCTGATGAGCGAAATTTTTAGTTTTGGTGAAATAATTTTAAATTTATTATACAAAAATCAATGGAATTCCCAGCCCAGAGTTCATTTTCGAGAACTTGCCACGGAATCAATTTTTTCTTACATTGCTTGTAATTATTCATTACTTTATGCAACTCAAAATTTTACAGTTTTTTGTACGTTAGATTTTTTTTAATTATATGAAAAATTAAATTTAATAAGTTTGATAATTTTTCGTTTTTTTCATTAAAATTGATAAGAATTCAGGGCTGGGCTACTAACTTCACACAAGAGCAAATTGGTTATTGATCGTATTGCCTGATTAAATTTTTTTATTTTCTGGGATATAATTCTGGGATAACTTTACATACGTGTACAAATAATACATGTAAATTCTTAAATTGGGTGTGTAACAAAATCCTGTTTTTCAAAATTGCGGTTTGTCAAAATCCCGGTGATTATTTTTGGGAAATCCCGGGTCAATTTTTAAAATTTGACATGTGGGAAAATGGGATTCTTAAATGATTTTTAACAAAATTCAAAAATGAGATTGCGATAAAGTTCTAGAAAATGGCTAATAGGGATGGAATTTGGCCATTTCTTAACAGATTTTGTTGAAATTCGATACGCGCGATGGAAATGGGATTCTATAATGATTTTTTGATAAAGCAGTCAATAGAGATGGAACTAGGCCATTTCTAAACCGATTTTGTTGAAAATCTACACGTGCGATGGAAATGGATATGCAATTACAAAATGGTGCAATCATTATCCTTTTTAGTAGATTCTATATATAAATAATCCACTCCTACGTGCGGTACGCAGTGCGACATGTTTGCTGATCCCGGCTCCTACATCCCCGAAGTTCAAATCTAAAGCCCCTCGGAGAGCTAAGTTACTGGTTTCAGCCTAAATATTGCCCGTGAGAGTTATCGAATCCGTCAGCCTCTAAAATTATTGCAAGATAGCTTATTTTTATGTTAAAATATTTTTTATTAATTCGGGCCGGTCGGACTACGGCCAAAAGCAAGACTTTAGAACTAGGAGAAAAGAAAACCGGGATTTTGAAAAGCGGGATTTCGTAGTACATCCTCTTAAATTGCTTGATATTATTGTGTCCGGAAAATTAGTAAATGAAATATTTAGGCTGAAACCAGTAACCGTTTGAACGGCTAATTTTCCGGGAAGTAGTACCTTGTCCATTACCCCAAAGTAACTACATTCTGTATTGATTGAGTTACGTTCGACAATTCTATTTATTTACAGTTTTGTTAGTTTTTAGTAAAGTTATTTGGAATTGTTTTATTCTCTCATGAGTCATTTCCGATGAACCCTATCCAGCAATTTCAATACTCGCTGCTTCGGTTTATCGTAACATATTTTGTTCGATTGCTACATTGAGCTGACAGCAGTGATCAAAATTCTCAGCATCCGCAATCGTAGGGAGGTTAGGTTATAATGTTATTCCACCATTGTCTGTTCGAGAAAATAATCCATTTGTTGATTTTTCTGTTTCTCAGTTTCGTGGCTTAAATATCTGACAATAAATAGGTCAAGGAGATTCGGGAGCCATATAGGATACGAATATAATTATTTTCTATAACGAACCTAGGGATAGTAACATTAGTCGAGGCAATGAAGCAAAAAAGGTCGACATTTTTGAGAGCAAGACGGATCGGAATGTTTTTTTTGCATTCGCTTCCAAAAATTATTTGTAAAAATCGCCCTTATTTTTTTTTGAACAAAACGGAAATTGCATTGCTGCAGCCAAAAATGGATTCAAAAAAGGCATTTTTTGAGACGGCTTTTGGAAGATTAGAGAACTTTGTAAATAAGAGTCAGAGTCACTCGGGTTCCCGGGGTTTCCGAGTTCGCTGATCACGATTATGATTGATTCAAATTGACCCACAGCCGACCTGGAGCTCAGGAACGCCGATGAACGTCATCTCCGTGGGACTCTCCCGAAAATCACGCGGGGAAGGAGATAAACTCGGCGCCCGGGTGTGTTTTGGGTCGCTGAATCTAAATATGGCATCGGCGAGAACCCCCGGACACCTGGTGCGCCCGAACCTGGACACGGACGTCATCCCCGTGAATTTTCCTGACAATATCGGCAAAAACAATCCGAAAATCATCGTGGGGGCGTTTTTGGGGCGCTGAATCCGAATTTCCCGTCGAAAACGACCCCCCGAACACCTGGTGCACCGGAACCTGGCTCTGAACGGCAGATTTGAAATATTTGAAATTTATTATGAACTATTTTCAGCAATACGATCCATTCCCTGAATCCATAGAATACCTCATAAACATAACTAATGGAATGAGTGGGAGTCCGGAAAGCAATTGCCACAATGCTTTTGAAGAAAGTGTCAAGGTTTCAAGGTTATGCAAGATATTTCGGGATCAAATTTCAAGGATCTAAAATTGTCGGGATCAAGAATCGTTAAAACTATCGTCTCTTGCAACTCTAAAATAAAAGTCGGCAATAAGATAATAGAAATTGACCCCGACGTCCTGTTTTATCGAATATGGGCATTAAGAAAGGTGAGGAAGAAATGATAGACTACCTCAAGTGGGAGTTGTCTCCATTCCCTCAGGGATACTTCAATAGTTTTGGAATGCTGAAGAATACAAGGTCGGATGTGTATTCATTGTTCACGAAAACTCCCACGAATATTAACCTATTTCATCCCATAACTATTTTTAACCCAAACGATGCAAAACCGTTTGAAAAACCCGTTACAAAACTCGGTACGAAAATGTTTGCATTTTCTGATTCTGCAAACTCGAATCAACCGAAATATTCGGAAAAAAAATTATCCGACAAAACAAAAAGGTGTGGGAACACGGGCGTATAATAAATACTGGCAATGGTCGTTTTCATCCATTTGGGATGAAATAGGTTAATGATCCTGAGAGGACATTTTTTGTTCTGGATGGAGGATTACTGATTCACAAAGCCAAATGGACAATTGGACAAACATTCTCGGCGATTATGGACAGTTAAATAAAGTATATTTTGAACCATTACGGCAAACGCGCGATAGTTAATTTTGATGGTTACCAATCCCTCAGTACTAAAGAATGTGAAAGAATCCGTCGCGCTAATCGGGGAAGTTCAGCAGACGTCCGTTTTAGCGAGAATATGGCGTTACAAATACAACAGGATAAATTCTTACAAAATAAAAACAATAAAAACAAGATTATTGAAATGCTCCGTGCCAAACTGACCACAGGCGGGATAGTTTCAGACCAATGTGCAGCGGATGCTGATCGTATGATTGTAACGACAGCTCTAAAAGAATTTAGGGACCCTACCAAAAACGTAGTCATAGTCGCCGAAGAAACAGACGTTGCCGTACTATTTACCGCACTCTGCCCGGTTGACAGAGAAATATTTTTACGGAAACCTGAAAGGCCCAATAAACCCGAAGAAGTATATTGTTCGTGTAGCCTGTCTGATATGCCAGTAGTTGAGGTTAATATTTTGTTGTTCCATGCAATAACGGAATGCGATACCGTTTCACCAACATACAGCCAGGGAAAAACAAAATTTTTCAAGACCTTCCAGAAATTCCTACACCTTCAATCTCATGCTACGAAGTTCAAAGAAGCTGGTTTGTCAAGCGCAGAAATTTTTGAGAACGGGGCGCAGCTAATCCTGGCAATGTACAGTGCTCCACTGGTATTCAGAAAGCGAAATGTTCCTGATGAGGACAAGGGGGGTTTACGCTGTAAAGGGGAGAGTAAATTTAGGGAAAATTCTCCAAACAGTAGACGCCATTCAACAACATCTAAAGAGGGTCTATTTTCAAGTGCAACATTGGCTGCACGGAGACCAGCTGACCATGGACCCAACAGAATGGGAGAGGAGAAAGGAAGGCGACACACTGGTCCCTGTGAAAATGACACAAAAACCTGCGCCCAAGAATATTATGGAACTAGTATTCTGTGGATGCGCAGGAGATTGTAATCTGAAGACCTGGAGTTGCAGGAAGCACGGCCTCCCTAGCAACCTTGCCTGTAAAATTTGTGAAGGGTCAACTTGCACCAATACTGAAAGGTATTCAGTTGAAAACGTTACTGCGGCAGAGAGAGAGGCCTTAGATGAGGAAGATGTTCTATTGATGAATACATCAGTCGATGACGAAGAAAATGAGTAGACTAGCGATGTATCACCTGATTAAGAATTTGATATATAGTTACGTATCTAACCTACATAAATATTGACTTTCTATTCATTTGATTTCTTCCCTCCTCACATAATTTAAATATAATCAACAATTCCACCCACATATTGCAGTATTGATGTCCGTCTCTAAAACATCATATTTGGTTAACATTCATGGGAATCACATCGATGTCATGATAAAGATGCCAATGCACCAGGTGTTCAGAAATTTGGATTCAGCGGCCCAAAAAACACCCCAACAATGATTTTCGAGTTTTTTTTTGTCGATATTGTCAGAAAAATTCTCGGGGATGCCACCCGCGTCCAGGTTCGGGCGAATCAGGTGTCCGGGGGTTCTCGCCGATGTTATATTTGGATTCAGCGACCCAAAAAACACCCCGGGCGACGAGTTTCTCTCCTTCCCCGCGTGAATTTCGGGAGTCCCACGGAGATGCCGTTCAAATTCGGATTCAGCGCCCTAAAAAACGCCCCCACGATGATTGTTGTTCGGGTTGTTTTTGTCGATATTGTCAGGAAAATTATCGGGGATGCCGTCCGCGCCCAGGTTCGGGCGCACCAGGTGTCCGGGAGTTCTCGCCGATGTTATATTTGGATTCAGCGACCAAAAAACACCCGGGCGCCAAGTTTCTCTCCTTCTCCGCGTAATTTTCGGGAGAGTCCCACGGAGATGACGTTCATCGGTGTTCCTGAGCTCCAGTTCGGCAATGAACAACTGGGTCAAGTTGAACATCATAAACATCATAATCGTGGTCAGCGACCTCGAAAACTCCCGGGAACCCGAGTGTGGCTAGTTCTGACTCTTATTTACAAAGTTCTCTAATCTTCCAAAAGCCGTCTCAAAAAATGCATTTTTTGAATCCATTTTTAGCTGCAGCAATGCAATTTCCGGTTTGTTCAAAAAAAAAAATAGGGGTGATTTTTTCAAATAGTTTTTGGAAGCGAATGCAAAAAACCGCATTCCGATCCGTCTTGCTCTAAAATTTCGCAATTTTGGCCGTTTTAGTGCTTCATTGCCTGGATGTCATGACTAATTGAAAATGAAAAATCACGCACAATTTGTTTTGTTTTCTGTTGAAATTTGTTGATCTACAACAGACATTGTAAACAGTGATTGTATGTTATCCTTATACTTGAGATCACGGTGTAGATAGGGAGCTTAGCTACTTCTGATTTAGTTGAAATTGTGCATATATCGATAACGTTTTGTTTAGAAACTGTGCTAGCGGAATTAGCGCCTGTTATGGCATTTAATGGGCCTTGTCCTTTTGGGGCAGTAGACTATAAATATCTTGAACAACCCTACTAGGGGCACATCGTTTTAAATATTTAATCTTCTGGGACTGTCGAGAGTTAGAAAATGAATTAACTGATTGTCTTTAGTTGAGGAGTGAGCGGTAATAATGCTTTCTTAGAGTCATCTAAGTAATATTTATTGACTTTTATTTTAAGTTTGAATCGTTTAGGTCCCTACTTTCTGTATTCAGTACGTTGTGCTGGAAGGGTTATCTGGTACTTTCTGCAATTACCGCAATTGGAGAATTGTTTAACAGATACGATAAATAAGTCGTTGTGATTATTCACCTAGTTGTAAAAGCTTTTAGCCAGAAACAAACAAAAATGGCTTCCGTTCTGCCAATACAATTTACGTAACTTCGAAAGGAATACAATGAAAACGACTGCCAATAATAAACAGTAAAAGTAAATGTACCAAACTACCAACCAAGAAAGTGCTACATTTTTATACCAATTAAGCAATTGACGGTTTAATTAAGTAAACTAACAAAATAAAAATACCCACCGATGACAACATGTTAAATGAACCAAAACTAAACGGTTTTTGGCTAAAGATCAGATCAATTATGTTTCGTTTATAACAACTATAAACGACCTTAACTTAACAATTTTACCTAACCATTTTCGATTGAATAGATTTACTAAAAGAACTTAATTATTTATCTTAACTCTGTTTAACTAGATTTTTGTTGTTGCTATTGTTGTGCTGACAAAAACAACCTTGCACGAGACACAAAATCACTTAAAGTTCATATAATTACACAAAAAGCACTTTCACAAAATAATTAAAGCTTATAAATATACCTACAAGAAATATATTTATATAAGATCTAGATTTGAGATTTTAATTAAATTCCGGGCGTATAAATTGCTCAGTGGCATCTAATAGGTACACGATAATTCGGTATATGCGGATGGCGCCTAAAATCATGCGTTGTTTTGATAATAATGACTAAAGACAATAAACTATTAGTTTTTAGTTGGTTCAGATAAGGCGTACAAGCAACAATTAAACTGAGATTTGTGTGAATCATGCGCAAACTTTTCCGCTGCTCAAAATATTAAATCGATCCATAATACACATCTAAACGTAAATGATTTGTAACAATAGGAGCAGCTACCACTCGCACAAATAATTTAAAATTCTAATTATATTTTAAGTTTATTTAAAGACATGTCTGCAAATAGAATATTTTCTTAAAGCAAACTATAATAGCAACGTCGCACACACAGTGTGGTCATTCGGTGGCGCCATTAATTAAATATTGTACAAATTAAAAATATCATTGACTTTACTATGGCATAGCAATAAATTTATTGTACAATCAATCTGCCTACAGAAGTTGTTAGCCCATTACGTCAAGTACGCTGTATGTGTACACATATACGACCATACATATACAAATAGTTTTGTTTTGACTAAGGGGCATGAATCATGTAATGGTAGCGTTGAAAATGCTGTAATTGGCATGTTGTTTATATGGCCCAGTCAATTACGAAATGATTGTCCTTAACCTCCGTAGTACCTAGATTATTTATTAATTTGACATTTATCGACCCTTAATAAGCAAAGGGTTGGTCAATATTGGTTGTTTCAATATTAAAAATTCGCGAGGTTGTTGTGAAAACTAATCTATATTGTTTGTAATTGGAAGTAGCACGCAACGCAACCCGAGGTGCACTTGCAGCCGGAAACCAATAACTTTGGTTACTGTGAAAATACATCAGATATTCCTTGCACGGAATTCAGTTCCTAGTGTAAATTCAGATAAAGCAGGGAGAGTATAGCAACTAGTCAAGGAAGTCATACGTCCCGCAGTTAATCAAACATAATGATCCACTATGTAACAAAAGCAGGCCCAAAAGTTTTTGCGGTTACTGGTGACTCTTCCACGAATTTTAAGGTATTTTAAGCCTAAAGTAATTATCTTTGATGTTAAGTCGGACCTTGATGGCGACATGCTCACAACCAATTATCCGTCGTGGTCAACATTCCCGTAAAATTTACATCAATTCTTATACCTAGGTATAACCTTAAACTAAGAATTTTTAAATATGTATCAGGTCACACGCCTCATTTTGCAATAAATGCATTGTTAATAAATTAGCAAGTTCGCTAGGTACAGTTTAGCCGTTACAATTCAAAAATTGTATCGTTACCATCCCTAGTCGCTTGGAGACATGTATCGTCCGGTTACCCGGTCTACTCCAGTGCACTGTTACGTTCTTTTAAGACGTTGATCAGTTCGGCGCAATATGCCCGAAACTGTGGGAGTACTTCGGCACTCAGTAATTTTGGCAGTGATAATTCATATAAGTTTGAGTTACCAAGCCACTTTTGTTTTAATGACTTGACTGTCACCTCGTTACATTCGAAAAGTAGGTGGTTTACATCTTCTACTTCCGAACCGCATAAACGGCGACAATGGTTTATAATTTTAAATCTTTGGAGATAGGCCTTAAACTTACCATGCCCAGAGATTACTTGACTAAAGGAGCTCGTTAGTTGTAGTTTCATTTTTAGACGATCTTTTACGTCTGGAATGAATGCAAATGTATGCCTTCCATTTGCTGATTCATTCCATCTTCTTTGCCATAGGTCAATCGCCATTTGCTCGATTTCATTTTTGTTGCTATATTGAATTTGTTCATTATCTGCGACATATATGTTCACCTGATTCAATCATGGCGCTTCTTCTAAGGTGATACATGAGCGCTCGCTTTTGGATTAGAATATCCACCGGGAGCACGCCGGCCAGAACCACAACAGCGTCCTTAGATACCGTTCGGTAGGCCTTTGTACTCTGAGCAGTATATTCCTCTGAGCACTTTCTAGTGATCTGATGTGGTGACAGTTTAACCTGTCATTCCAACCAGCTGCGGCATACGTGAAAAGCGCTTCCGCCACACCTTTGTATATTATTACAAGTGTTTTGTGATTCAGTCCCCATCCCTCTCTTGACACTCTCGCCAATGAGTGGAATAGTTTCTTAGCGTTTTCACATACTCTAAGAACGTGAGATGTTACGCCCATTCGTTCATCTAGGTCAACTCCTAGATATCTAACGCACTTGACCATTTTCATGTTTCGACCGTTTAGTGATATTGTTGGTGGTCGACTAGAGTCAAATTTGCCTTTTAACTGCAGCATCACTGTTTTTTCTGCAGATAGTTACATTTTATTTGTTTCGTACCATTGTATCATGTTATTTATGGCAATTTGACCCTGGCGTTGAAGTTCAAGCCTTGAGTTGCCGTGCACCAGAATGACTTTGTCATCTGCGAATGCTATTTCGTCCAGGTTATTCATCATACTCGTATTAAACACGATATTCCAGATTAGAGGTCCTAGGATTGAGCCCTGACGACATCCTTTTGTAACTTGTTTTGTTACTGAACCATATTTGTCTCTAATTTCTGCGGTTCGGTTGCTGAACTAACTCTTAAAAACATTCATGATGTTTCCAGGTAGATTTTAAACTGATAAACTTGCAATGACACTAGGCCACGTTAAGTTATCAAATGCTCCAGCTATATCCAAGAAAATACCCATAACATATTTTGAACTTTGGGTTTTGACAGTGTTTGTTAGGCGGACTATCGCGTCCTCAGTAGACATGCTACGTCGGAAGCAGAATTGTTTGCCTGAGAATAGTCCGCTCTGTTCGATTCTTGGAGAGATACGAACCGCTAGTAGCCTTTCTAAGAGTTTCCCCATGACAGGTAGCAGCATGATTGGTCTATATAAGACTTCGGAGAAAGTGGATCTCTATCCCCAGGTTTCCTGATTATAATCATTTCACCCTTTTTCCACTTCTTCGGGAAGTAGCCAAATTTTAGGCAGCTGTTTAATAATTTTACTATGGAAGTCCCTATTATGGGCTAAGCCAGTTTGATTATTTCAGCGTTCAAGTCGTCAAGTCCGGGAGACTTGTTACGCTTAAAGCAAGTAAGGGCAATGTTGACCTCCTCCCACGTAAATGGGGGGCTTGAGGCCCAGTAACGTCAGGTGTTTCGTCCGGCAAAAGCGAGTTTAGTAACTCCAAGCGTGTGTCATGCCACGTATCAGTGACGACTCCATTTGTCTTCATGATGGTGTTTAAGACTTCGGGTGGTCTTGCTTTGCCGGCGGCAAATTTATATACAAGTCCCCATGGGTCATTGTTGCCATGTTCCGTGACGTACCTTTGGAAACTACTTTGCTTAGCTATAAATACTTCATGGAAGTATTTATTCCTTGCCGCTCTAAAGAGAGACAATTTCAACTCTTTTGCTATTTGGTTCCTTTCCTTCTGGTATGCTCTTCTGAGCTTGTGCATCGAGTCGAGGATCTAAGTTTCCTTAGATTAGAGTTCCACCAACTATTTCGTCCCTTTGCCACTCTCTTCTTTGGAATTGAGTTGTTGCAGACACTGGTTAACTACGTTGTGATCAGCTCCACACGATCATCAATTTTGTCAATCGAGTTAATTTCAGGAAGTGCTTCTACACTGTCCTAAGAGCCGACCAGGTGTCTAGCAAATAGACCCCAATCAGCTATCTTTATGGCAAATCTCGGAGTTTTGCTACTTGCAAGAGGACCAATCTGTGGCGCGTTTGATAGTTCAAACGTGATAACTCTATGGTCACTAGAGGTCCAATTTTCTCTTACACACCACTCAACTATCGAGCCCAGCAAGGCTTCGTTGACTATTGTTAGGTCAATGTTGGAGTTCCCATTAGACGCGAACGTCGTGGGGTGTCCCTGGAAGTTCATTATGAAGAGGTCATTTCTAGACACAAAGTCCTCTACTTTTCTTCCGTTTTCATCGGTTAAACGGTCATGCCACATTTTACTTCTGGCATTGAAGTCTCCGACGATCATTACCTTTTTTTTGTTGACCTGATAAAGAGCCTAGGATCGTTTCGATTTTGCACAGATGGTACTCGATCGGTTCACTATATTGGGCGTATATTGAAAGTAGGTAGAATGAACCAGCTTCCGATGATATTTCAACACATGTGCAGTGGCTATCACAAGCCTGAGTTAGCTTCATCATGTCCATGCCGACACTATGAATACTAATTGCAGTCTTGGGATTCTCAGAGCATCCTGTTGCTACTCTGGCTGTAGAAGGCATGCCGCTGATTTGACCATTGACAGAGTGTGGCTCTTGCACACACAGAATATCTATGTCGTGGGTGGAAATGCTTTCACATATTTCGGATCCGACTATTTTAGCGCCCTGCATGTTGAGGTGGGCGATTAGTAGGTTGCTGTTACAATTCCTTTGATTGTGACTAATCATCATGCTTAGTATTAAATCTTAGGCGTTGCACAGCACTTTTGTATGCGTTACATGAAACGCGACCTACTTGGTGGTCATTTGGTTTTTGCATTTTTTTGCAGCTTGCGCAGCTGGCAGGTTTGTCTTTATTAGGACATCCCTTGAAGCCATGACGATGATGTGCACAGTGAGGGCAGGTCTCTGTGCGCACCCTACAATTGTTTGTAATGTGACCATATCGCTGGCACCTAAAGCACCTAGTTGGAGTCACATAATCTCTCACATGGCATCGAACCCAGTCCACGTGCAGTCTACCACACTTTAGCAAAATGTTTCTGGTTGCTGGTTCTACTTCTACCACCCAGTGAGCGGTCTCTTGTTTTCTCGCACCAGTTCTAAATAGAACCTTAAAATCTTTTTGATCCAGGCAGTTTTGTTTAATTAAACAGTTAGTTACCATGTCTCCATCAAGATCAGAGCTGACGTCAAAGATATTTACCTTCGGTAATCTTTTTATAGGCGCTGGCTCGGTGGCTACTAGACCCACGCCATCCAGATCTTTGTTTTCCGTGAAAACTTTCAAATCAGAGAAAGCATCGACAGTAACCGCGACACCTTTCGGGCCGGCGTTCGTTACATAGTGAATCTTTACGTTTGATTCGCTAGGTCGGATAACTTCTTTGATTTTCTTTGTAATCTCGGTGGTCGTTAGGCTGGATTCATTATCCCTTGCTGAGATAATTATCCGTTTTGTTGTCTGTTTTGGCCAGCGTTTTCTGTTTCTCCGTTTCTTTCGCTTTTTACCGACCACTTGCCAGTTTCCTCCGTTTCCGTTCGGATCGGTTTCCACGTTTCTGGTTTTGTCCGAATTAGCACTGGGAACTGAATCCCGTGTAGCCACCTTTGGTGCCTTTTCCACAGTAACCATTTTTGGTTCCTGGCTGCAAGTACACCTATGGTTGCGTGCTTCCTCCAGTTTGCACATGCTCACAACCGGCTTAACAAATTAAAATCGCCTGGATCGAAAAGATTTTAAGGTTCTATATAGAACTGGTGATGTCGTGTGCGACAGAGCCCTCGCCAAAGGCTGCGAAATTCTGAGAATACAAAGACTGCAATTAGTATTCATAATGTTGGCATGCACATGTTGAAGATTAGTCAGTTTTGTGATGGCCACTGCACATGTGTTGAAATTCAATCGTAAGTTGTGAAGAAAACAGGATAAAAGTAGAGAACTTCCTGTCTAGGAGTGACCTTTTCGTAAACCAACGACGTTCTCGTCAAATGGGAACTCCAATCGATGACGAAAATTTTCTTTGCATCCAGCCTCTGATGGGATTCGAACCCGGTACCTCCCGGTCCAAGTGCCGAAGCTTTAACCACTGCACCACTTGTCCGAGTTTTAGTTATCAAACTCGCCACAAAATACAGCGCTCGCGAGTAACAAAACAGCAATATTTGGCATTATCATAGCTGACAGGGGTTTATTTGCTAGACACTTGGTCGGCTCCTGGGACGGTGTAGACGCACTTCCAGAAATTGTTTCGATCGATGAATTTGATGCTCGTGTGGAGCTGATCTCAACACAGTTAACCAATATCTGCAATAACTCAATTGTAAGGAAAAGAGGATATATAGCATACGTTTGGAGTTACTTAATTTAATTCTACCAGACAAAACACTAGAAGAAACTGAGTAACATGACATCCACGGTTGCTACTTTCCTAAGGTCAAATCAGGTGAAATGATTATAACCTGGCGATAGAGATCCGTTTGCTTCGTAATCGTACAGACATATAATGTTGCTACCTGTTATGAGGAAGGTTACTAGCCATTGTACTATGTCTACTGAAGTTGGGATAATGCGTCTAACTAATGAGTCAAAATCCAGAATCCTAAATATGTTATGGAGGATCCGCTTGAAACGCGATATTTCAAAATGCGTTATTTCAAAACGTACAGAATGTGGTACAGAATTTTACAAACATTACGAAGCGACGGGAGCGAAGCGACCCGCCTGATATAACCCAGCCCTAAACTTCCGCTCCTATCGATTTTTAAATTCCTATAAACTGAAATTAAATTTCCCCTTTTCCCTCGCGTCATACGATCTCCCAAAAAACTTCAACAATCGACTCTGTTACTAAACAAATCGTCAAACGATGTCCACAATATTCTATTCTAGGTCCTCCGGTCTGCAATAACGTGTTTAACACAAGCATGATTAATGAATGTGATGGCATTGCATTCGCGAATGACAAAGTCGTTCCGGCGCATGGCAACTCAAGACCCGAAATTTAGAGCAAAAATGGCGCGTAGCAAATCAAATTTCACTATCTGCAGAAAGAACAGTGATGTTGCAGCTAAAAGCAAATTTGACTCTTGTCGACCTGCAACAATTTTTTCTAGTTCAAACTTGAATATGGTCAAAACTGTGAGTATATAGGAGTTGAATTTGATGAACATATGGAAGAAATTTCTCACGTTCTAAGAATCTGATAAAACGCTAAGAAACTATTACACTCCCTGGCGAGAGACTGGACATGACAGAGAGACTGCGACTGAGTAACAAAACATTAGTAATAATTTACAAAGGCGAGGAGGAGCCACTATTCACATATGGCGCGGGTGGATTGTGTGATTTTCTAAACTGTCACCACATCAGATCATTAGGAAGTGCTCAAAGGAAGTGCTCAAAGGAAGTGCTCCTACTACGAGTAACAAAGGCTTACCGAACGGTGTCTAAAAATGCTGTTATATTCTACGCGGTATCGTTGCCAATAATAATTTGAAGAAACGTTTAATTTACTTCCTGCTACTTTAAGAATAAATTAATGACGAACAGAGGTGAACCACCAATTAGCGGAAGGAAATTGTATTGAACTTGTGACCAATATTTTAGCACTAATCTAATGAAATGTAAATTTTACAATTTTTCGATGCTGCCGCCAGCACCTTTTGTATTGATATGATCCTGCTCCTCTGCAAACTTACAAGAAAATGTTCTACAACAAAGCAATTAAAATTTGTGTTATATAGAATCTCGCTTGAAATCTTGATTTTAAGGGTAAAGTACGATGGTGGTGATCATTCAGTAAAACAAATCTTTTCAGATACCAGAACTTCGTCCAAATCGTACAAAAAAAAAATTGTTGTCGCCACATCCCATGTAGTATAGAAATTTGACCGCCCTATTTCTGGATACATAATCAATTTAATTTCGGATTAATGAATGATTGATCCATTGAATTTTAGCCAGATCCTAGGGCTGCTGAAAGAAGCATACTGCTGCTGTATGAACTATACTGGCATACCGGGGAGTAATCTCGTTTCCTTCCATTTTACAATTACCCATGCGGTCACTCAATTTGAACTAAGCCAAGCACCAGTTGCTTGACTTGGTGCGATGTTGTCGTTGTATTGCCTCTCCCTGCCACGCGTCCACTAATTAGAAAACTACAAAACAGTACAAATTCATGTTAGAATCCTAATCCAACCCTACCGAACCAAATTTGATCATTGGTTAAGAAATGTTAAGAGTTTTATCCAACATAAACAGTTTCCAGAACTACGCCAAAAATACAGTTGAGATGAAAAAACAATCCTGCGAACTAAATTTATAAAAAACTATAGCGAAAATAGAGTATTGTAGCCAAATTTCAGAATTTCATTCAGAATACATAAACAAATTCAGCTCTAGAATGGCCAAACTGCAGAAGGTTTCCAAAATTCCGGAGGCTTCCAGAATTCTATTATTTTTCTCTTCTATTAGCTCATTTTATGCTATTTGGAGCAATTCCTTTTAGTTCTCTGCAGGTTTTGAGTTGTTTCGCTTAAGCTATAATACGAGTAGCACCGTTCTCAACCGGCCATAATTTTTTTCTCTTTCAATGAGAATTTAGCTTTTCACTCTACAGATATTCTTGTTATATTATTTGGTCTCTAATCTAGATCTGTCCATTATGTTTCGGAAAACGTACAAACAGCTCTCTCACTCAATACCACAATGTGTCCATCGTGTAAGCTGGGGATTCTGTTTCAAGTCGCAACTGCGTTACGCTGCTTTGGCTAACTCCAGGAGCTTGAAGTTGGAGCTGACAATTGATCAACATTCAAAAATCTGTGACTAAGAAACTGGGACCTAACTGGCTCGAAAGCTGAACAAACAAATGAATGCTGTCGTCAACCTCTTCAAGACAGTGGTCACACAAGGAGAAACGAGCAAGCTCCATTCTTTGTAAAGGGAGTTTAAATCGGCCAGTAATTGTTCGTTACTTTTCTGATGTATAAAAAATTACTGAGTCAATTGGAAAAAGCCCATCTTGTTGTCATTCTTGCGAGTTGTGTTCACGCTCTCTCTCTGGCTTTCACATCCCATGAAGGGATTTCACCGCCTGCAAGTGCGAGTTGTAATATGTAACTAAAATTTTTAATAAAATACATAATTTGATGTAACCATTTTAATTTTATTTGGTAACCAATTATAAAAGTGGCGACGAAGATACAAGGATGGGCAATAACACTGGAGAGGACTCTAAAGAATCTGCTATCTTCCAGTTACTAACAAACCAAAATAAAATTTTGGAACACATGGTGTTAGCAACTACAACAAAACACGTGCCGCAACTTTTTCTTTTGAGCACGGGAAATCTTCATGGGACACGTATCGGATGTAGCAAATGGCGTGGAGGACGACGAGAAAAAATGACGTTTTTTCTGTCGAACGCCGGATCATACTTGTTGGATATATTAAACAAACTGTTCGAACGACTCAATGTGCTATCGGCAAGGTATGTGTTTCTCAAAACAGGTATGACACCTAACCAAGGTTATTCTGACTGGGTGACTGATTTGCTTGGTATTGCAAAATATTGTAAATTGGTCTGCACAGAAAGCCATTATACTGAATCATATGTAGATTTTCTATTCCGCAACGTTATCATTACTTTAACTCATCACGAACAGGTACGAAACATGTGTCGACAGAAAACAAATCCAACGTTGAAGTTATATCTGTAATGTGAAATTGATCACGATGGTCCAAATTGTCCGTATTACAAAGCTACGTGTGATCGATGCAAAAAATTCGGCCATATTGCCACCGTATGTATGTCACAACAACGTGGTCAATCATCAAGACAACAACGTGGTAACAATAGAGGTCATTGTCAAGCTCGTTCACATTCGACAACGCACTAAGTCTCGCAACAGCTCGTACTCACCACAACATAAGAATCGCAAGCCTCAAACAACGCAAATAAATGGTGAATGAAGTTGATGTTTCGACAATTTTTTCAAATCAACAGTGGTGCTATGAAAAAGAAAATGTGGATTGTGGTCCACATTAATTCGGAACCGGTTCGAATTCAACTGGACCCTGAGGCATCGTCATCAATGATATGTTTAAATACATAAAAGGCAATCAATTCTCCCGCATGCCAACCATCAACGACTCGATTTGAAGCGCTATATGGGTCAACACATTCCAATCGAGAATCGAATGCGTGAAATTTGTAACCGTCATTCAAAATTATTTGATTCGTAAACCCTGGGTAATGTACGACGTACAAAGCAGACATTAGTTTGAGAGAAAACGCAAAGCATAAATTTTTCAAGCCACGAGTTTTACCGTTCGCCATAAGAATAGCGGTAAAAAATGAATTGCAACGACTGGTCTCGTAAAACGTTTTAAAACCAATCTAATCCTCATCATGGGCTACTTCAATCGTACCAGTGAAGAAACCAAATGATAGAATACAAATTTGCGCCGATTATAAAATGACGGTCAATCCACAAGTCGATATGGATCGTCACCCAATTCATCGAATCGAAGAGCTATGTTACAAGGTGTTCAAGTTTTTACAAAAGTGGATTTGATAGAAACCTATCTACAACTTGAACTTACTGATGAATCCAAAAAATCGATTGTAATAAACACTACGTTCGGATTATACGAATATCAACGCATGCCTCTCGGAAAAGCTATTAATGAAGAACGTTTGTAGAATGTTGAACAACTATTATCACGATTAGAATCCAACGAATTCAAACTACAACTAAACAAATGCGAATTTACGAAGCCCGAAATCGAATGCTTGGATCATATCATGGGCCGATACGGAATTCGTCCAACGTGAAAGAGGTGGAATTTTTTATTGGTAAAATGAACTACTATAATCGTTTTATCAATAGTTTTTTTTTTCAGGAAGCCGCACCGCTTAATTAACTACGTAGACAGGGCGTGAAATTTAACTTTGGTGAAGCGCAAGAAAAATCGTTCAATGAACTGAAGTCAGTCGTTAATATCATGCTGCTCAATTGGTACATTTCCGCAACGATTATCCAATCATTTTAGCAACGGATGCTTCTTCGTACGGTATCGGTGCCGTAATTTCTCATCATTATCCTGACGAGACTGAACACCCAATTGCTTTTGTTTCGAAAACACTCAACAGCGCACAAGAAGGGCATTCGCAAATCGAAAAAGAGGCATTGTCGATTATCTACGACGTTACCATATTCGATCAATACCATCAAGGTCGCAAATTCGAATTGATTTCACAACCGTCTTCAGCGGTGGGCAATCATCCTAATGAGCTACACGTTCCCAATAACGTAAACGCAAAGAGGCCTGTTTTCAACCCAATGAAATTTACAACGATCACATTCTCGATTATCCAGTCGATTTCAATTTACTAGCACTTAACACTCGCTCCGCCTCTCTACTTCGTAAAGTGAAGTCGTACGTATTAAATGGGTGGCCGGAAAAATTTAATGTCTCTGAATCGTCCAGGACGAAAATTTTAATGAAATCCCGTGGACATCTCCAGAATACCGATGTGAAGTTTATACTAAATTTAACCTAAAAATCAAAATAATTTTTTTTGCGTTGGTATGAGTAATGTCATCATTTAGGCGCTTCATTAAAATTTAAGAAAATATAATGCATATAAATTTTAATATACCGAAGATGTATAGTATAAAAAGCCTTTGCTCAAAAATAAAATTTAACCACATTTCAAATATACTGAATACAAATTGGAAAAATTGACGAAGCAAAAAGCAGAAAAAAAATTAAATCAAATAACGAGCTAGGGAAAATAAATTATCACCAGTATGGCAATGGTTTTATTAATTATAACAAAAACTAACAGACCATAAAATTATATGTTAAGTAAGTTTCATAAAGTTCTAATGAATTCTACCTACCCTAATGGTGCCTGGAGTGCATAGCGCTCCATAATTCCTTAAGCCGTTCGGTTAGACGGTTACCACGTAATACTAAATGAGGTTGCAATGGAAGGAAACCGATGCTAAAATCCTGCGACCTCATTTAATATTACGTACAATTAGGGTAGGTAGAATTCATTAGAACTTTATGAAACTTGCTGAGTAGATAGTCTTAGCCTAGATACGCTTCTATTGTCAAGGAAACCGATGCTAAAATCCTGCAACCTCATTTAGTATTACGTAGTAACCGTCTTACCGAACGGCTTAAAGAATTATGGAGCGGTTTGCACTCCAGGCACCATTAGACTAAGCAGAATTCATTAGGACTTTATGAAACTTCCGAGTATATTCATTAGATCTGTATATTCTCACTAAATTTCAAAAATGGATATTTTTCAAATATTTTATTATTTTGTTATTTTAGGAATAAAATAGTATAAACTTCATGTCACTTTATAGACGTGTGAAGTTTTTCCTAAGTTAATCCTAACTTTTAATTTTTTTTGTTTTAGGATAAATTTAGTATAAACTTCACATGCATTCCAGAATTGGCTGGAATATTGTTTAAAACCCGGCTCGATTTCTAAATATAATTTTTAATAGAACAAATCTCAACCAAAATATACTTTACTTAAATTTTAGAAATAGGTCTACGCTTTACCTTCTCAAAAATTTCAGCTAGCATCTGTAGATGTTTCTAGATTCCACACAACATTTAGAATCAGTCCAATTTTAGAATTTTCTTTTGAAAATAAATTCCAATGGCAAAAATAATAAATTTTACAGTGTAATTTTTTAGGATTTTTTTTAGCACACACTTCATTATCATATTTTTAAGCTGTTTTGATTACTTGTGCAAAGTTATTGTTGTTATAAAGCGATGACATGCAGAGAATATAAAGCGAAAAGCATACAATTATGGTCCACGTATAAATTGTCTAAGATAAAGAACAGTCGAAGCACCGGGAAAGGTGATGAAGATCGGTTTTCTGCTTTATTATTTTTGTCTGCTATTTTCAAAAACAAAACAACAATTGCGATGGCCAAACTGAATAAATTGTAATCTGGATTACTTCCTCATCCGCACTTATTTCTCAGCTGCGAATGACCAGTACTTTGAAAAGCTTGATGCTACTTACAAATCCAGAATATCGCTACAAAACACCGATGTGGAAAATGAACTGGAGAGCCCAATATGTATCGAGACTAAGGTGAAACTAACCGGACAAATGGTGCAGTGGTTAAAGCTTCGGCACTTGGAGTGGGAGGAACTGGGTTCGAATCCCATCAGAGGGTAGATGCAAATCGAATTTTCATCATCGATTACAATCGGTGCCAATCGGTGATGTTAATAAACACAACTAAGACCCTCTGATGGATTGCAGAATTCAGCGCCGGCCCACCGTCCACGTCAATGTACAGATTGACATGGAGCTCGGGTCTTAGATTTTTACCAGTTAACATAAATAATTGGTTTTCTATATCTCAATTCTCATTATTAAAAATTTTATTTCAAATGGAAAATATAAATAAAATAATAATTCCAAAAATATCGATTAAAAAATGCTCTTGACTCACGATTTCCGGCCACCTGTGCGCAGCCTTAAATAGCAACCAGACATCAGTAATCTTACTTACTTTTATATATCAATCTAACAAACTAAATTTAGTTTTTCAAACAAAAAACTATTAAACACTAAAAACCATATACAAACTTATAACAATATCTCTATATCTAACATAAAAATTATGATCGTTATGCTCTAAATTTCATCTATTTTTATGGTTCACTAATTTCAAATCGCAGTTAGTTACTTATGTATGTCTATACAGCTATTACAGAGAATTTCACTTTTCATGTACATACACCGAGTAGGTACCCAACACCATACATGGATAATATTTCATCTCATTTCAATATTGTTAGGCGGTGTAGGCCTATCAATTTACTTTAGAAGTTATCGTTAACTAATCAAGACACACGATCGAAATATTATTTAATTAATCGAAAACATGTTACCCAACATAGCTACGGGTATAGATTAAAATTTGAGAACACTGCATAAAATTTATGATTTATAACGCAGTGGGGCAACATTTACAGCGGTGTGGTTTATGCTTTACGTTTGTATTGTAGTCCAATCGGGAACCACGCATCGTTGAGTCCAATTTTGTAATTTTACTTTGTAAATATGTATACTAAAAAATACATGATTTAATAACTATGTACCTTACTACGTGTAGTATAATGGACCATTATAAACTTGTATAAAGATTGTTAAGAGATCTAAATTCAAAGCGCGTTGCTTATCAGCGAGAATTTTAAATACTTAAATAGAAAGTTCAAAAAAATTTTGTTAAATTTTATAAACGAGAGTTTAGAGAAATTTATAATATTATTTTGTATGCAGGCACAATGTTAAAGGTCATAAGTTGATTAGAAATTAAATTTATGTATGACATACACAGAATTTATGATACATTTTAAAAATTTTGTTTTACGTTTCGGTCAATTTCACTTGTTGCTGCGTAAAATATAGACACATTCCATAAATAATTTTCCCATATTTTAAAATATGCACGCACAGTAATTTTCCAATATTGCATTTAATCAATTTCCTATATATATTCTACTTGTAAGCATACAAACAAAACGTGTCACAAGTCGTAAAATAAAATCTTATCGATGTACTTGACCTCAAATATACGACTCCGTAGATGGTTTGTTTACAATTTTTATATTTTTTTTTCAATACATAATCTTTACATAAGAAGATTTTTTTATCAAATTTGATGTTTGTCTTCCGTTTGTCATCATCACTTGTCGACTATTTTAATATTGAAAGAGAGTAGCATTTTCGTTTTTCAACTATTTTGAAGTGTTTTAAACTCAAGTAACAAGTTATCGAGCATCATTGTTACCTTTCTGTGTGGTCGGTAATTTTTAATAGATGTTAACCCTAAATTGTATGCCAGTAAAGATTTAACCAATATACTCAGAAAACCGAACTTTAATCGAAACGATACGACAAATTGATTCAAAAACGGAGCAATACCTCGTTTCTCAAGTTAGCAGAACCCGTGGACAAATTTTATTGAGAATATTGAAAGAGAGAAGAGTCCAACAGGGTTGGGCGAGGTAGATTACACAATGTAATCTACGCAGTTATCGACACATAATCGTACACGCAGATTACATAGCGTGTTTCTGCGTCCCTGACGTTGACAATGTAGATAACGTCAAAAACATAAGAAATGATTTTAAAATCTTAATTTTCTCATGTTTTTTTTACAACAGTCATTTTACAACAGTCGCCGTTAAACGTTCATTATAGTGAGTATTTATCAATACGTAAATGAAGAGCTTCGTGGTATGTTGGCACTTCACATGCAGTAAGACGATTGCAGAGAACGAAACCAATTGATTAAATGGATTAAGGACACAAGTACAAAGGCTACTTCAGTAAATAACCTATAAATGGAGCTAGCCAATTGGCCCTTTCTCATTAACAAGTGACTAAATTAAGAAAGAAAAATTACTAGATGAATTTTATTTAGTTATAGTGAGTACATGGTCAACCTGGACAATATCCTCGTGACAAACATCAGTGATGAGCACACTTAAAATTCAACCACAAATAAAAATTTTAATTTAGCACCCAGTTCCATCGTCCAATTCGGTCTCATCCCTAATGTGGTCCATATTTAATTGGCTCACCATATTTAAGGAAGAAAGCTATCAGCTTATTTATGCATGAAAGAAATATTTGTCAGTTCAGTGAACAAAACATTTTTAGTTCAATTCAACTCCATATTTTTTTAGTTCGGCCAAATAACAGTAGAGATCAACAAACCTATGTTGTTGGTGGCTAACTGGCTATGTTTTTATAATAATTTGTATTTAGTCTGAAACTATCTAAACTAGCTGACTAAATTGATGGCTGGCTCATACCAGCTGTTTATAGATGATACAAAACAAACCGTGCCTAAGTTTTAACTAAAATTTGTTAAGATTAGATTGATAAATCTGAACTAATTTTGCAATTTAGAACTGAATGTCAGGCATGATTTGATTTTTGAATATTAGAGACATCTATCGATGAGTAGCGTGAATTAACCACTAATTTGGTTACAAATTCTAGCCGCATTTTTTCGAAAAACGATTGTTCGATATCGCGATAGCTAAAATCAAATTAAAAATTAAGGCTTATTTCTTTTTAATTAAATATCGCCCGATGCCGATTTTTTTTTTCTCAAAATTTCCGAATAACTAAATTGATGGTCAGTTCTTACAAATTATTGATACGTGTCTCTAGGGTTCAGAAAACAGAAGATGCCTGATATTTGAACCTTCAAACCTCGTTCAGATATGTACAATAGCCGATTCATTAGTCATCAATTCGGTTAGTCGGAAGTTTGGACAAGGAAGTCGGCGTCAAGCGCAAAGAATAAACTAACTTCATGTTAGTTCATACTAGTTATCAATAGATGGGAGTGAAACATAATGCACTGAAATTTTATTCTAATTCGTTAATTTAATTTGAATTGTATCAATTGTCGAAGTATTTATTAAAGATGGCAGACAAATTATAATTTAGTACTAAATATTAAATCCGTGACTATGTGTCACGCCAATTTATTTTTATCTAACTTTCGACTAACTAAATTAATAGTAGGTTCGTTGTGTCTGGGGTGCAATTAAAATTTATTAACTTAATTAAAATTTTAATTTCGACAATACTTTTAATCGGCTATTGACAAGTCTGAACTAAGTTTGAAGTTTAGATGTACATATCATGAATATTTCGAGACATTCAACTGTTACGAACTCATCTTCATATTAGTTAGTTGGAAATTTAGACAAAAAAGATTCATTATACCCATTGATCCGGATCAGCTCAAATTTTAAATGAAAAACTAGATCCAAATTTTATTTCAGTTCTCAAATTTTGATTTGAAATCTATACTAGGCGTCTTTGTATTGTTTCACGAAACATGAACGGAACCGGATCAGTTCAAGCGTCATGAAACACAGCTAGTATTAACGAAAAAAATGTTGTGAGGTACACAGCATATGTGAATTGGAAAAATCTTAACATAAGTTAAAAATATGTTAATTATTCAATAACTACTGGCGGAATTAGATTTAGATCTAGATTTTATTTGTCCCTATTTAAATTAAAAATTATTTATTTCAGAGTCAAATTTTGATCTAAGGATGCCACCCTATAAAAAATTTCAAATACAATTGACAATAGTGTAAATACCATAGACACATATCTGGTTTCGTAACTAGGATTATGAAACTATGGTTTGCGAGATGAAAACTCAAGACACACTACAATTTCTTTTGTCTTCTCATTTGGTTTTAAATAGTAATGTAGTAGGCATTGACAAAAATGCCAAGATTGACATTTAATTGACTTTTAAATTGTCATAAATGACTTTTCTGTTGACAGAACAGAAAAAAATTTGTTCCCACCAACCAAATATCTCAATGACAAATAAACAACTCAAAGGAAACTAGATTTGCTTGGTAAACTATTAGTCGGGATGAGAAAAAATATCTCATTCCGAAACTATGTTTAAACCGAGTTGCAAACCATTGTTAGGGGTGACACATTACAACGAAACCATGGTTAACTCGAAACCATAGTTATGAAACCAGTAATGTGTCTATAGCACACACAATATTATAATGTGATGTTCTTTTGAATTTTTAAAAAAATTGTCATTATTCTTGCGTCAATAGAACAGGGAAAAGAGATTTGATGTGATTTCCTTGTGGTAGTAATTTGGTTTTGTTTTGTTCAACCAGATTACTGTGTGATGTCAAAAATGACATACCTATGTCTATTTCTACAAAGCAACAAACATAAACGCCAAATTGTCATTTTTCATTTGTCAGTATTGGAACGGAGCGATAAAATTAACGAAAAAATTGCGATTTCCAAAAATTGATATACATCAAAAATACATTAATTTTTCGCGCCAAAAGAACATTACATGATGTTTTCGTTTAATAAAATGTTTAAAGTTATTATTTTCAGAAGTTTCACTTAATATTAATTCGGCTTAAAACGATGGGTCCTGCAAGCTTAGGCAAAATTAGCAAAACCCATATAAAAAAAAAGATTTAAGACAAGTGAATAATTATTAGGCTATAAAAATTCTCTATTACAAATTTTAGGCTTTACTTGTTTTTTTACCCAATTAGAATGAAAATCAACATATTTTGCAAGGAGCAATTAGTTAAATATTCCAAGTTATTCAAATCACAAGTAAGCCGACGCGTATTCAAAATAACATTTCTCCGTCAATTGTTATTTGACCCCGGTCATTACTCCTCCGTACAATATATACCTCTGCCATTACCTCCCGGTCTATTAATCTCGGCTCATTTACTCCCCGCTATTATCCGCCGGTCATTTACTCCTCGAAGTACACCTCCGTCAATAATTCCGGTAATCAGAAAATGGAAGCTTGGAAGAAATGGAATTCTAAAAAGATTATTAGAGGAAATTCTAGAATGTAGCCAACTAGAGCTAACCTATCAATGATAAGGAACATACACCAAGTTTATTTTCTTTTAAAGTAGACATATGTATTGAAAATGTATAATAAGTGATTGGGAATAACACCTCCTTTTACTTTGTAAACTATGTAGTTCCAAATTTTTTCAAACCATTGCAAGCACATACTGCTCCAATTGCCATTTTGTGAAAAATTTGTTTAATAACATTTTTAAATTGTTGCTTTGTATGAACATACAAAATAATCGAGAGGATTGTACTCAGGAAAGCTAGACGGCCATTTATTTTTCAACTGAAAATCAATCAAATTATCATTACGCTATAAAATATAAGAGTAATTTACCTCTTGGGCTGATTTTACCGCAAACTAAGACCGACGCAGGATTCTTCAATCCGGGATTTTTAAAATCCTAGCAGACCAAACCCTGTCATTCTGGGAGTTATGGGATTGCTGCGGGACAAATAACTTCTCACCAGAAAATATGAATTTATCCCGAGCGTATCAAGCTAAAATATGTTTGAATCTTTCAAATATATTGTTATTCCCAGGAAGCAATTAAGGGTACAGTATACCATTATTCTGGCGTCTCAGTCGTTTTTTGGAGTTAAATAAAAAATACAATTTATTAAAAAAAACATCGATTTTTCTGGCCTACTACGGGAATAAGTTTAGTGAAAATTTTTTTAAAACAAAGTGAATTGGGAAACTTTTGTTCCACAAAATTTTTATAGGGAAAAATATTTTCCCATTTAACTTTGTTCCGAAAATATTAACACCAAACATATTCCCTTAGTAGGCCAGTGGCACTATTCTGGTAATTCCCTGGGAATATGGAATTGGGGAAAGATTTTATATGTAATTTGTATTTAAAATGTTTTTTTCTGGCATACTGAGGTAAAAAGTGTTAATTTTTTTGAAAACAAATTTAAATTTGGAATAATTTTCCCTACCAATTTAGATATGGAAAAATTATTCCCAATTTATAAATATTTACATCAAACTTTTTTCCTCAGTAGGCCGGAAAAAACATTTTAAATAGAAATTACATATAGAATCTTTCCTCAATTCCCTATTCCCAGGGAATTACCAGAATAGTGCCACAGAAAAATACAATTTAGATAAAAATGCTATGAAAATATTTTTCCCAATTCCCTATTCCCAGGGAAAGACAGAATATAGCTACTAGAACATAAAAAGCACAAATTATATTTTTCTGGCCTACTTTTGGAATTAGTTGGGTATAAATATTTTTGAATCAAACATATATTGGGAATTATTTTTCCCTATAAACATTTTTTGGAACAAAAGTTTCCCAATCAACTTTGTTTCGAAAATATTTACACCAAACTAATTCCTTCAGTAGGCCAGAAAAATTTAATTAAGACAAAAATGGTATGAAAATATTTTTTCCAATTCCCAATTCCCAGGGAAAACCAGAATAGTGCCATTGATGGTAGTTCGGTCTATTTAATAAGAAAATTGTAAGGTTACTTTCAGTTCACTTTTGTGAAGCAAAGCTCCCGAGCAACCTAACGCTATACTGCTGAATCGCCGATTGAGACCTAGTCTATATGATTGTTAGTTTTGATATTTTGTATAGAGTTTATTCGCCTTTCCACCGTATAATGCAAGTGATTCGGGTGGGATTTTTTTAATTTTCTTATACGATTCTGATTATGCCTAATTGCTAGAGAATTATTTAATTCCCAAGTGATCATTATATTAGTTATGTAGGTGAAAATGTGATTCAAAACAATGGCACTTTAATGAAACCTGATGACCAGGCTGGAGAAATAACCAAAGAATGACCGATGGGCTACTGGTGGGTTGGCATTACATAAAGTAATCGGCCAGAGGTAAAATCCTAGACAAATTTAATGGTTCAGTGATTTCTAGAAAAACCTGGAATAATATTAAAATATGCTTTCCAATAAAAATCGGCTTCCATATGTTTGTATACATTTTAAATAATCGATTAATAATTATATTTATAATATACCAATTCCATTATGATAAAAACGCGTCTTTATAGTTTAATCCGAGCGGAAAAAATTTCGCATATTTCCGGTTCCCACCTCATTCAATATATCGTAATAATGACATGATCGTCATGTTCCAGATACATTTCAAATAGCATACTTTTAAAAATGCAGGGGGTGGGAGGGTGTAATGGGGTAGACAGAGAGTAATGCTACGGAGGAATCCTCGGAGGAATGACAGGGGTAATTACCTGGGAATAATGGCACCTAATTTTGCTTTGGGAGATTTTTTATTTTGACCATTTCGGACTTGTATAGATGATTCATATGTTAATCTGAAAAATATACTTACTAGTCACCTCACATGGACCAGCCAGAGAGTTATAAATATAATGAAGAAAAACCTAACAGTGGAATTCTGCAAAAATGTATAACATCAACCCAACGATGTGCATTCTCCTTGAAAGGCTACTTAGTGAAACGTAATTGACATATAGATTTGAAAGCAAGTGCTTCAGAGATAAGATTTAAGTAGCCAAATATTATAATAGTAACCTAGCATCTCCACCTGATATAATTTATATCATTACCATTACCTTAAATGGTATGGAACATTTTTAATATGGCGTCGGTTGTAGTAAATGTAACATAAATTTGAAATTTGAAAATCATTCGTATATTGATATACAATAGCGTCAGTTGAGTCTTATGTCACCAAACCACGTCGAAATGTCACCAAAACATAAAATAATTAAAACTTCTATTGATTTGAATAGAATTCGTGATTTGGACGTGCTGCTCAATCGTGTAATTTGTCATGGTGATTTGGTCGCTGAACAAAAAAAAAAAAAAGATTAGACAGACACCACCAAAACAACATGGCCGCCACAGGCTGTCAACATCGACTCGCTCTTATTGAAAAACACTTTTGTATGATTTTTCTGAAATTTGCTATAGATGAAAAAACTCGACTCGGCACAGTGGTTAAAGCTTTGGCGTTTGGAGCAGGACGTACCGGGTTCGAATCCCGATAGGAGCAGGATGCAAAAGGGATTTTTCATCATTTGATTATGATTGGTGATGGAAATGAACACTACTATGACCCCTTATCGGAGTGCACAAGTCATAGGCCAACCCATCTTCCATGCCAGTACTATAGGCTGACATGGAGCTATACAGCTATCTGCAGATGGTTCTACGTAAATCGGACCTATAGCCGTACGTTCTCGATTTGGCAAGCAAAGCGTAAGGTAGGACGTCAAAAGTAATCCGTAAAAGAGTTGATTGTGCTTAGGACCCAGAACAGATTGCATAGAATAAAAACATAACATAACATAACTTATTTAAATCCTGATAAAAATGATTAAAAATGGTCTGGATAGTTGGTTGGTCTGTAGAGATGATATCTCAAGAACGGCTTATACTATTCGATTTTGTTACGTCAATCTTCTTTTATTTTTAATTCGGACAATAGAAAAGCTTTTGGGATCTCCACCTCAAGAGGGTCGGGTACCTGCCATAGGAAATCGCACAAAAAACCACCCAATAACACGATCCAATTTTCTGTAGCACCATAGAATTGGAAACTACCGTCGAGCGCTGGAAGCAGTTATAATTTATGCAGCGTATCATTAAGTTTTGGAAAAAGCAACAATATTGATAATAGCGCTTTAGTTGAAAAATCCACTGTTTTGGCGCTGCTAGCTAATTATTGATTTATTATAGAATATATAAGCGTGACATGTCAATGGAAATGTCTTGAAGAATGTCAAAAATTTAGCTGAAACTCATTAGTCCTCCAAATTACCACGAGGCGCTGATTACTTAGAAAAATGTTCTCATATATACATATATTTTCTAGCAAATTTTAAGCAAATCAAAAGTGTTTTAATTTTTCGATACATGAGGGTCTAATTTTTAATTTTTGTATCATAAGGGTCTAATTTTCAAAATCATTGATGATCGTATATTAAGAGCAAGTTTTGCAGTTATTTGGCGACCAATTTTCTTACTGGAAATTTGCGATGTTTTCCAATCTCCAGTTAGTTTTTCGGGTTTGTCAATTTCCAGTCCGAATTTCTCTGATTACCTCGTAAGATTTAAGCCCCTAACACTTTTTTCTTTTTTCAAAATACTCTTGTACAGAGTGGACATTACTTTATTGTCATTAAAAAAAATAAATTTTATAAGGTCAATCATCAAAATTCCATCAGTATTCCAGAAAAGTGTTGCCATTATTTAACGTCTGTCGTCCAATATAAGTTCATCGGTTAAAATTACCTTTTCCGAGCTTATTAATTCCCTCTTATTAAAACACTACCTTAGGGTTTTCTTAAACAACAGAAAGTGAGATCCATAATAAATTCCGTTAACAACATATTCTGTAGTAGACTGTGTTTTCTAGAAAGCGAAATTCTCGTAAAAAGTAATTGTTAAAATGGAACTCAACTTATTCAATATAAATAATCTTATTTTAATACAAATTCAGAAATCGCCATACTAAAACGGTCTGTGACGCGAAAATTCATCCAAGAAAAGAAAATTACAATTCGTCCAAAAACATTTACTTTGTTTTATCTATGAATTCGAAATTTCTCATATAAAAATGTTTTGTAATTCAAAATTCATACAAATTAGAAAATTACAATTCATTCAAAAAAACGTTTACACAAAAAAATCGTTTATTTGGCTACCTAGAGTTCGAAAGTCATCACACAAAAATGCTTTGATGGAACAAAATTCATCCAAAAAAATCAAAATTTTTATTTGCTGACGCAAGGTTGACGGAGAGCAATACCAATTGAATAACTGTTCATATATCACGTTTACTCATCGTAGAACACAATGTAGGTAATAATCAGCATCACCTGTAATTTCACCATGATGCATCGAAAACATTCGCATGGTATACACCAGATGCGACATTTCGAACGTCAAAACAAAATATTGCGTTAAACATCCGTTGAACCTTCTTAAAAATTTGTTTTAATTGTACAATCACATCTTAACGTTCCGTCTCTCTCGGTAACGCAGTCATAACAATTAAGAGAGTGTTGGAAATAAATTTCATACACATACATATTTTGTTTATGACTGCGGCGTTTCAAAAAACGTGATTTCTTGAAATGTCATCACATAAACTGTCAAAATATTTTGAATGAATATTATACGACAGATACACAATTTAATTTCATCATCAAAATTAAATTTACATTTATTTTGTCGTTGCGCTCTGTTATTGTGTGATTTAAAATCCGCCATTAAATAATAATTTTTCATGATCACACATTCCAGCTAAAACATATTTCCCATCGCATATCACATTGTTAATAACAATAACTGTGATTTTATTGTTTATTTAAACAGAATATGTATGCACATCCATATGTGGATATGTGTGTATGACTTATATTGATTACAATAATGAAATAAATATTTTGCTGTTGTTTAGTATTTAGCTGTTAGATAATAATTTGTTGAATAAGCACACGCACGGATTTCAATTATAAATCGATTAGAATACGGTTAACACTTGGGGGGACGATATTGGATCACTCTTTCGACCAATACCCATACATACATATGTACGAGCATAATACAATGTGCCTATTGAGCTATTAGTGTTAATTGCAAGCGAATAGTTTTTCGAAACAATAAAATTTCATTGTTTGTAAATTTAGTGCGCGGGAACGTTTTTTAAACAAACATGCAATGTCCAACTTATTTTTATGTCATGGTAGATCATTTAGATAGATAATATAAGTATCGAAAAATAAAGTTACTTACAGGTTTTGTATTATTTTGATTGTGATGATGATCATTATTCCCATTTTTGGTATCCATCATATTATGATGATCACCGTTATAATTTTCCACACTCTCACCACCGTCACTACTCTCCATTGTGACCGTAGAATTTTTATAGTGGCCAGATGGCATTTTGTATATAGTGCAGACAAGCGTATAATTTATTATCTCGCGGTCCCCCTCCCTCTAGCGACAATTTTCACTCATTTGATGGGAGGTTAACATGTAACATTCTGCTGTTACGCACACCGCGTATACGCAATCCTTTGCACCGTTGATTAATTGAAACCTGTAACAAAAAAAAATAATTAATAATTAATTTCAAAATGTCTGTTCTTGAAAATTATATTTCAAAATTAGTGAGAATTAAGTGCAATCACAATAGATTCGTTGCTATTGTGTAAAACAAATAAAAAATCAAGATTTCAAATGGAATTCTATTGCAACAATTTCACATGGTTTTAATATGGTTTGTGTCAGAAATCAAGTAGAAAATGGTTTATTGTCCAAGTGCGAATAAAGCACACACAATGGAGCGCATTCATGACAGAGTTTTGACAATACATAATTTTAATTAGTTATTTGAATTTTTTAAATTATGTATTTTATTAATTTTGATAATATAATAAAAATTTATTATTTGGAATCTTGAAACTTTCGATGTGATGCAATTAACTTATTTCTCACTCTATTTAGTTTCGAAGTATACTATACAGTCGAACACAGACGCAAAATTTTTTTGCAGGTGTAAATTTGTTACCCCTGGAGGCCGCTCTTAATAACTTCACTAAATTGCAATCTGTGAAGCAGCATACTAGCTTATGGATAGCTGCGGTATAAATGCTCTTTCCTTTTGCGATCAATACATTTGATAAAGTTTACGATGGAAGCATTCACAATGTATGATTAAACCTTTCCTCAACTGTCGTTATTCAACAGAACCTCGTGCAACAGCACCTAGCAGCACAACAATATAATATTTGTAATAGTCACCTGTTACATTCTCAGAATATTGCTCAGATATCCCATCCATTTCGAACAGACTACATTCCCTTCTGGCTGGTACCACAACGCATCCAGCATTTCAGGTAAAGCTAAAGCAAGTGAAGTCGCTGAAGTTGACCCGAAATTTTTGGTAAGTTTCTTCGCTAAAGTTAGTCATCCCGAAAAAATGTACGTCTAGAAAAAGTGTAGTCTCATCCCGAAAAATATAATATGAATAGTGTTACGTACACTATGGAAAAAAATGATCATTTTGTGTAGTTGTATTACTAGGTAGTATATTATTATAAATTATTTTAGTTTTATTACAGTAGTAATAAATTTAGTAATATTACAGTAGTAAAGTAATTTTATAATTTTTTGTCAAATCTTAAAGAATAATAAATAATAATAATAATAAATTATCCTGACGACCTATTACCCCTTCCAACCGCGCGCGGGGAGTCTCCATCTGTATTATTATTATTTTTTTGAGTATAATTCAAGTGAATTATAAACAAGGATATCGAGATGCTTAACCAGAGAAATTAAAAAATTGGATTTTAAAGCGGCAAAAAAAAAATCAAATGTGATTATAAATAGATAGCTAAATGAATAGTTAAGCAAGATGATACCCGTCGCAGACGGCAGAAAAACGGAAGTCGAGTCTGCTTAGTACAAACAGATTTGATAGATTAAAAAAAATTTAAATAGATAAAAGATAAAGTCAAGCAAAATAAAATGACACAAAAAAACAAATAAGTTAAATAAAATATCAAACTATAGTCAAGAAAAATAAAGACGTTTTTTCAACGTACGTTTTGTCATATTGTAATCGATAAGATGGCAGTGCTGATTAGCTTCGTACAACATTCTAGAGACGGGCTCATTCTTTCCGTAATCAGTTCGATGTTGGTCGATTCTAAACATAGGTACTGATCTTAAATCCCGAGAATTTATATTTAGATTGATTTTACCTAACAGAACAGGAGAATCGATACCCCCAGTTAGTATTTGATGGATGAAAGCCACGTCCGCAACAACTCGGTGCTTACTAAGTGATTGTAAATTAATTAGCTGCAGACGATCTTGATATGGAGGCAGGTTAAACATGTCCACCCATGGCAGTCCGCGTAAAGCAAAGCGAAGAAATCTACGCTGGACTGCTTCAATCCTCTTAATGTGAACCTCATGATAAGGCGACCACACCTGGCTAGCATATTCGAGCAGGGAACGAACGAATGTTGAATAGAGAGCCTTCGTAACATAAGGATCGTCGAATTCTTTCGACCAACGCTTGATGAAACCGAGCGCAGAATTGGCTTGGCTGATAATACGATCGATGTGATGTCTAAAATTCAATTCACTGTCGCAAATGACCCCCAAATCTCGAACAGAACTGGCTCTGGTAACGGCGTCGCTGTTAATGTAATAGTCGCGAGAGATAGACTGTGCACGTTTTCGAGAGTAGGTGATTGTTTTGCATTTACCCACGTTCAAATCGAGGTTGTTCTTAGCACACCAAGTGGAGAAGTTGTTGAGGTCGCATTGTAATAGGCTCTTATCCGGTGTGTTTGAAATCAGTTTGTAAATCTTCATGTCAACGGCGTATATAGATATGGATGAACTTTTAATCAAACATTCAACGTCGTTAATTGACAGAATGAAAAAAATTGGACCCAGATGGCTGCCTTGGGGCACTCCAGATGTTGCTGAGATACGAGCTGATACTGATGACCTGAACAGTACATGGTATATACGCTCTTTTAGATAAGAGCCGACCCAACGGAGAATATGGGGAGGAAAACCAAGGGCCTTAAGCTTGAACAAGATGACTTCATGAGAAACCCTGTCGAACGCCTTGCTAAAATCCGTGAAAATGACATCAACCTCATTCCCTGCCTCCATCGTATCTAAAGTTTGTGATGTGAATTCAATAAGGTTTGTTGTCGTGAACCGTGCTTTGAGAAAGCCATGCTGATTGTCGGAAAACAACGGTTTACAATGAAAGTACAGTGAGTCATACACAATAATTTCAAACAGCTTCGGAATACTAGATAATTTCGCAATCGATCTGTAATTACAAATGTCTGACTTACAACCGTTCTTATGAATGGGAACTATAAACGAACTTTTCCAAATAGATGGAAAAATGTCAAGTGAAAGCGACTTTTGGAAAAGTGTAGTCAGTGGCTGAGCAAGAATATCACTACAGTTTTTTAGGACGATGGATGGTAGTCCGTCAGGACCGGACGAAAAATCATCTTTAAGCTTGGAAATCTTATGTACCACGGGTTCATAATCGATTTGAATAGAAATTAAGGTTGTTTGAGTACAGTTATTCATATGTGTAAAGTAACCTTCATCGGGCTCAAAACCGCTATTTGTGAAAGCCAAACTGAAGAAGTGAGCAAAATGATTTGCTATGACTTTAGGATCATTAGAGGAATGATCCTTATATTTGAAAGTGGAAGGGTATCCGTCGGACTTTTTCTTCATATTGATAAAGCGCCAGAAACACTTAGGCTCAGCGATTAGATTGGATTGCATGAGTCTGATATAATTCCCATAAAGTTCGCCAGACAAACTACTGAAATCATTATAACTATTTAAATAGTTAGAGTAATCAGAGTCAGATTTAGTTTTCAGGAATCTTTGCCAACGTTTGTTCCTAAGGTTACGTAACGTTCGTAATTCATTATTATACCACGGAGGTGATGGCGATACAGTTTTTTGGCGGGTATACGGAATGGAATGTTTAAAACATTCAAAAACTGCAGAGTAAAAATTGACAGTTTGTGTTTCTATATCGTTATGATCATTTAAAATTATGTTAAAGTCAACGTTAGCCAATAATTGTTTAAGCTTCACAAAGTCGGCCTTACGAAAATTGAAACGTAATGGAGTTATAGAGTTGACATTGGGATTGTCTTGTTCCAGACCAAAAGTGATCAAAATGGGAGGGTGGTATACATCTATGGCACAGAGGATTAGATTGGATTCAGAAGCGACGCTATTGTCGATAACAGAGGAAAACACCAAATCGAGCTGAATAATTCTGAATAATTCCACTTAAGCCCGGGAAGATTGAAATCACCCACAACAAAGATGTCATCTTGAGTATTCATCAGGTCAATGACAAAGTCAACAGCATTAGTATGAAGCTGATAGCTTACAATCTGACTTAGTGGGCGAATATAGCAACATAAAATAAAAATATTATTTTTAATTTTGACACACACTAGTTCGATATTATCAGTATTGGGAATGATAACAATGTGACTATCAAAATTTATGTGCACTGCAATAAGAACCCCTCTACCTGTTAAACTCATGTCTGGACAATAAGAACCATCTTTCCGGAAGACGTTAAAATCCGAGGTAAAAAATTCATTACTGTTGAAATCATTGTTCAAATTGGTCTCAGTGAGGGCAAAAACATCAAATGGAAGTCTTTGAATTGCTAAAAAGACTTCGCGATATTTAGTTCTAAATCCCCTTACGTTCTGGTAGTAGAGGGACAAGCGTTTAAGTTTTTTGGAACTGTCATGTTATTATTATTATTATTTCGAAAATCGAAAAATTCTTTGAGATACGTTGTTTCGGGCCATGACTCTGGGGAAAGTAATAGGTCAAATGTAGCTTCAGGAATGGTTAATTTAAATGACGCAACTTGTCCATTGAAGCGGGATATATTTTTACATTTGACATTTTCTCCTTGGATGTTGTGCGAATTTAATATAGAATTAACGTGTGATATAACATCGGCGCTAGTTGTATTGTTATACAACCGGGATACAAATATGATTTTCGGTTTAGGGACAGCCCTAAGGATGCGTGGAGGATTAACATTGCTGCTGCTGTGTTGAGAGTTGCTGTGTTGAGAGTTGCTGTGTTGAGAGTTGCTGGAGTTAGTATCAATGTTAGCAGGAACCACTTGAGATGATCGGGTTAGGCTGCTATTTAAATGGTTGATAGCTGTGGCAGGAAAAAGTTCCTGTTGAAGACTAAGAATATTAGCGCGATCTGTAATTGCAGCTGGTTTGTGAATTAAGAGGGAGTTTGTTAGATCATAGCAAGCATCACTTGTAGTTCTCAATTCCTGCTTAAGTCGCACGATTAGCGAGTCATCAATGGTTTTACTCGAGCTATCTGAAGTAGTACGCGCTGATATACGAGTATTGAAATCGTTGGACAACCTCAAAATTAATTCAGTATTTGATGACAACTGTTTATTTATGAGCAAATTGTTCTTAATGTTGTCAGCTGTAAGTTCATTGTTGTGTTGGATATTGGTCAGATTGTTCTTAATACTGGAAATAACTGGATCAATTTTATTACTGACCGCTTCATTAATGATCGAGTCGAAATTGTCGATAAACTTGCTAATTTTTGCAAAATATTTTTCGGTACCGAAATTGGAAAGCGCGATTGATTTGGTATTAGCGGCAATGCAATCTTCGGTACGATCTAAGGAAGAAGAAATTTCGTCAAAATTGTTGCACAATTGCCAATCCTAGAGATACAGGAGACTAGTGGCAAATACGGCTATTAAGGTCTTGCTTATGTCAATGATTTCTGAGAATTTCATTTTCAAATCACGGGGATAAATAATGCAAAGTCTCCTTTATCTCTAGGATTGGCTCCACTGAAGTTAAGGTTGGGCCATATGTTCGAATTTCACAAAAATGTCGCTTTGCTGTAATTTGCATTTTTTTATGTATATCATATGTAAATGGTTTTTACCAGGATCATTCACTTATTCTCTAGCTAATCGTCATACCACCAGTGCTATTTATTTATAGTGTTGGTTCCATTAAGGATTTTCCGTTACAACAATTTTGATATTGTTTTTATAAATGTTTCGAGGATTCTATTTAAATCCGTTCACATAAAGAAATTATACACTCATATAGCTTTTTATGACAAATTAATTTATATTTTTCCTAATTAAAATTTTTAAATTTATAATATTTTTATATTTTACCGTTTCTTTGAGATTTGACAAAAAATTATAAAATTACTTTACTACTGTAATATTACTAAATTTATTACTACTGTAATAAAACTAAAATAATTTATAATAATATACTGGTAATACAACTACACAAAATGACTATTACATTTTTTTCCATAGTGTACGTAACACTATTCAGATTATATTTTTCGGGATGAGACTACACTTTTTCTAGACGTACATTTTTTCGGGATGACTAACTTTAGCGAAGAAACTTACCAAAAATTTCGGGCTGATATTTCGGGTCAACTTCAGTGACTTAGCATGTGGTGGTATTTTGAAAACTTTTACTTTAATTATTTTGATCAATGTTCGGTCAGGTTGGCACCGCTGTTACTCACATGTTTTTGTTATATGAGCTGAGTAGCCTGTTTAAAATTTTTTATTCAGTTTTTGTTTGTTCATCAAAAAACTTAGAAGCTTTTCATTGCTTTTAATTAAATTAATATTTAATTAAATTGGTAGAGTAGCTTCATTCATAAAAGTTGCGGCATAATAGTAAATTCATAATTGGTAACCTACACGACGTGATATGAACACACAATAATTGCGATTACATGATTTTAAAATCGAAGATTATTGATTATCGGTATTATCGGTGACAAAACATCAAGATTATTTCAAGTTTTGGAAATCCAGCCCGGCCGGAATGCATATTGTCGCGTACAGATTTCAATAAAACATTTTGTAAGTACTTTTTATTTTTGTGTTTGTCTATCAGGGTGTCAGCTTATCATTATTATATTTAATTTGTGTCATGTTGATCGAAATCTCTGCCACACTATTTATTTTTTCGTTATTTTTTTTTGTACTTGTCCGTCCTCGCGGCTTTTCGTCGAGTGTGTTATGGTGAGGATTCAAGTGACACTAATAATGACAATATAGCATCTGGCTCTGACAAGAGAGAACAGTTCATTACATTGACAAAATTGCAATTGCAAAAGCTGATCGATGCTCAAATTAAAGCTTCACGAAATTCGTCCTCGTCGTCCATGAATTCTAATGATGTTCAATCAGGAAACCTTAATACAACAACACTTCAAGTCTGTGATCGCATTGCTCATGTCTCGTTCAAGCCTCCACAACTACTGTTCAATCAGAATCCTAACGCGTTGTTCGAGATTCTAGAACAACAGTTTATTGTCGCAAACATTAAGATAGAAAGCACGAAATATTCACACGCTGTCAGCACATTGCATTAACGATTACATAATACTTTTGTAGATTTAATTACTCGTGACAAAGATGACCAACCAACCTCTACCTTTAAACAGGAGGTAATTAGGGTGTTGGGAGAGTCCGAGAAGATTAAACTGTACAATATTATACATGGGTGACATTGAGTGATATGAAATCGTCACAACTGATGGTCAAAGCAATTGATGGTCGATGCTGTCAAAAGCTTTAGAAAGTCCAAAAGCACTACAATCGTCATTCGTCTTTTATCAATATTGTGCCTAACATCATTTAGAATTTTAACTAGAGCGGTAGTATTGCTATGTCCTTCCCTAAAGCCCGACCGGAAACGACAAAGAAGACTGTTATTATCCAAGAATTTCACAAGTTGATTACGTACTACTATTTCGAAAACTTTTGAAAGATGCTGATAGTTCTGAAGTCGGCTTCTGTTTTTGGATTTTTACACTTGGCTATAGGTATGATTTTGTCCAATTTCCAGACCTTTGGAAAAGAAGATGTACCAATTGTTGTATTAAAAATATGATGAATAAACTTAGTTATATGAGGGAGTATATGAACCTAAGATTCAAACTATCAAAACCAATCACCATTGACTTAACCTGAAATATAGCTGAGTGAAGCTCGTGTTCAGAAACTGGATATAATTTGAATGTATCTTCAGAATCTGGAGCTGTTGGGAAAATGGCCGGATTTGATAAATTCCCTTGGCTAGTATGTATAGCTTGGACTGAATCAACAAAGAAACTATTTAGATCAGATGGCGAATATGAAATAGTTGGCTTCGGTTTAGCATTTCCAACACCAAGATTTTTTAAATTATTCTATAATACCTTGGATGGTAGATTTGGATCACATTTAGTTTGAAGGAATGATGATTTAAAAATCCTTAGGGTCTTAGTCGCATGATTCCTGAGCGTGCGATAGCAGTTCCAATTTTCAGTAGAACGATTGTATTTCCACAGTCGATAAGCACAATCTCTATCAAATAACGAAGCGGTGACCCTTACGTTTAACCAAGGTGGGTTATCCTTTTTAATATTGGCTTTCCGAAGTAGTACACAATCAATAAATAATGAATTAATAGATTCATTGAAAATTAACATCTGGTCATTAGTTAATAATAAATCTAACAGAGAACTAGAATTAGTAGAGAAGTGGGTCGCATCATTATTATTGAAAATTGTCAGGGAAAAAATATTAACTATGTTCAATCACGGGTTTGAACATGGAATAATTTATTATATATGTTCAAGCACATAACATTAGCGACACAAATATGTCATCAGCAACAATAAGTATGCGAATAGGTTAATCAACCATATAAGCTAAATATTATTTGACGGCTTATATTTCCATTATTTCTGGTGCGCATACACTTATTAAATTCATAAGATCAGCAAAAGTATTGTCCATATAATTAATAACATAAACACATATTTTTTAATTTAGGTAAAATTGTAAGCTCGGCAACTTGATAGTTGTAATTATATGTATTAATTTTGTATATAAACCAAAAGAATCTAATAAAAATTAAGTAGTTTAAAACAACACTTCAGACTGTTATTGTCATAGCCCTCACCAGTGGTAAGCGGATAACAGTTCACTAAAATATCGAAAAGCTATATCAAACGTCAACACTGATATAACATTGGTCCTTCGACGCCAAAACAACAACCGGCGGACTATATAAATTTCGAGCCAACAACCAACAGGCATCGAACCTTACAACAAATACTTCGAACTACTGGTCATAATCATTTCGAGCCACATTACAATAAAAATATGGATGCTTTATATAAAAATCAATGTACGCGTGTCGAACAACTGCAGCGGTTAAAAACCAATTACAGCAAGGATTCCGAAAGTAAACGGACAACTGTTTACTTAGAAGATAAACTGGATAAACTAGATGACTGGTGGTCCAGTTACACAGATGCAGACAACGAAATGAAAGACCAACACTTCGACAACGATCCAACGCATAGTTACTGGGCTGAGCGGGACACAGTAAAACAACTGTACACAACGTTCAAACGTGAGATAGAAAGGAAACTCGAAATAGCAACACGAGAGGCAATTCCAACGGGATCACCAACAAAAAAACCATTAACAACCGACGCGCTTGAACCAGAACAAGCACATCGGTACAAAACACAAGAGGTCAAAATGCGTCTTTGCTATAAGTTAATAGCCGATACAAATGAGCTGTTAGGAAAGCAGGGCAATCATGTCCAACTACAACATAAGCTGCAACAGCTGAATGCAAGGATAGCACAAATAGAACAACTGTACGAAGACATATTGGTGCACGCAAATGCAGGTGAAGAAGAGCGTACAACTTACTTTACCGACGATTATTACTCTGCATTGGTCAACGAAAGTGAAACATTACGTTGTAAATTGGTTAAAAATGAACGCGGACAATAAACAACCGATAGTGAAAAAAGCAAGATAAAATTAAAACGGATTGAGATACCGCAGTTTTACGGAGAAACTCTGAAATGGGCAGTTTTCTACGATTTATTTAGAAAGTTGGTTCACGAAAATGACGATTTAAGCGACACCGTCAAGATGCACCAACTAAAAACAACAGTCCAAGGTAGTGCAGCTAGAATCATTGGTCATCTGGAAGCAACAGGGGTGAATTACCAAGATGCTTGGAAGCTATTGGTAAATCGGTACCAAAATAAGCGGCAAATGGCAACAACACATATCAACCACATTTTGAATTTCATTACATAGTAATTCCAACTGTAATCAGAAAACTAGATAATGAAAGTTTGAGGCTGTTTGAGATGACCATTCCTGATCCTCGTGAGATGCCAACAATAGAGGAATTTCTGGCATTTTTGGAACGCAGATTCCAAGCCTTAGAAGCCGCCAGACCAAAATCACTCACCTTTCGCAATTCCGGATCATCTCAACAACCAGGCACCACTCCACAATTACCAAGACTTAAAAATCTACACGTAAAAGCTCAACGGACATGCAATAATTGCAAGCAGACACATGAACTTCAAGACTGCTTGAAGTTTCAACAAATGTCTACATTGGAACGTAGCAGATTGATCAATCAACACAATCTGTGAAAAATATGTTTGGAAAAATTTCATCAACCGTGTTTAAAATCAACACGATGTTTAGTATGCAAAGGAGCCCACCACACTCTCCTACACTCTAATAATCACCCACAACGTACAATGCTTACCAAAAGGTTGGATGACAGTCCAAAAAAGGAAGCAAACGAAAAATGCATTGTGACTAATCATTTTGTAAACCAATTTGAACAACCATCTGGTACACTATTGGCCACAGCAATGGTTGAGGTACAAAATGGAAAGCAACAACCAACCCTGTTACGAATGTTAATAGATCCCGGTTCACAAATCTCATTTATCACCAACGAGGCATCGAAGAAAATCAAACAACCGCCGATAAAAACGCATGTGGAGATTAGTGGCTTAAATGATAGCGATATCACGACTGCCACAAAATTAGTCACTTTTCGAGTAGGAGCACGATTTTCTTCAAACTTCTCCATGGAAATGGAAGCATTGGTATTGCCGAATATAACTCGGCCACTACCTGAACAACATTTCGATAATCAAAGATGGGAACATTTAAATAATCTACTGTGGGCGGATCCAACTTACAACCAACCAAACAAAATTGACATTTTATTAGGTGCGGATTATTACCCAAATATCCTGATGAACCAAGTTATAAAAGGAAATCAAGGCGAACCAATCGCCCAACAAACGGAGCTAGGATGGATCATATTTGGAAATATTGTAAACGAAAAATCCCCGAGCGTCCAATCCATGGTTACCTTGGTAGATATTGAAAACCAGTTAAAGCGGTTCTGGGAAGTGGAAGAGATATCATCCAAAAACTTTATGACAGAAGAAGAAAGGATGTGTGAAGAACATTATCAACAAAATTACTGTCGAACCACCGACGGCCGCTACATGGTACGTATTCCGTTTCAACAAAACATAACATCAATCGGTTCATCCAAAAAACGAGCACTGGCTAGGTTCATTCAACTAGAACGACGTTTGTCAGTAGTTAATGAATTTTCTACTAGATATCGAGAGTGTATAGAAGGGTATTTCAACCAGGGACACCTCATTGACAGTAATGGACATACGCAGAACGAATATTACATTCCTCACCACGCAGTAGTCAAAACCACCAGCACTTGATTCTGATTTGATTCTGAATGCACGACCAAGTTTTTACACAGGAGCTCCCGGGTGACGCCGGGCCCACCGTACACTCTTTTTTACATATAACAAAACCGAAGGATTGGATAGGTAAGTTAAGTGGGACAGAATCGGCCCGGTTACAGACACCTAGGTATAGCCGATAGTTAGTAACACAAAGACAGCACAAAACTAATCTACTTGAGGAAGGATAAAGGTTTAATAGGTTAAATGGATAATGATGGTATTGGTCATCAACAATTGCGTCCTTAAATACAGCAACCTAAGAAAAAATTTTATTATTTCACAATTATCTGGAAATCACCTGAAATTGAATACTATATTAATACTTTTCATTTTCTTATTAATTGATTGAATCGTCCCGGTTACATACACCTAAGTAAAGACAATAATTAGTGACACAAAGACAATACAACACAAAACTACACAATCAGCAATTTAATACAAAAACAAATATTATTTCACAAGCCTATGTATCCTGAAAATTAATACTAAATTAATATATTGTTGCTGCTAACCTAAATAATATGAGAGAAAAAAAAAAAAAAAAAAAAAAAAACACATGCATGTACACATACACACATATACACATACACACATACATACATAAATACACACATACATATATATATACATATATACATACATATATATATATATATACACATTATATACATACATACATATACACATACATACATACATACACACCCATACACGTACATATACATACACATACATCCACACACATTCGTACATGCACATGTACACATATTCCATATATGGTAATAAATAAACAATATGCGCTTACTTGCACATACATTATAAATACATTTTAAAACATTCACATATATACGAGGGTATATCAAAAAGTCCCGCAATATCACATGAAAAAAACGAGTGAGTGAGACAACAATATATTTTTCAAAACCATTTTTTGTCACGATGAAACTTCTAGAAGAACATTTCGATGTAAATTTTACGGTTCGTTTGTTTTTGTCAATTTAGTAACATGTGTTTTGAATTTTTCTTAAAATGAATGAAATTGAATATCGCGCCGTTACTAAATTTTTCTATAAAGATGGACGAAATGCAATTTATATATTCAACTATATATCAAAAGTTTACGGCGAATCTGCACCATCATATGCCACAGTAACAAAGTGGGTAAAATTATTCAAAAGTGGTTGGGAGTCATTATAAGACGATAACCGCTCGGGTCGGCCAGCAGATGCTATTAGCCATGAAAACGTAATTTTGGCTGATTCTATTGTATTGGAGGACCGGCGTATTTCTGTTCCGCGGTTAGCGTGGAGACTTTCTCTTTCATACGGTACCACATATACTATATTACATGACCACCTTCACATGTCGAAAGTAAGTGCGCGATGGGTTCCCCGTTTGTTGAATGCTGAACAAAAAAAAATGCGTGTTTAAACTTCAAAGGCGATTTTAGATATGTACAAAGCAGCTCCAGAAAATTTCTTGGGTAACATAATAACAGGCGATGAAACATGGCTTCATCACTGGGATCTGGAATCCAAACAAGAATCGATGCAATGGATTAAACGTAGTGAACCACCACCAAAGAAATTCAAAACTCAACCGTCTGCTGGTAAGGTTTTGGCAACAATTGTTTGGGATGCTGAAGGAATTTTGATAATCGATTATATGCCACCGAAAACCACAATCACAGGCATATATTACGCAGAGGTTTTGCGAAAATTGAAAAAAGCGATCCGGGAAAAACGGCCAAGGAAAGTTAGGAAAAAAATCTTGCTTCTTCACGACAATACACCAGTGCGCAAGGCTAATATTGCTCAAGCTGCATTAAAGGACTGCGGCTTCGTGGAAATTCCGCATCCACCGTACAGTCTAGACTTGGCACCCAGTGACTACTTCTCTTTCCCAATTTGAAAAAAACACTAAGGGGCCGGAAATTTTCCAGTGACTATGAAGTACAGTCTGTTGTAAATGAATATTTTATGGAGCAAAAGAAATCTTTTTTTTTAGAGGGTTTAGGTAAGTTAATTGATCGATGTGACAAATGTATAAACCTTAAAGGAGATTATGTCGAAAAATAAAAATATTGCTGTCTCTCTCACTCCCTCCCTTCACACGACACTGCAAGACTTTTTGATCTGCCCTCGTATCTATACACACAAACACATATTTATCTATACATACACACCCACATAAACAAAATTGAGACCGGACTCATGCTGCCTTGCAAAACAAATGTCATTTTTACGCCACAATCGCAAAACATACTTAAGTCGAGGATTAACGATATCCATTCCCTTTTCCATATTGATTGATTGATTGGACTGTAGGTCCAAGTACTTGACAAGTGACCCGGATAACGCCGGGCCTATTTCTACAGCCTGTTTTTTTTTTTTTTCTTTTTTTCCCTCTTTTTTGGGACAGAACGACCCGGTTTCAGACACCTAGCGATCGTACGGCACAACACAATTCTAATCTACTTCTAATCTAATGAAGAGGGATAAAGGTTTAATAGGTTCAATGGATAACGATGATATTGGTCTTCAAAAATTGCTTCTTTAAATCAGCACCCTGAGAGAAAAAAAATATTATTATTTCACGTGCATCTGGAAATTTCCTGAAATATAATTCAACATTAATACTTTTTTCATCCACCTAGGTAAATCCAATATTTAGTAACACAATGACAACACAATTCTAAACTATACAATAACCAATTAATCTTTCAATGAATTATTATTCCACAAGCATCTTAAGATTCCTGAAATTTAATTCTGAATTAATGTTTTCCGGCTTCCTAAATAATATAAACATTTATTAATTTACTCCTGCTACAATAACTACTTAATTTATTTTAATTTATTTACCTTTTCATTTACCTATTCTTTCATGGTAAGGCTGTATGGTACTGAAATGTCACAAATGATGCTTCTCACAAATGCACTAAATGTTTAAAAAAAAAAAATATTTGGTTTGTCTAACGTTTGAAACGTATAAACCAACTTCTCAATATTCTATCCTCAAACAGCGAAACCCCCTACACCAATTGTTTAGAAACAGAAAATCAAAATATAACACATGATTTCCAAGATCAGTCTCGAAATGACGTAGAAATTGCAAAACTTAGTAAAAATATTAAAAATTTCAACCTTTATCAATCGAAAAAATTCATCAAACGATAACTTTTTGTTCTACGCCGCAATGACGATTACATTTGGTAATTTATACTAACCCTAGCAAATCACTTTATAATTAATGTGTCCAAGATAAAAGGTCATTAAATTATTAATACTCAAGCCTTTTAAAGAATCGAACAAGTTGCATACATTAAAGAGGCAAATAAATATTTATACTTAAATAGAAATTTGTTTTATCAGTACAGTACAGCCCTAAATTAAAATTGAAAATATAATATGTAATACAATTAAAATATAAAACAATTATGTACAATAAAACACAATCCACCAGTTATAAATTCTAAATAATTTAACTAATTATTGTTGATGCCATCTACCGGCATTTATAAAACTAAAAATAACAAATGCCTACTGATAGATGCCACTTCCTTAAGTGGCTTAGTAATCATTTAACTTTGGTAACATAACACTATATGTTCTATTACTCATATTTAAATGTTATTACCCATCCTAATTATCTTTTAAATAACAAACTAAGCTTAATAGTGAAATATTATTCGTCATAGTACATAAATAAAAATCTTAAGAGTTTAAAACATAATAATAGGAAGGATAGGAACACCATTTCACGTACACCTAGAATTTCCCTGAAATGTAATTTTACATTAGTATTTTCAGCTTCCTAAACAAAATTGGTTAATTGAATCAGCACGGTTACAGACACCAGGTAAAAAGAATAGTTAGTAACACAATAACAACTAAATTCTAAACTACACAATCAACAATTAAATCAGAAATCGTAATATACTTTATATTCAAAAACAGATCTGTAAAATAATTCCAAATTAGTCTGCACATTATAAAATTACACATTTTTGAAATATATTGTGATGATTAAGACCACCAAGAATAAATGTTTCATAAAATCCTACACTTAAATAATTTTGTTCAGCAGTACCCACCTAATTGAGGTAAATATACAATAAATAATTAAATAATAATAATATAATTAAATTAACTAATTCTAATTAAAAAAACAATTCCTTCAATGTATATAAAAATAAATATTCATACACAAATTAACCCATTCATTAATATCTATATGTAATATTAATATATAATTTATACCACATACAAACATTCATATCGTCGGCGAGAAATGCAGAATGAGCAAGTAGAAAAACCGCAAACCCCAAGACACAGCCAAAACTTCCCCACTCCCATTGTCGCAATCACACCTCCTAATAGAAGCCTTGCCAAAACAGGTTAAGTTTTAACAAAAATGTTCATCAAAAACACAAACCTTCCAACCGCAAATACGAGAGCAAGATCGCTCGAACCGCGTTCCCAAAATCCACGACTCCAGACCCACCCACTCCACACCCCCCTACAACGCAATACAACATTCCCATATTAACCAATATAATTAATATAAATTAGAAGTAGAATTCCATGATCCATAGTCCCATATCCGAGAATATTAAATGTTCCACAAATTAATAAATTAAATACTTAATAATTAAATTAACATAAATTATACCTAGGAAATAAATTAATAATTTAGAATAATGAATAAATGAAATTTAAAACGTCGATTCAAAATAAAGTGCACCTGTTGAAAAACGACCATTTAGACCCAATTCCACTTCAAAACTGATTTGCCACCTATTGGAATACTACCCAAGTCCAAATCCAAAAGAAAAAGAGAATATGTATTCTCAGAACATTTCGAAGTATACAAAACGAAAACTGAAAGAATTAAAATCAAATAAAATCATTTTCAAATTAGTACATGGCGAGTTTAAGCAAGTGAAAGTGAAATTAATCTGAAATAGTGCTACACCTCTATAAAGTAAACCAGTTTATTAAATTAACTACTTAAGGAATTGAAATTGGAAGACGCCACATACCATTTAATATTGACCTGGACTGGAATTTATACTGGCATAAAAAATTTGATCCCTGCTACATAACAGAAATGATATCCCCAAAGATTGAACTAACGCTTCTATATAAAATAACACTGAAAACCAACAGGTACATCTTTGTGGAACTAAACAAAAACGAGACAACTGCAGAAACATAAATGATGGAATGTCACATTTAAAGTTTGAAGTTATAGTGTATTTCTATGGAAGTCTATCGCCCTTTTTGTTGATTTTCTAAGAAAGTAACGAAAAGGTTATAAAACGGTTTTAAAGTGATTTTCTGCAGATATACTGCCCTGTCTAATGCCACAGACCTGCTACTATATTTAAAATATGTTGTGAATTAAACAAGATCAGCCCCCTCTTCACCATGCATTGAGAACTGGAATGCTCCTGGCCACAATAGTGAGCACAAACATAATACTATTGTCATCAATCTAAATCAATTCAATATTGACATTTGTGGTACACAAGAAACAAATATGGTGAAAAGCCCCAGCGCCACCGAGCACTACATTTGTCAATGGTTGAACGCTATTCTGAGTCACGCTATATTGTTCTATTGGGGGACTTAAATGTACACCTTAGTTCAGAACAAATCCACAAAAATTAATTGTTGGTGTTAACTTATTTCTAATACAGAAAATATATCCGCAAGATCCCCATGCCTATTACTCATATAAAACCACCAGAGAGCGATATAGCAATGCAGAATCTGGTCCAAAAGATTGTCTACATATAGTTCCATAATTTTTGATGCTACAAATAAAATGAACGGATGCGAGAAACTATTCATATATGAAATAATATCGGCGAGATACGAATCAAAATAGCTGGCGGTACATTCCAATCTCTAGTTGGTTTGATACCTTAAAATTAACAGAGGTGCAATCGCCCACCTTAGCAGAGGAAGACGACTATTTTCCATTGGGGCTGCCTCCAACATTGGAAAAGATTAGATGCACAAGCTGGAGTTGCTATCGAGCTCATTTAACCCACACCTGACGACATTATGGTAGACTTACAGACATTAGTTCAAGCCGCCAATTTATATAAATCCTTTATCAGATTGAATTCAGTTCAATTTCTCATACGTAAAATTAGAAATCCCCAAAATGTAAATGAATAACGAAAAATTACTCTACTCTGGGTTTGCTCATTTACAGACCATGGGTTTAACGAATTTATGCAGTTTATTTGGATTCACGTTATATAACTTATTATAAAAATTGTAAAATAATAATATAATAAATGATATATTGATTATCGAATAATGTGATATAATTTATTAAAATGAATAAATCCAATTAAGCAACAGAAGCAGTCATTCAATTAAGCAGAAATAAACTCATCTTGATCATCTCTCCACTCTCTAATGTTGTTATACAAATGTAGATTTACAAAAACCAAGCTACATAAAACAACGAAGCAAAAATAAAATGTTTTTTACTGCGCTTTAATAGATGAAATAATATAGTCAAACCTCCTACACAATGCATACAGGAAAAGCCATAATACAACATACATAATCAAAACCAATTTATACATTATTCTTACTGTAAAATAAAATGTGTTAATTGCTCTACTCCAATAGATTAATAAAACCATCCTATTCTAAGACCATGTATACAGGACAGGAATGGCAAAGATCCATAGAGTATACCCAGTAAATACATATCTATGTGCCCTTATTCAAATAAATATCCGGTAAACCAGTTCAACTGCATCGTGATATTTATATTCCTTTTTCAACCAAAAAAAAAAAAAAAAAAAAAAAAAAAAAAAAAAAAAAAAAAAAGTGGCCCAATCCAAGTCCAAACCACACAAATGCGCGAGCAAAAAATCATCAACACAATTGTGTATACAGCTACAGTGCTTTACACAAATATGTAAGTTGGTTCAAAACACATACAAAAACCCCCGACGTGGCACCCCTGCCGCACCCACACAATTGTGTTAGCGGGCAGCAAATGGATATCAAGCAAAAAACAAATTGTAGGGAACATACTCACAACTATACTACCAGGGTTGATGATATGCCTAGAAACGATCGAGTATTAGCGATTTAAATTAAAATAATGTTATATATTGTTAGGTGAAGGGATATTTTTTTATAACGTAAAACAACTATAATTCTATATAGTATACTGTCTAATTACTCTAGGTGAAGGCAAATCTCTACTTGATAAGATAATTACTAAACGTATTCAATAAAAAAAATATTTAGCAAATTAAGCTGAAAAAATCCTCTAAGCTTCACCCAACAATGTTTAAAAGGTCCTGTTTCATACCATGCACTGTCCCGCGATGCACTGCCTCCATCGGGCCCGCTCCGCACCATGCACCGCCCCACGACGCCCTGCCCTACCACATCCTGCCCCGAAACGTGCCATAGTGAACGACTTCGCAATTAAACAACTATTTATTATTACCATACTAATGAGCCGACTATAGACGGAATAAAAAAAAATAACAGAAATACCGCAAGAAACGAAGACAAAAAATTATTATTCCAATTTGACTTTACGGCTATAGATTACTTAAAATATTAAATTCATTCATATGTTTCATGTAATATTTTTGATGTATTTCCTAAAATCTTGAGTGAAACTACAATAGTTTGAGTATAAACGTATTACATGTCAACAAATATATGTGTTTAAAATTATAAAACATATTTATATGCGGTTTAAATTGCCGCGATTCGATAAATTATTTTTAGATTATGTTTAGAAAAATACAATTCTACAATGTAATTATGATTTTATATTCATCTTAGTATATGGGTACTTGAATATTTGTAAATAGAAAAGATAAAATACACGAACAATTCCAAATTCCCATACATAAAATAATAAACATGCATATTACATTCAACACACTAAAATTTGTTTGGGTTTTGTTGTTGGATTTGTTAAGTTTTATTTTTATTCTTGAACGAAAATTTCCGCTCTGCTATTTTTAAGTGATAGCAAAATAAAACGCATTTTCTGTTATAGTTTTTATTTTTATTCTGAATATGGTCGAATACATATAAATTCTATCTATCGCTCTCTTACGTGTTTCCATCACTTCCCCCACCCCATCCATAGCTCCCACTTAACGCATCTACATGTTCCGAGAGAAATTAAATTGTCCTTATTAAAAACAACAACAAACAATATACTGAGTAACCACCACCACCAAAAACTCATAATACACATTTCCTGCACCTAGAACAATAATTTGAATACATATGCATACGATCATAAGAGATCATGAGCATTGAAACACAAATAAAACAAAATAAAAGAGAATAGAACACAATAGGATTAGGATCAAACAAATTAAGCGAACTCACATACAATCAAAGCCAACCGCATCAAATTGAATATCCATGCGCATATCAATACATATAGCGAAGCATTATACGCATTGATACACATATTCATAATTTATTGATCGATTTATGCATGTGTGTCCGCTTAGTACAAACCGTAAATCATTTCAACCAACAATTTGTACATATAATCCGATGTACATTAATTGAAATGGAAAGCATTTGGTGGTTTTGTAAATATCACCAAGAAGTAGATGGAACACTACCAAAAATTGAACACTAACACATCACAAAAAAAACCACACAGCACACACAACAAAGTATCAGTGTATTTTATTATTTGCGCACTAAAAAAAACATTTTTATTATCAATACACTGCACCAATAATTTACATTACACTCATAATTAATTGAAAATAAATTATTACACTCAAAAAAACAAACAAAATAAACACAACACTTTAATTTGTTATATTAAATACATATTTATTATCTAAACTACACTTCACTTTATTATATTTTATTTTTCGGAAGGAAACGACAACACGTCTTCTTCATACGACGGTTCACCACGCACCAGTAGTCAAAACCACCAGCACTACAACAAAATTAAGGGTAGTATTTGACGCATCAGCTAAGACCGATAAAAACGTTAGCCTAAATGAAACTCAACTCGTGGGTCCAAAATTACAAGAAGATCTGATGTCAATTTTAATTCGATGGAGAAAATACAAGGTGGCGTACACAGCAGATATAGAACAAATGTATAGACAGGTAAAAGTACATCCCGATGATCAACAATATCAGAAAATATTATGGAGGAAGACGCCAGATGAAGTTATAAAATCGTACCAGCTAACAACCGTAACTTTCGGTATGTCATCTGCGCCATATCTGGCTATCAAGACATTGCAGCAATTAGCAACAGATGAAAAAGTGAAATTCCCGATTGCGGCCAACATAATAATGAGCGACTTCTACGTGGATGACGTATTATCAGGAGGTAACACCCTCGAAGAAGCTCAAAAAGCACAAAACCAACTTATCAGTGCACTTAAAACCGGAGGATTTAATCTAAGAAAATGGGCGTCTAATTATCCTCAACTATTAGAAGCTGTCGGTTCAGAGTCGACAGCTCTCGAGCCGATCATAATTAACGACGATGCTGTAAAAACATTAGGATTGCTGTGGAACCCTACAACCGATACCTTCGAATTCAAGGTGAACCTTAACGAAAAAAATGGTATCATGACAAAAAGAAAGATGTTATCCGAATCATCAAAGGTTTTCGATCCATTAGGATGGTTGTCTCCAACTTTAATACTCTACTATTCTCTTTAATACTACTACTTTAATACTAAGGTGGATCAACTTCAACTCTACGTTACCAGGAGAGTTGCATGGATTTTGTGACGCTTCAGAAGCGGCTTATGCAGCAGTAATATATTTTTACGATAGATCGTTAAATAAGGCAACTTTGTTAACATCAAAAACCCGGGTGGCACCAATAGCAACCAAGTTAACGCTCCCAAGGCTAGAGTTATGTGGAGCCAGTCTGCTTGCTAATCTAATGAGCAAGGTACAACAGGACATGAAATTCGATAAAACACCAACCTATTTTTGGACGGATTCTATGATTGTTTTGGGATGGGTGAAAAACAAGCCTCACAAATTTAAAACATTCGTAGCAAATCGAATCTCGGAAATCCAGAAGTTAACTGCCTCATCTCAATGGTTTTATGTAAAATCATCCGACAATCCCGCAGATTGTGCATCCCGGGGTATTGAAGCCAATCAATTAATCATATACAATTTATGGTGGAACGGTCTTCAACACGTCTTCAAAACGGCAATCCAACTAACACCAATGAAACTAGAAGGAACGCCAGATCAATTGGAGCTGAAACAACCGATTGTTGGGGCCACGACAGTGACATCAAATAACCCAATTGAGAATTTATATCGAAGGCATTCCAATTTCAATACAATAAAAAGGATTCTAGTATATGTATTGAGATTTATTGACAAAAGCCGAAGGAATACTGTAAACAACCAAGAAGTTCCCACGACAGAAGAACTAAAAAAAGCTACCCAAGTATTGATTAAACTGGCACAGAGGCAACGCTTCAGGAACGAAATTTACGATCTTACAAACCAGACAGGAGTGGCAAATAAAAGTAAGATTAAATCTTTGTCTCCTTTCATGCAGGATGATATCTTACGCGTTGGTGGCCGAGTCCAAAACACAACCTCTTGGAGCTACGACGAGAAACATCCGATTATTGTCCCAAGAGATCATCCCATTACTAAACTATTGATTGAACAAGCACATAAACAAACAATGCATGGAGGAACACAATTAACCCTGGCTCATCTTCGCACCACATACTGGATCATCCACGGTCGGAATCTAACAAGACATTTCAAAACGAAATGTACAAGATGTCATCGTTTCAATACAAAAACAGGAACACAGCTAATGGGTAATTTACCAGCCGCCCGGATTACTCCCGGAAGACCATTTTTGAAAACTGGAGTCGACTATGCGGGACCTCTTCTGATTTGAACAACAAAGGGAAGAGGTCACAAGGCACACAAGGGTTATTTAGCGATTTTTGTTTGTATGATAACCAAGGCTATACACATTGAGCCAGTCAGTGATCTAACTAGTGAAGCATTCATCGCGGCATACAAAAGATTCACTGCACGTAGAGGATTATGCAGTGATTTGTATAGCGACAATGGTACCAACTTTGTCGGTGCTAAAAATCAACTTGAACGCGAATTAGCTGCACTAATTCGTAATTCAAATAAGGAAATTGCGCAATTATTAGCAAATGATGAAACAACATGGCATTTTATACCACCGGCTGCACCACATTTTGGAGGACTATGGGAAGCGGCAGTTAAGTCAGTAAAAAGATGCTTAATAAAAGTCATTGGAGAAGCAACATTGACTTTTGAAGAATTATCAACGGTTACTTCACTAATAGAAGCTTGCTTAAATTCAAGACCACGGGCACCACTATCAACCGATCCTACAGATGTTACCTTCTTAACGCCTGGACACTTTTTAATCGGTGCACCTCTAAAAGCAATTCCACAAGATGCAATAGCAGAAACAACCATTCACGGCATAACACGTTGGAAACTTGTAGAAAAAATTAAACAAGATTTCTGGAGAAGATGGCATAGCGAGTACTTAAATCAATTTCAACATAGAAGAAAATGGTCAGATGAACAACCAAACATGAAGATAGGGGACCTGGTTCTCATCAAAGAGGACAAAATTCCTCCATTAAAGTGGCTAACTGGTTGGGTGATGGAAATACATCCAGGCATAGACCAAAAGGTTCGAGTAGTCTCACTTCGTGGCCCGGGAGGGACTCTTATAAAAAGACCGATTCACAAACTTTCACGACTACCAATAGAACATGAGAACGAAACCAACCAAACGAATACACATTCACCGGTCGAGCAACCTCAACAACCAACGATACCTTTACGTGTTCAACCTCCCCGAGAAGCTAAAAAGAAAAGACAAGTATATCACAATAAGGTAATATTCAAAAAAGGACCAACGATGAGACTAATAATCTTGATGCTCGGCATGATGCAAGGGCTTTTCTCCCTTGGAACATCTGAAAGCACTGTAAAACCGCTACCAACGGACGCCGGCATATATTTCCACAACACCGGAACTGTTAACCTGATGGCATTGCGGTGGAAAATAATTGTAACAACCTGAAGTGTTATTTAGATGACATCAGTCATCTAAATAACACTTGTCAGACGGGGTGGACGGGGGGGAAGAGACCAAAACTCTGTGATGTAGTGGTACACCAGCTAACTGAACAAATGCAGGAAATTACATCGCAAAATGCCCTACTCAGGTCAACGAACAAGGACCACGCTCTGAGGAAACGTGACATAGGTGATACAATAGGATACATTCTCGGTGATGCGTTTCGGCATCATGAATCAAAGAGATGCTTCACATATAGAAAATCAACTGGAAAAGGCAGAAGATAATGAAGAATATTTATTGGCATTAATCCAAAATCAAACGTCAATCATAGACTCAACAATAAATGTATTTAAACACGACAGAGAGACGACTGCTAATCATTTTAAAATTATCGCCAAGCAGTTCTTATATCTCGATGGAAAAATCAAACAATTATCCATAGATGGTAATCATTATGACAGGGTTCAATCTATTACAACATATACTATTCAAATAATGATGATCATGAGGTGAATAGCAGATAAACAACGAGTTATTATCGATGTTATTATAAATGCCCATCAAGGACATATCCATCCAGCCCTGTTGGCCCCTCAACAATTGAAAGAGGAAATCAACCGAATTAAGGATTATATTTCACCAACCATGATGATCCCTGAAGGCGATGACGATAATAGCCTTGGGCACATTTACAACCTGCTAACCGTGCAGACAAGAGTCACGAATAATCACATCCTCTTTCTCATCCAGATGCCTTTAGCATATTCGGAGACGTATCAATTATTTCACATAGTACCAATCCCAAAAATCGAAAATGGTCAATTACACATAATAATGCGAACAACAGAATACCTCATAGTAAATATGCATCGAGAACGTTTCGCTCCTCTAACTAACGATGAACTACAACAATGCGTTCAAATTAAAAATAATGGATATTTGTGTACCATTTCTCCAATTTACAACATACAATCAAATCAGTCACAATGTGAAATGAATCTATTAAGACATGTAGCGTAGAATTTGAACGGTTGTACAACAACTATATTGCACCAACTGAACTATTGGATGCCAGTAGACACAAACAAATGGCTATGTTCAGTAACAGCACCAAAAATCGTTGATCTAATATGTGATCGTCAGATAACCACAATGAAGCTGCAAAATTCTGGGATACTCAGTCTGGATCGGAAATGTACTTTAAAAAACGGGCATTTCTATCTCACAACTATCGACGAAAAATCCTATATGATTAATTCTTCTTTTGCTGCATCAATAAAGATTCAGAGTGAACTGAAAAATTCATCATATTTATCGGAGCTACCGACGATTCCATCAGAGAGAGGCACCAACAATTCAGCGGACCTCAGTTTAAATAAGGACATAATTAATCTTGAAACGGCCATTGCACAACAAAAATTAAAGGAAACGGCCTTACCTAAATCAATGGACTCTTCTAATAGAGGGCATCACATTCATCATTACGTGATGACTTACACCATGGTGATCATAGGAGTGGTCATAATTTTGTTATATCTCTGCAGACGCAAGACAAATCACCGGGGTTCCTCCGAAGACATGTCACCACCACAACGACCAACGTCACGGCCAAGGTCTCTCAATTGTACAGCCCCGCAGTATGTTCAATCACGGGTTTAAACATGGCACAATTTATTATATATGTGTCGAATCAGCAACAATAAGTATGCGAATAGGTTAATCAACCATATAAGCTAAATATTATTTGACGGCTTATATTTCCATTATTTCTGGTGTGCATACACTTATTAAATTCATAAGATCAGCAAAAGTATTGTCCATATAATTAATAACATAAACACATATTTTTTAATTTAGGTAAAATTGTAAGCTCGGCAACTTGATAGTTGTAATTATATGTATTAATTTTGTATATAAACCAAAAGAATCTAATAAAAATTAAGTAGTTTAAAACAACACTTCAGACTGTTATTGTCATAGCCCTCACCAGTGGTAAGCGGATAACAGTTCACTAAAATATCGAAAAGCTATATCAAACGTCAACACTGATATAACAAACTACATTGCAGAAATTTTAAACTCTAGGATTGTTAGATTGTGATTAAAATCTCGCGTTTACAAAATGTTTTGATATCGGGGTGTGAGATTATTCAAAAGATTTTCGAATTCGCCAATGCAATTTATGCTTGGTGGTATATAAACAACCCCAAGAAGGAAAATTTGGTCAGCATATCTGACTTCGAGAAAAAGTGACTCGATTTTTGATGAAACTGGAAATAAACTGGAGATAAATAACTTTATGTTCGAGGTTAAAAATATACAAACACCGACACGAGAAGTACGATCATATTAAAATACTGAGAAACCAGAAAGTTGAATCGCTTGATTTGGTATGCGGTCTTTAAGCCACGTTTCCGATACACAAATTGCCTGAATATTTGTCGACAAGAAGATAAGGCGTAATTCATCAATCTTACGAAGCACGCTGCGAGAATTCAAATGGCAGATATTAAGCCCTTTTCTATTATTTAGCGTTGCTTTCACCACTGTCAATAAAACCAGCATTAGTACAATTAAGTGACACTGAAGCTTAAGCAGGATCAAGAGCGGCACGTAGAAAAACATCATAATCTGGGTTTTACTGTCTAGAACCTAGATAATAAAATAAATAAAAATAGAATAAAATTTAAATTGAAAATGTGCAATAATTTACGGGTGCCTTTTTCAGGCAGCTCTTTTATTATTTGCCGTGTTATCAGGTCGTAACCAGGAGCTTTCTTTGCTTTTATGTTCCTAATTTGAGCTTTTAGTGTTAGCTCTCGAAATTAATAGATTTCGATCGTAATAGGACAATTGAGTAGGGATCACAAAGCGAATTGCGTAGGGACCAGAAAACATGAAAAATTCATTACGCTAATGAAAATGGTCGCGAAAGAACAAGTGGCGCAGTGGTTAAAGCTTCGGCACTTGGACCGGGAGGTACTGGGTTAGAATCCCATCAGAGGCAGGATGTAAAGCAAATTTTCTTCATCGATTACGATCGGTGATGTTAATAAACACAACTTAGACCCTCTGTTGGAGTGAAGAATTCAGCGCCGACCCACCGTCCATGTCAGTTTACAGGTTGACATGGAGCTTGCAATGTGCAGGTGGTATACTGTAAATGTGTGAGTAGGTGAATGGGTGGGTGAGTGCGTGAATGAAAAGGAGAGTATTAATTGACCTTAAAAGGACATTAAATCCATTGGATGATTAATACTTTCTTTAAAAATTAAAAAAAAAAAAAAAAAAAAAAAAAAAAAAAGACTTAATCCAGTAGAAATATTTGTGGGTCCAGTCAAACATTGCAACCAAAAGTGGTTGCACATATGATTGATGCAACAGCAATATGTAACAGTCTACGTGCGAAATTTTATGATTACACGATCCAAATTTTGATTGTTTCCTATATACACCTCAAGCATAATATGTAAGAAGCCAAAACTAATTTAAATGCAAATTAGATTAAAAATAAAATAAAATCGCACATTCAAAATTATTATTTTGATTTCCTAAGTTACCTAATAAATCTTAAATGCGCGTGAAAATACTAATGCGGCGGACTCGATCAAATTGCCGCAATTGTATTCCGAATCAAACACACATTAATTTCACTTAATATCAAATTTACTTCACGTTTGTTGTTTTTTTTTTTTTTTTTTTTTTTGTATACGACAGCCATCATAATTTATATGCGTATATACCAGAATGCGAGCCGTACACGGCTATAAATTACTTCCTGGTTCGGTTTAATATTCGAGCGGTCACAACGAATAAATTCGATTATAAAAATTACGTTTTATGATTATTTCGATTCGAGACAGATGATTAACATGCATTATATGGGGCTTGAATTTGTAATAATAAACGAAAGTTGTTACTTTAATTGTTGTTTTTGTAATGTGCGGTCATTACCTTCTAATTGTTGTTAGATTTTGTATTTAATTTCGTTTAGTAAAAAGTTTAACCACGCTAGAGGTACGCTTCGCTTAAAATGCGAGATCTGCACTTACAACAAATGGAAGTAATTTTGTTTCGTAATCAAATTTCTCACCTTTCAATCAGCTACTGCGTGTTTTAGATACAAGTGACACATTTTCTTAAGATAAAATACCAAATAACAATAGTTTAAAGTTTCCTTGTAATAAAATATAAGTAATTTACGAATAGTGTCGCAGCGTATGTAGATAAATTTACGAGTTGTGCAATATCCGTGGAAACATTTTTTAACTTATGATTGGATTTTCTTAAAAAATGTCTTTTCTTAAATTTTTGAGACGCACATGTGTTGTCGTCCAGCCAAGCATTACCATGTAGACATAAGAAATCTATGTCGACCGCAGTACAAATACCAAATGATGAAAGTAATTAATTGTTGCATTGTTTTTTTATTGTTTTTCTAACTTAAACGCTTTTCACTTAAAGTATTTTCCCTTTCGAATTAGCTGTCACACACACACAACTTGTAAATGACAATAAAACTTACCATACAAAACTATTTTACAAAAGTGTCATTCTAAACCTACGGCATGCTTTTATACGGTATGTAAATACAAGAGGAAAATATGTTATTGCGATGACAGGTTTAGTGATAATTAAGTGCTCAATTTTTTGGTTGAACAACTTTGAGGAATTTTTGTATTTATAGTTTGATTATATAAACATGTAAAGCCAATTAGTGTTATTGTTTGTAATACATATTGCGTATCTAGCTGGGAACTGTTCAACTTTAACATTTTCAATAATTGTGTCCTTGTCCTGCAACTGTACTTATATGATTGATTTTATCCCCATACGGATAGCCTATATAAAGGCGTATACAAATACAAAAAAAAAACTATGACTAAAACTGAAATCTGTAAGGTAGTCAGCTGTACTAACAAATTTTTCACACAAGTGTTTTAATGTGAGCAGTTTGTCTTTATAATATATTTGGTCAGCGACAAGAATCAAATCGAGACTCCACAACCGACGATATATAGTATATAGGGTGCGGCATCTATTGGTTCGTTTTTGAACGATCGGTTAGTAGCCGCTCACAGCTCTAATGTCATCTGCCAAGTTACAAAAATTCAGTAATTTATTCCCAGTGCTGTAGCTGTAAATACTGCTACTGTAGCTGAAAATGTGCGTCAACATCCGAGCACCTCAACCCGCTATCGTTCACAAGAGTTGAACATCAGTGGTGGTATAAAGGTCTACAAAGTTTAATTGGTTCTAGAATTGAGGACAGTTGATCATCCATTGCGACTTCAAGAAGATGAGCAGTTTTACCAAAAACAAATCTTTTTTTATTGAAGACGATTCTAAATTTTTTCTACCTAAAGCCTATTAAAAAATCACAATTTTAAATCTCATGGAACACCCTGTCAGAGCTATTAGAAAATCATATAACTTACTAGGGACAACCCGATTAGTCTAAGCAGTCCAAAAGTATCACTGAAGTTTATGAAAAATTCTTAGAAAATATTTAGAATGAATTCAAAATGATCCCGAATTACACAATATAAATTTGCCTGAATGTTTACTTTTACCAAAACTATTACATACAATAATTTTTTTGCTGGATTTTTTGGATTAGTTTGGATAAATTTCACTAGGAGGGAGGAGAAAACCAATGATTTGTAAATGAAAAGTGATTATTATAAGGTCGAAGGTTTATCAAAAGCTCTTCTACACTGCAGAAAGATGGCAATGACTTTTTGCTATCCAGATTATGTCTCCAAGGTAATGTAAAGCCAACACGAGTGGTGGCGGAAACAACGAAGAAAATCAACTGCCCCGACCAAATAAAAGGCAAATTTTTTTCTCAAAAATTGGGAGATCTCAACGATTTTTGGCTGAAATCAGTCCACCGGAAGTGTCAGCCTCCATAAGAGCTTTTCCGCCTTTTCAAAATATTTTGAAAAGTATATCCTGTTGTATATCCCTGCATTCGCTTATTTTGTATATAATTATTATAGTATATAAATATTGGTTTGCATCTCTATCTTGTACATACTTTATTATATTGTACATTGTATATAAAATAAGATCAGCTTAATACATAGATACACCGACCCTATATGTAATATAAAATATATTTTTGTAAAATGAGTGCTGTTCCATATTTCAAATTATAAATACTAAATATACAAATAAATTATTAAATAATTAATAAATGAAATATTCTAAATAATAAATAAATTATAAATTAAAAATAAAAAGATTAACAAAGTGATTGATTTTACTAACGTAACCCGCTATTTTGAGATTTGCTATAACAAATTTGGTGACAGCGGTGGGATGGATGCAACAACAAAATAAAATTGATTTCGCAATCAAGCATCCATTACGACAAAATAAATCTTATGTAGTTAATCTTAAAATAATGTGGTGAACTTTTGAATTTTATTAATTTTGAGTGGAACTACAAGACAGTTTAAACGTTAAAAAAAAAAAATTTAATTAAAGTAAAATTTTAAAATTATCTAAAAAATGGTTCTAAAACTAAAATATAACATGCGTGTATTTACACATAAGTTATGTGTGAAGTGAAAACGATTTGTACTAGGAACATTAAAATCGTAAATCCATAAACGTGCACATGAAACGTTAAGTCATAAGCGTGGTGTTAAAAACGTGACGTAATATAAAGTTCGTATAACGTAAATAAAAGTTAATATTCTAAGTGATTAACGGTTGATACAAAGACTAAAAAATTCATGGATTAATAAAGTATTTTATTAAAATTGGTTCGATCGTGTAATTAAATAGTACAAAGCAAAAATTAAAAACCTAAAAAAGAAACAAAATTTTAAATTATCAATCATACATAGTAAACAATTTAAATAGTTGCAACAGAATAAAAAAAAAACCGTGTTAATACATATAACATAATATTATTATGCACCTGATCTGTACGAGTATTATCGTTTGACCTTAATGATTGATAAATGGTCAATACGCTCCAAAATGCTGTTTTTTCGTCGTTATTACCAAAGGATGCATGCTGATCTAGTTGTATACAACAGCTACGTATATTTCATTGAATAAATTCTACTACGGGAATTTACCACTATTCTTAAACATCAATTTACAAACGGAGATAATTATATAACAATATCGGGATCTTAAAACTTCATTGTCTAATAACAACGCTGATAGTCATATGGATTCAATACAACATTCAACATTAACATTCAATTGATCAACTTGTAAGTTATTTTATTTTTACAAATTGAAAAATTTATTTCTTGCATTATTAAATTTACATATACATTCATAAATATGCAATTAAATTATTATGCCTTTATCTAATGATTAATACAACTTTTGTATTTAATTGTATATACAAATTCCGAAAAGATTTTATTTGAATTGTTTTAAAATAAATTGATTGATTGATTGATTGGACTGTAGAACCAAGTGCTAGCCAAGAGTCCCGGATAACGCCGGGCCTATTCCTACAGCCTGTTTACACATAACAATAGGAAGGATAGGAAAGGTTTTTTTTTTTTTTTTTTTGGGACGGAACGATCCGGTTGCAGACACCTAGCGATCGTACGGCACAACACAATTCTAATCTACTTCTAATCTACTAGAGGAAGGATAATCTAGATAATCTAGAGGCTTAATAGGTTAAATGGATATCGATGGTATTGGTCTTCAACAATTGCTTCTCTAAATCAGCAACCTGAGGAAACAAATTTATTATTTCACGTGCATCTGGAAATTTCCTGTAATATAATTCTTTTAATCCATTACTACTTTTCAGCTACCTAAACAAAATTGATTAATTAGATCAGCCCGGTTACAAATATGTACCTAGGTAAAGCCAATAGTTCATGAACTAATGACAACACAATTCTAATCTACACAACCAGCAATTAATATTTCAAAGAAATATTATTTCATAACATCTAAAGATTCCTGAAATTAATTCTTAATTAATCTACCGGTTTCCTAAATAATATAAATATTTATTAATTTAATCCTCTACAACTCCACAACTTACAATATAATTTCCTGAAACAATAAAAACGAAACGAAATTGATATGAAAAAAAATAAGAAAACTCTCTTCCACTTTTTACGAGATGTCATTCTAGTGAACACGTCATACGCGCGACGTAATTAGAAACCTTTTTCCAATTAAAATTAAATTAAAATCATAAAAACTAATCGTGGGTGAAATTTTGGGTGAAAACGTCGTTTTCATTAAACAATTTATTTAGAAATAGTGATCAAGCCCGCGCTAAAAAAATATTCTTTAAATAAATCATTCATAGTCACTGTAATTTGAATCATCTATCAGGACACAATCAATTATAAATTATCTTATTCGTCGATAATTACTTATTTTGTGCAGTTAAACTAAACAGACAAAATATGAACCGATCGATATTTTTTCAATTAACAATTAATTCATTCAAATATTGACCATATAATATTTTGTTTTTAAATTTATATTGAACAAGAGTTTTAGTCAATCAACTCCACTTGCGAAAAATTTAGTTAAAATCTTATAAATGTTCTTTTAACTAAGTAATATTTACGGATCCCGTTAATTTTAAATAAAATGGCACACCAATTATAATTGAACTTAATTATTTAAAACTTATTTTAGTACATATTTTAAATTATTTTATTTTTTGCGCCATAAACGCTGTCTTCTATAAAATAGTTTGTCAAAAAATCTTTATAACTTCACTGTATTAATTATTGCTCATAAAAAATTAAAATTGACAACTGAAATAATATAATATTGAACACGCGACCTTAGAACAACAAGGTTCTAATTGTAATTTTTTGCGAAAATAAATTATATATCACGTCATAATAAATCGACTATGCTCTTTCGATTGCCGATTTCTCTTTTAATTTCTGACAGCTGTCAGTGTATACATTTTTAATAAAAGTAAATTTAATTAAAGTTTTATAAATCTTTCTGTATTATGAATAAATAAAACAATACTAATTTTGGTTCTTAGCCGAAGTAATAAAATGGAAGCACTTCTTAACGAGGGCGATATAATATTGCTAGATGCGTCTGTAGTGCTAGAAGATTTTGTAGCGGTTGGTTCAATCCAGTGTGTAACCATGGTCAACACGCATACCAACCGCACAAATAACAACATGCTAGTCAAATTCATATTGGTGTTCTACTAAACAACGAGAAAAAAGAAAAGACAGTTCGTCTCCAACCATCATCACAACAAGACGCCGCTCGCGATCATCGCCGCACAATACGATGCTGCACAGCTACACCGCCATTACGAAATGCGGATATTCTCGAGTTAAATAAATAATTAATGTAGTTCAAAGTAAATTTTTAATAATAAAATCTATAACGATAAATTAAATAACAAAAGTGTTATAATTTCGTTATTGTTCATTCGCAAAATGATATTGACCTAAATAATGTACACGAATATAACGGGATAACAAATTTGTCGCATCTGGGGACCGCGAACTGCTATTTGGAAAATGTAGCACAGGTGATTTACAAAATTCGGAGACATTCGCAATTGTACATTTATCGACAGGTGAAGAGTTATTAAAAAGACAATTCTAACATTATTCCGAAAGAACTTGTACCTGAAAAAAAACGCGAAATCGGAAAACAAATGAAAAAGAAACATTAGACGAAAGCAATGCCAAAGTGGGGAATCATACGTTAGTGCTGTAGGTAAACCAGTACTTGCGAAAAAAATACAGTATAACATTGATTACAAGGGTCTTCCTCAACCATTCATATTATTAATGAATTTGATATTAATTCTTATTTAGACTGCACCAAAGGAAGATTAATCAAATCTTTCTTTGAAGTTCACCACAATCTCAGTCACAGACAACAAACTGACCTATCAAATTTAATAATTGAAAAGGAATTTGATGCTACAGGAAATTTCAAAATTACACCTGAAAGGTTATAGCATTTAGCCAAACAAATAAATAAAATATTTAGCTCTGAAAATGAGAATATTAATTGTATTCCGTACAACAAGCAACAAAACAACCCATTTATTCCCGATGTATGATTGATATATCATACGCAAGTCACAACTTTGTTACTTTCTTCTCTTTCGAATACTTTGCACAATTTTTTGTTTTTTATTTTAAATGGTGGAGTTTGAGAATGGTATAAAGCAAAGAAAGCTTCAGAGTTGGATTCATCATATTAAACCAATGGATCGATAAAAAATTTGAAGTACCTGCTGAAGTATCGGAGCCGGGCAATAAAGATAAGGAAGCACTTGCTGAGTAAGTTTGATCAGTGTATTTAAATAGTTAAAAATTTAAATATATCGCATTTGTCCACCTAATTTAAAAGCAGGACAAATCTGTCAAGTAACCTCTTAACAAAGGATGAACCTTTAACACGGAAAAGAAGGTATTCGTGGTTGATTGAGGAGGAAAACACAAAGCAAGGCAAAATATTCAAACTTTGTAATACGGCAATTGTAGGTGGAAAAACACACATAGAACGTTACGCCCTTACCGAAACACACAAAAAAGCAGTGGAAAGTGCCAAAGAAACTTGCAGAATAGTATATCTTGTTGATAGGAACATCGAAACTAATTCAAATAATGCTAAAAAATTTGAAATTTCGCTGGCGCTGAAATTACAATGTGTACGCTACTTTATATGAAAAAAAAGTATAATACTAATATAAGTAATGCTAACTTCACGACATAATTTTTCTGTTTGACATTCCATTCCAACTCTATTATTTCCTCCTCCATCTTGTATATAAACAAGATGGAGGAGGAAATAATAGAGTTCATCAAACAAATAAATTTATTTATAATAAAAAACATCGTAATTACAAAAATATATTGTACATTTACGCGATAAAAAGTTTCTTGAACTTTCACAAAAATTAAAAATTCCAGGTAAGTAACTAAAATTAATACATTATCATTAGACAAATACATATTGTATTTACATATACCTAACAATTTTGTGCTATTAAAATTTTTTATTTTTAAGTGGAAAAACGTTAAAATGAAATGGATCAATTTAAGGGATAAATTCGAAAAAGAAACTAGAAATATGAAATGTTGTGCTTCTGGCAGTGGAGCATCCACTCCACCAAAAACATGGAAATGGTTCGACATATTGTCGTTCATGTTAGACGTGGATACTGCAAACGTAGTTTTCTTTGTTTTATATTCCCCTTGTCTTGTTTCTCGTTAATCGCTTGGGTTTGTGTCTTTGCTTTGTTTTATCGGTTGATTGTTGGCGTCTGAACGCACTCCGTTGTGGCTTGGGTTTTTCGTACCTTTTGTGGGATGGCGCGACGGCAACAAACATGATGAGAGCGAGACCAATGTGCATCGGGTGTGTGTGCGAATTAATGCGCTCTAGAGGAATATTTTTTATTATATATTTCTCGTTTGCATCAATGTAAATTGATGCAAACGAAAAACAGAGAAGAAAAAAGACTCCTCTAGAACGTTTTGGCGTTTTGTGTGGTGCGCGATTTTTTTTTTTTTTTTAATTTGAGTCTCGGTTTGGATGAAATTAAATCAAGTTGATGATTTTGAGAAAAGTCTTGGTGGTAGTTTGATTAAAAAAAATATAAAGTCTCATTTTGTTTCGGTTAAAGACAGTCAAGATTTTTTTTGGTTGTTGAATTTTGCGTGTTGAAAAAAAAAATTATTTTTTGGTTGTCAAAAGTCTAGCTTTGAGAGACGTGAAGATTATTTTTAGACGTTTTGTTAGTGCAAAATAATAAAAATTGTTAAAATAGAAAAAGAAATATATTATATGAGTATATCGGTAGACGGCGATGATTAAAAGTTTGTTCTGATTTTTATTGGTGTGAAAAAATAATTTAAATTTGGTGAGTGCCACATATCACGTCGAGTGCAGAAGATTTGGTTCGGCAAACGGAAGTAGCAGTTTGTGACCGTACAGCCAGAGATATAGACCGCTTTTTTGGAATATTCGAAGACGTCACAAAATTAAAAGTTTTTCAAATCTTTAATGCGAATGTATATTGGCGTGTGGGGTTGGATATTCAGCCGTGGCTCGTGCATATTTTAACGAGTGAACACTTTTCTTGCGGGTGCCAAATTTACCGCAAGTTGTTTTGTGTGTGTGGATTAATATCGGGTACCACAATTTATATTTTTTTTGGCGTGCACATTTTGTTAGCACTTACCACATTTTCTACGAGTATGGAAAGTTTTTTTTTGTTTAACGGATACCGCGTTTTAATTGGTGAAGTGCGCCTAACATTTTCGGCGGCCTAGCGAGGCTAAATTAATATTCGGTTTTGGCGGACAAAACCTAACGAGGGTATTTTTTCGGGATAGCCAGGTGAAGCCATACAGTTATTTACGGTTGGCGAAACAACTCCCAATTTATTGACGGGTAGCCAACCGGCTATTCGTTTATTGGTATCGGGGAGAGGCCCCGCAACTAATGGAAGCCAACCGGGTATTCGTTTTCCTTTTGTGGTATCGGTGAAAAGCACCGCAACGGTACGGGGCGGCGACCCTGTGGTATGACGACCGCCCAAGGTCGCAACAAAATTTTGTTTTGTTAGAATTAAGATACTTCTTTTTATTTTATATTTTTTTTATAATTTAAATTTTTTATTTTTTGATTTCCTCTTTTTTTTATCAACCTTTGCAGGTTATCAAAAATTGCCTTAGTGGACGGTATTTCACGTCCCCATGGCGGGGTATTGGTTAAAGTTTTCAACTAGCAATAATCGCACCTCGGTAGAACCTCATTGGTTACGATATCGCCTCTGCGCTAAGCTATTTGAATTGTTTTAAAATAAATGTCGCAAAATTCTAGTTATTCGTTACAACTACGAAACAGAAAAGTTACAAGAAATAACGATAACGAAGCATGTACTAATTCGAACCAATCCATTCCATTTAGTGTTTGTGAACCAACAACATCGCTTTTACCTTACTATAATTTAACATATCCAATAGTTATTAAACAAAGCTCGACCTCCTCAAGTTTACAAAATACAATAAACGATTCAAAAGATTTGCATGTCTCTAACATGGACTTTAATTTCGACCGAGCTTTCAAATTAATCCCTGAGTTTAATGGAAATGAAGATAAATTAGATAGATTCCTTCATTGTTGCGAAATAGTATATAAAGATGTGAAAAAGGACGATATTCCAATATTTATGGAATTAGTCCAAGTAAAATTAGTGGACGATGCATACCATCAAACTGTATTAACTAATACAGGGTTATCCAATTCGAGATTGATAAAGTAAACTTAAAAAAAACACACAAAATATTCGGAATGTATTGTAACTTTTATTTCATTTTACAGATTGATCCTTGCCATTTTTAGTTAAACAAGATATCATTCAAATGTCCTCCACGGGACTTCTTACAGGCCTTGATTCTTTTGAGGTAATTTTCAATGACTTTTCGGCACATTTCGGGCGGTATCTCGGCCATTACCTTACGAATATTAGTTTTCAATTCGTCAAGAGTTTGAGGATTGTTTGCGTAAACACGATCTTTCGCGTAGCCCCACAAAAAGAAATCCAAAGGCGTTAAATCACAGGATGTTGGAGGCCAATTGACATCAGCCAATCGCGAAATCAAACGTCCAGGAAATTTCTCTTGCAAAAGATCTCGATTTGCTCGTGTTACGTGACTGGTTGCTCCATCCTGCTGGAACCACATATCGTCAAGATCATAATCTTCGATTTTCGTAAAAAAAAAAAATCGGTTAACATGCGGCCATAGCGCTCAGAATTGACGGTAACGGTTCGTCCATGGTTGTTCTCAAAAAAATACGGCCCAATCACACCACCAGACCACAATGCGCACCAAACAGTGACTTTTTCCGGGTGTAATGGCTTCTCTACAATCAATTGTGGATTTTCTGAGCCCCAAATTCTACAGTTTTGCTTATTAACGTATCCACCAAGCGAAAAATGAGCTTCATCACTGAAGAAAATTTTGTTCGAAAAATCAGCATCGACAGCCTGTTTTTCCGCGTTTAATTTTAACGCGTTGGTCGATTGTTAAATGCTCCATATTCTTAAATGGCAGAATGTCAACTAAATAAATGACAGCGTACTTGACGTTTATCTTTGACAGATGTCGGTATACAGATTTCTACTTTATCAACCTCGAATTGGATAACCTATTACTTATAATACTTGGCAGGAATTACAAGATGACCTTAAAACAAAATTCAATAAGGTTAGAGCTTTTGAACATGTGCAGGTCGAACTGGTTCAAGCTCGACAACGATATGAAGAATCTGTTAAAGATTTTTCAATCAGAATTGAAAAATTATTAACAGAATTGAATAAATCTTCTTTCGGTACTAAAAAGCAAGGTCAGCTGGACCAAAATATTCAACTTTTAAATGCAAAAACAGCCTTGCGGTCCTTTGAAGATGGTCTTAGAGAACCAATTAAACTAATCATAAAAGCATGTAGATATAACAATTTAAAAGATGCTATTGCCAAGGCTATCGAAGAAGAGAAATTAAGTTTAGCTAATAAAATTAGATCTGTTAAGCCCGAAATAAATTCTCAATATCAAAATAAACAAATTAAATGTCAAATTTGTTCTAAGATAGGCCATACCGCAAGAACTTGTTACAGTCGCAATTCAGCATCGTCAAGTTCACTCAATAATAACTATAATAATCCTGGAACTCTACCAAATTCTAACCGATATTTCAGACCGAATACAAGCCAAATAAATAGTTCCTCGCGAATCAATCACATTTCCTTGTCCTGTGCGTATTGTAAAAAACAAGGCCATCACATTAGCGTATGTCTCTCTAGAAAAAGAGTTAATGAACAACGTAATAATCAACTACAACCGAATTTAGATGTACCGAAAAACTCGAACGAATCCAACCGAGAATCCAAGGATGTAGCGGTTCGGGTTCAGGACCTATAAATCTACATCCCATTCAAAATATAACTTCTGACATTAAAGTATGTATCTAACTCATTAGATAATCTAGAACCAAATGATTCATGTCCATCTTACATTCCACCTTTAAATTTATCACAAAAAAACATTTTTTCGTTTTCAATAAATTTCTATAATAGTGACATGAAATTTGTTAGTCTTCCTTTAGATATTTTAACAGAAGCTCATTTTTTCTTAGTTGATACCGGTGCAGACATAAGCATTATAAAAAAGGATCTTATAAAACCTGATCAATTATGCTATCCAAATTTAAAAGTTTCTATGAAAGGAATAACGTCTGAATCATTAGAAACCCTGGCGTTATGTCCAACTAAAATAAATGTATCCAACAATATTTCGCTATGTCATAATTTCCATATTGTACAGCCAAACTTTCCAATAAATTGTGCAGGAATAATTGGAAATGATTTTCTTCAAACAAATCAATGTAGTATTGACTATTCTCTTAACACGATAACCATAAATCCGCCTACGATCAAAAATAATAAATTTACACTTAATCTTTCATCGAATAATCCACCAATAGTTCTTCCTAGTAGATCAGAGAAAAACGTAAAACTACGATTCAAAATAGATAGTGACAACGAGTATCTATGCCCTTCTCAAATGATTCAATCTGGGGTATACATAGCTAATTCGCTAATTCAAGTCAACAATTCATTCGCAACGGTCAGTATAATCAATATGAATGACTAAAATGAAATGAATGGTTGAATTAAATAGTGTATATATAGTGCCAGAGAAGATAAACGAATATCACCTTCTTAAATTGGAAAATTGGACAGATAAATTAGAAAATCGCTTAAACAATTTAGAAAATGCAATAACTTTGGACCATATGAACTTGGAAGAAAAATCGTCGATAACAAAAATTTGTCTCGAATATAATGACATCTTTCATCTACCTGGAGATCAACTCACAATAACAAATGCAGGTTGTCATCATATTCCCCTTATAACTAATGCACAAGCCGTGAATATAAAACCATATAGGCTTGCACACTCAACTAAAGCCGAGATTGACACACAAGTAAAGGAAATGCTTTCGAAGGGTATAATCGAGAATAGCAATAGTGCTTTCAATTCCCCCTTGCTTGTAGTGCCCAAAAAATCTAGCGATGGTAATAAACGTTGGCGTGTGGTGGTGGATTACTGACGTTTAAATGAAATAACCGTGGATGATATTTTCCCACTTCCAAATATTGTCGATATATTGGATCAATTAGGCGATGCAGTATATTTCACTACTCTAGATTTAGCAGACGGCTACCATCAGATTCCTTTAAGCAATGAAGACAGACCAAAGACAGCGTTCAGCACCCAAATGGGTCATTACCATTTCACGCGAATGCCTTTCGGACTGAAAGGTGCACCTGCCACGTTTCAAAGAATCATGAACAACGTGTTATCTGGCTTGCATGGGCTAAAGTGTTTTGTATATCTGGACGATGTAGTTGTCTATGGATACAATCTCCCAGATCACAACAGGAAACTCCTTGATGTATTTCAATCACTAAGAAAATATAATTTAAAACTCCAACCTTCCAAATGTAATTTTTTACGAAAGGAAATTTGCTATCTAGGGCATATAATAACCAATCATGGAATTAAACCAGACCCTTCTAAAATAACAGCAATCCAAAGTTTTCCTGTGCCAAAAACACAAAAGCAAGTTAAATCATTTCTTGGCCTTACTGGCTATTATCGTAGATTTATTGAAAAATTCTCTGAACTTGCTCAACCTCTCAATTCGCTTTTAAAGAAAAATACACCTTTTATTTGGAATGCTTTTTGTCAAAATAGTTTTGAAATATTGAAACAAAAAATAATAACCCCACCAATATTACAATACCCTAATTTTAATAATAGATTTTACGTGACGACTGATGCAAGCGACATTGCTCTTGGAGCTGTTCTTTCACAGAGAATACGCGATGATGACTTGCCCGTAGCTTATGCTAGCCGGGTCCTTAATAAAGCTGAGCGAAATTATTCTACCACTGAGAAAGAACTTCTGGCAATCGTTTTTGCGGTTAAACGTTTCCGACCATATCTGTACGGAGTCAAATTTAGCATAATCACTGACCATAAACCGTTAGTATGGCTCAATAAAGCAAAAAATCTCTCATCTCGCCTTATGCGTTGGAGAATAGAAATGGATGAATTCGACTATGATGTAATATATAAACCTGGGAGGTACAATGTAAACGCGGATGCTTTGAGCAGAATTTCATTAGATTCTGTCGGTCAAGGTAACGTCAAAATCATTACTAGATCTCAGTCAAAAAGAAATACTGAAGAACCAAACACGAATGAAATTCCTAATAATTCAAAACCTTCTATACAAGATTCCTCTGGCCTTTTACAAACATCGGGAGGGTACACCACACAATGCTAACTTTGGTAATGGTATCATAAAACTTGAAAATATCTCGGATATAGACAAAATAATTAAAGAGTTTCATATTTCAACATTAGGCGGACATCAAGGCATCGAAAGAACATTTAAAAGACTAAAATCCTATTACTACTTCCCAAAAATGTGGAGCACCATACGTAAGTTTATATCCAAGTGCGAGTCACGCCAGAAAAATAAGATTTCAAAAATTACCAAATGTCCCATGGTAATAACCACCACTTGAAAACGACCTTTCGACAAAATATTTTTAGATATTGTTGGGCCCCTTAACCCTTCGTACAATAATAATCGATTTATTTTAACAATACAGGATGACTTGTCAAAGTACTCGCTGGCTGTCCCTCTAGAAAATCAACTAGCGGAAACCGTAGCGCAAGCATTTGTAGAGAACTTTTTGTGTAGATTTGGAGCTCCTGTATGCATACTAACTGACCAAGGGACCAACTTTTTGAGTAGCTTATTTAAAACCCTATGTAAAATACTAAAAATAAAGAAATTTCAAACGACCGCTTATCACCCACAAACCAATGGGGCCTTGGAGAAATCCCATCGAACATTAGTAGAATATCTTCGTAACTACATAGATAAGGATTTAAATGATTGGGACAGGTGGTTATGTTTTGCGATGTTCACTTACAATTCTACCCCTCATACATCTACAAATATTATGCCTTTTGAAATGATACATGGATTTAAACCTCATATACCTACAAGTTTAAAAAGCAGTACAAGAATTTTTTACAATCAAGAAGACTACATTCAAAATCTAAAAACAAAACTTGCAAATTCTTACGAGATAGCCCATAATAATTTACTAAATCAAAAGCAAAGGTCAAAATTATACTACGATCGAAATGTTAATAACGTTCAATTTCAAATAGGTGATAAAGTGTTGTTGAGAAATGAACAAATTAAAGGAAAATTTGATCCTATATGGAATGGACCGTTTGAAGTGTTACACACGAATTCGAACGAAAACACTACAATACGAATTGGTAAAAGCACTAGAGTAGTTCATAATAATCGTTTAAAATTATTTTTAACATAAAAGAAAACTCAAATGAAATCTTTAACGATAATACATATACTATATATTTATTTTCTATGTACATATATATATAATGACTACGAATACAAATTTAATTTATACATACATAATTATATTGCATTGATTATTAATTACATATACCATATATAAATAAAAAAAAATATGAAATAAATTTTTTAGTTCAAAAATAAAATAATATAAAATAAAAAAAAAAATAAAATAAAAATAAATTTTAAAAAATACAGAAATAAATAAACCTGAAATTAAATAAATATTTTAAAAAGTTAAGATAAACAGATTTAAAGTTACTCTTAAGTTAATTTTATAAATTTAGTACAATTATAATTATAAGATTATTTTGTACAATAAACTTATATTTTTTTTAGGGGGAAGGTGTTGTATAGCCCTGCATTCGCTTATTTTGTATATAATTATTATAGTATATAAATATTGGTTTGCATCTCTATCTTGTACATACTTTATTATATTGTACATTGTATATAAAATAAGATCAGCTTAATACATAGATACACCGACCCTATATGTAATATAAAATATATTTTTGTAAAATGAGTGCTGTTCCATATTTCAAATTATAAATACTAAATATACAAATAAATTATTAAATAATTAATAAATGAAATATTCTAAATAATAAATAAATTATAAATTAAAAATAAAAAGATTAACAAAGTGATTGATTTTACTAACGTAACCCGCTATTTTGAGATTTGCTATAACAATCCTTTATAAAAAACGAATGAGATTTAAAAGATCTCAAGTTCAAAGCGGAGTTCAAAATTAAAGCGGAAATGACGATTTTGACAAAAACTGTGTTTGACAAAAATCGGTTCTAATACAGCAGTTAAAAACAAAACGATTGTAAATTAAATTTCAAACAAAATTAGTTCAGATCATTTTTTAAATTTCATACCGGATGTGATAGGTTTCGATAAAAAAACTATATTGCACAAAAATTAGGCATTTCTACAGTACAGTCCGATTTACTATTCGGATTGAAACTACTTAATGTTTTCCATTAATTTGGCGGATCCTTGCAAGGAGTGGCAATTTTAATGAAAGCTTTTAAATTTTTGCAATGATGTAGAAAGGTTTAGCATTAACAAAAAACGACAAAGAATTAAAATACGTAAATAAATTTAAAAATTAAATTTTAAACCAGCAAGTCGAACGTTGTTGGTTTTCTAGCCTAGAGTACCAAGAGGGCTTCGTCTGCCTCTGTGTTCATCTAGATAACAGCTAAATAGCCGCATCCACGTCACGGGGGCCCGGTACTGCTTCCACAGCAGCAAAGTGCAGCCGGGAGCTAAATACCAGTGGTATAACTTGGCAAAAAAGCAATGAGTACAACAAATACGGATTTTAATAACCCAGATGATGGTACCAAATCCACGCTCTTGGGTGGCTGGCGCAACGGATTTTGGGGCGGAGCAATCATTGTTTAACCCATTTGGATGAAGCTCCAAATTATCAAGATCAGCAAGATTTCAACTGGATAAATCTTTCACTACGAGAAGGAAAACGCCGAATTACGTGAATAATTTAGAGAGATAAAGGACTTTACAACTAAATTGAAAGAAACATTTATAATTTTAAAGAAAGAGAACGAATAACTCAAAAAAGCAGTTGAAACATGTACCACACTTGGAAGGACACATAACCCTGCAATCGATGATGACATTGACCCATTCCAAACCGATGAAGAAGAATTAGGAGAAAAAAGGAATTGTGTACTGAACCGGACTAAAAGATCAAGTAAGAAACGGAGAGCTCAATACTCACCAGAAATGACAGAAACTTTACCATCTACAACAACAAACACCTTACCCAAAAGAGAAATCACCACCACCAATTGGAATATTAAATGTCTAAATTATAAAATCGGTTACCGGATACCTGTCATCTGAAAAATTAATGTTCCGGACTCTGAGACCTGTAGAACTTTGGCAACAAAACTTAATTCCGAGGGGCTTCAATGGTTTACCTGCGAGGATAAGAATGATCGCCCAATCAAAGTTATGGCTAGACGTTTTTACCAACCTGCGCAAAAGCAGCAATTATTGAGGATCTCAAGCAAAAGTGTTATCAAATGGAAAATACTGTAAACATCATTAAGAAAGAAAAAATTGAAACTGAACAAGGAGTTCAAATAAACAAAAGAGGGGTTCCCCTATTTATGCTAACTTTTAAAAACAAAACAAAAAGTGAAAGACGTGCATAATATTAAGACACTACAAAAAAAACAAATCGCGGCATAATGCCCCAGTGCAAAAAATGTCAAGAGAGACTAGATGCGTGAATTATGCCGGAAGCATCACGCCCAAGTATGCCCGGTTAATAAAGATATTAGTGCAAAATAATGGTTAATTGCAAGAAGTCTTGAAAACTACCGAGGATGTGAAACAGCTAGGATCTATAAAGATTAAGAAATAAAACGCGAAAATAAAATTGCAAAGATTGAATTACAAGAATTAACAGAAGAAATTAATCTTAACTTAAATGCAAGTGATCTCCCGGATATGACTTAATTACAGGACAAGGTAGTAAAAGCCTTCCTGAAAAAGGTTTTCGTAAACTACTAAAAATAATTAGCGCAGTATAAGCCCATCGCTCCGGTCGATTTCCCAACTTTGAATAATTTGAAAAATATTCTAGAAGCTACATCTAAAGAGACTCAAACCAATAATAGAAGAAAGAAGCCTTATTTCTTCACATCAATTTGGCTTCAGAGAAAACCACTCAACAATAGAACAAGTACCCCGAATTACAAACATAATTGAAAATGTACTTGAAAATAAGAAAATATGTTCAAGTGTCATTTTGGGTGTAGCACAGGCCTTTGGCAGAGTATGGCATAACGGCTTGGAATATAATGTACAGAGACTTACCATGAAATTCTAAAATCTTGGATATCTAACCAACACTTTCGTATCAACTTTATACGTTTTACATACCAACGATAGACGAGACTAATATAGCCGGAAACTATAAGGAAGCCAGTGCTAATATCATCTAGTCATTGCAAAGCAAAGTCCTACGTGGAATAGTTAACGCACCGTGGTACATAAGAAATGACAAGCTCCATAGAAATCTGAAGATGAATTTCGTCACTGAAGAAATGAGCAAACTCGCTACATCAAAATGCTGATCGTATGTTGGATGAGCCAAACCTAGTAAGACGACTGCGAAAGAAGGAATCACTTGATCTGCTAGATTTAATCTGGATCGACTAAAAATATAATAAAACTGTAAAGCGGACTAGCCAAAGTGCTAAAAAATATTTTTTTGGTCGACGTGATAGCAAAACTATTTGCCATCACCCTGCGAACAACGGATTAGAGATTAATTTAATGGTGCTAAGTGCTAACCAAGTTCCCTATATATTTTATAACCCAATATAAACATAAATATGTGACAATTTAACTTTTCTTCGATACGCATCAGCAACGAACAATTTATATTGTTCGTAGACGGAAGAAATTCGCTTAATTGCACGGAAAAGTTGTATAACATCCGGAATATTAAGAATACAACAAAGTTATCGGAAAGCTATTATTATATATTCGATATAGGCAAACACATAAATTAAATTATGGAAAATGAAAAAAGCGAAACACAATTTCCACTACAGTAGTCAGCTGTATATAACAGTTGAGTCTTGAAACCTTACAAATGCAGTGTAGAAAAAAAATTTCTCCATTTCTCAAAAAATAAAATAAAATGTTAATTAACTTAAGAAATTCTTGTATTCGCTATTTTATTACTTAATCAATTAAGACACATTTTCAATTAAATATTAAAACGGTAATGTTCAGTCTTAAAAATTATTTTGTGTGAATTTAAGTGTAAAACAAGACAATTGACGCGCCCGATATATTTTAACGAACGAAAACTATTGATTTGTTCGAATTAAAGGCAAAAAAAAAATTACAGTCGCACAATAAATAGACAATTGGATATTCAGACCGTGAAATATTTCTGTTTTCATCAAGTATGTACATAATTTTACGATTACAAATTTTATAAGAAATTACGTACGTTACATGAAAATTTAGTTTTTGTCGTATCTTAAAACTTTCATCTTAAATTTAGTTAGTTAATTACTCGCTGGCTGTCAGTTGTCAACACTTCGCGGTCAGTGAAGCCTAGAAATGTTAAATCTATACGTCGTCGTGTTCGCAGTTGAAGACTCGTATTTCATATACGGTACTCCCACTAGAACTGTTTTATAAGTAAATTCCAAAAGGTAAGTTCAGAATGATTAAAAAAAAATCTAATTACCCTACCAACATACCACATAAAGATGAAGAATAAATGAAAACAAAAAATGCAGAAACTTGAACAAGTAGCGCGCGTAATTAATGAAAAATCCCAACTTAATTAACTTAAATAGTCTTAAGCCTCGTCGTCGTCGCGGGCATAATAGTTGTTGTTGCTCTTTATAATTATACGAACACATATATATATATTCACATAAATAATGGGTTACGGTATATACTCGTCTATATAAATACGAGTATGTATAAGCAATTAAAATGCTAAACTTTACGATGATTAATTCTAATTTAATAAATTTTTTGCAAGTACACATAGCAAATGATTACTAATCACTTGTGACAAATATTGTAAATGCCTTCGTCGAAAATTCTATTTTCAAACATCAAAAATATTTAAATTGAACATATGAACAGGTGTTTGCGCATTCTTACCATGTAATTATATTGTAAACGTGTTATTAGATATTAGCAATGTGTATATGGAGTAATAACTATTAATGTCAGTAATTAAAGGTATTGCTTTATGGTAAAAATATGCATAATGTAGATTACTTATATAGTTACACCACACCCTAGTTTAATGGTGTGATTTTAAAAATGTTTTAAATTTATATAAAAATTAATTAGATCTGTTCTTTTGTGATCGTTAACAAGTGTGTTAAACAAGGCTATATATAGCTTCCGGTGTAACTCCAATTTGAGCCAATTCTTTTTTTTTGTGTTTGCTTAAGTCGGAAACTACCTGTAATGGGGCATTCTGAAGATTTGACGGGGGTTCTTCATAAAGTGGTAAAACACAATTAGTCAAATTTGTGTCACCAAGGCCAAATGCGAATTTTGCAAACAATTTAGTGTCATTTGGTAATACGTAAAACTTGTCAAAGCCGGAACTTTGATGTGCCGGAAACTTTTATTACACGGAATTATTTTCTCCAGAAAGAAAGTTTATTCTAAATTGAACTTGTATATACCGGAAACTTCTCAAACCCGGAAGCCGGAACAACTTTTTGGAACGAAAATTAAAGTTTTCATTATTTTGTACTTGTGTAAGGCGGAATCGAATTTTATACGTTTTAATAGTTATTCGAATAATCCACTTGCGTTTAAAAGAATAGACAAAAGATCTTTACCCGTCGAACATTTTTTCAATAAAAAAGCGTGGACGATAGCTGCGATCTTTGAATAATTTCTACGGGGTTTTGACAACGAAATGATCAAGCAAAACAGAAACATTTTGCTGTTTCTCGTCAATGCAATGTGTCATCCACGCAAAAATTTCTCAAATATAAAATTGATCTTTTTTCCGGCCAATACTGCAGCTTCTCTAGAACCTTTAGATGCCGGTATAATTGAAAATTTAAAATTCAACTATAGAAAAGTTTTTCTTCAAAAACTGTTGTCTGCAATGGATACACTGCCAAAAGCACCTGATTAAACGAAACAGACCAATATATTGGAAGCAGTTTACTTTATTGTGCATTCAATAAAACAAACTAAACCAGAACTAATCACAAAATGTTTCAAAAAATGCGAATTTGTTTGGGACGAATTTGTTGAAACAATCGAAGATGATCCTATTCCAACAGGGGAATTGCAGAATATGATTCAGGCTATATATGGCGATCATAACAATAATGCGTTTGATTTTTTAGCAATTTGAAAATGACGTAATATTGAATGAGTTGATGTCCCGCTCAGCTTCTTCATCTGTAAGATCTGAAGAAACAGGGGGTCTATTATGAAATCTATTCGCTTTCGATAAATTCGATTCGCGGCGAATATTGGTATTATGATTTTTATTTAGCTTTCGGAAAATTCGAAATCGAAAAATTCGCCCTATTATGAAACTTAAAAAGAAATTCGAAATCGTATTTTACGAAAATGTGACGTCAAAATTCGACTGCTTTTAAGATGGCGAATTGGTAAATATTTACAAAAGTTATTTTAAGTTATATATGTACGAGGGCAAATCAAAAAGTCTTGCAATATCATATGAAAAAAAAGAGTGAGAGAGACAGCAATATTTTTATTTTTCGACATAATCTCCTTTAAGGTTTATACATTTGTCACATCGATCAATTAACTTACCTAAACCCTCTAAAAAAAAAGATTTCTTTTGCTCCATAAAATATTCATTTACAACAGACTGTACTTCATAGTCACTGGAAAATTTCCGGCCCCTTAGTGTTTTTTTCAAATTGGGAAAGAGAAGTAGTCACTGGGTGCCAAGTCTAGACTGTACGGTGGATGCGGAATTTCCACGAAGCCGCAGTCCTTTAATGCAGCTTGAGCAATATTAGCCTTGCGCACTGGTGTATTGTCGTGAAGAAGCAAGATTTTTTTCCTAACTTTCCTTGGCCGTTTTTCCCGGATCGCTTTTTTCAATTTTCGCAAAACCTCTGCGTAATATATGCCTGTGATTGTGGTTTTCGGTGGCATATAATCGATTATCAAAATTCCTTCAGCATCCCAAAAAATTGTTGCCAAAACCTTACCAGCAGACGGTTGAGTTTTGAATTTCTTTGGTGGTGGTTCACTACGTTTAATCCATTGCATCGATTCTTGTTTGGATTCCAGATCCCAGTGATGAAGCCATGTTTCATCGCCTGTTATTATGTTACCCAAGAAATTTTCTGGATCTGCTTTGTACATATCTAAAATCGCCTTTGAAGTTTAAACACGCATTTTTTTTTGTTCAGCATTCAACAAACGGGGAACCCATCGCGCACTTACTTTCGACATGTGAAGGTGGTCATGTAATATAGTATATGTGGTACCGTATGAAAGAGAAAGTCTCCACGCTAACCGCGGAACAGAAATACGCCGGTCCTCCAATACAATAGATTCGGCCATCATGGCTAATGGTATCTGCTGGCTGACCCGAGCGGTTGTCGTCTTCTAATGACTCCCAACCACTTTTGAATAATTTTACCCACTTTGTTACTGTGGCATATGATGGTGCAGATTCGCCGTAAACTTTTGATATATAGTTGAATATATAAATTGCATTTCGTCCATCTTTATAGAAAAATTTAGTAACGGCGCGATATTCAATTTCATTCATTTTAAGAAAAATTCAAAACACATGTTACTAAATTGACAAAAACAAACGAACCGTAAAATTTACATCGAAATGTTCTTCTAGAAGTTTCATCGTGACAAAAAATGGTTTTGAAAAATATATTGTTGTCTCACTCACTCGTTTTTTTCATATGATATTGCAAGACTTTTTGATATACCCTCGTATATAAAAATTAATTCAAAAAATTAAGTGAACGAATTTTAATTATTAAATTGACCAAAATGTAAGTTTTAAACTAATTTACTAGAAGTAATAAATATTTTTATAATAATAATTTTTACTATTTATTGCAGGTCAACAACAAACGGACAACAGTTTGATAAACTTGTAAGTTTTATGGAGGCAAATGAAGGGATTGCCAAGAATTTTTTAAATACTCCGCAATTTAAGGAAACCACAAATCATTTGTGGAATGAGTTAAAAGAAGAATTAAATTCTGTTGGTCCACCAGAAAGGACAGTAGACGGCTGGAAGAAAGTAAGGCTGCTCTTAAGTGTTTATCTTTCCTGTGTATTAATTTTTATCTATATATTTAATCTAGGTTTGGAAAGACTTTAAATATAATGTGAAAGGGAAATTAAGGAAAAACAAATTGAGCGTTGCTAGTACTGGAGGGGGCCCCAATAGGGTTAAGGCACTAAGTCCTCTTGAAGACAGAGTGGATCGTCTTTTAGACTTAACAACCGAGATCAATGGACTTAATATCAAAAAATTTGGGTGTCCCATCGGCTCAAATCCGAACATACAAGTTGATTATGTGCAAATTGATACTATTCTGGTAACCGCCAATGACAATTTTTCAAATGATCGCCCGTTATCTCCAATATGTCCCAATTCCCCTTTCGAACAAAATAAAAGTGATACGCCATATAGAATTATAGAATCCAAATAGAATCAGTGAAGTTCCATCCACAAGCCAAAATATCCCACAACCTGCACAATCTGGAAGCTATACAAATTGCCATACACCAAGTCGAGCAGCAACCAAAAAAAAGGAAACGGCCAAAATGCTTTTAAAAAAGCAAGTACAGATGCAGGAGGAATATTACGAAAATTTTAAAAAATTTAATAAAAGGACTGAAAAAAATGAGATCGAACAGACTAAAATTTTAAAAGATATTCGTAAAATAAAAGAAAATAACTTAAAATTTCAAAAGGAAAAGTGGGTAACAAAACAAAACCTGTTACTAGAAAAAAATAAATTGAAAGCAGAGGAATTAGAATTAAGAAAACTTGAACTAGAGTTAAAAGAAAGAAAACTGGATATAAATTGAAATAATTTTACTTGATAACTTTACTTTAATAATAATGCTTGTATTTTATTTAAATAAAATTTTTATACAAAAATGAATTAAACATGAATTAAAAATGGATTAAAAATGAATTTAAAACCTCAACTGTTGGCTCTTCATTTGCGTATGTTTCGATTGCATCCTCATTTTCAATTAAATGCTCATCTAGTGGGACGTTGTACCTTGTACATAAATTATGCAGAAGACAGCACACGTTAACAATTTGTGCAGCCTTTTCCGGTGTGTAATGTAGTTCCCTTGTGTGTAACAAACATCTCCACCGGCCCTTTATAATACCAAAAACTCTTTCGATAATGGAACGAGCTTTGGAATGGGCACTGTTAAATTTTGATTCTTGTGATCCCTCGATGCTTTTCCTGAATGGTGTCATCATCCATGGCTCAAGTGCATATCCGGAATCACCTAAATAATTTGTTTACAATTAGTTTGCGTATAAGATTTATATATTGTTCTGTTTACCTAATAACTAGGAGGACCTATCTCCTGCTTTCCATTTCTGTTCCATCACGATTCGGTTATTGCTCATTCTCCAAATAACAGAATCATGAGAATATCCTCCATAACTAGCGTCGACAGGCGTAATTTCCATTTTGTAATCGCACGTCTACAGAAAATAATAGAATATTTTTAAAAATATAATAATTCTCTTTGTTATAACAAATCATAAGTACAATCATCACATTAAGACTGTGTGCTCCCTTTCTATTAAAGAAATGATGCTCATTTTTAACCGGTCTTATTATGTTGATATGCGTTCCATCAATGCATCCGACGACTCCTGGAAATCCGGTTTTCTGAAGGAAATGTTCCTTAGATTTTTCTCGCTCAGCCTCCGATAAATGGTAGCTTATATATTTTTGACACATATAGTTTTCTAAAATATGTAGCATTTCGCTTAATACTACTGAAACAGTAGACTGAGCCATGCCAATGAGAAAATCTTGGCCTACAGCCTGCTGATAACTTCCTTCCGCTAGAAACCGAAGTGTATTCGCAAGTTTTAATATTGGAGGTATCGCATCCTTATTCCTTCTTGATTTGAAGTGGTGTCGTGTTTCGTCCAAAATAAGTTTGAATACTTCTTTTGAAACTCTAAATAATTTAATAAAGCTAACAAAATAAATAAATATTAAAAATAGGTAACACACATATTTTTTGAAAATATTACCTTTTATTTGTCATGTCTAATGGATTTGAATTACACCTTAATTGTTTTCTTATAACGCACGCCGGTGTCACTTGGTCGTCCTCGGAATCATCATCGCTTAAATGGGCAAAAAATCCAAATGTATCCATAATGGGTAGTGGTTCACCAATTATTTAAAACAAATTTAAAATTTAATTTTTTTCACTTTCTATTTTAAATTTAATATACTTTTTGAAATTTAAATATTTTTGTCACACCACCATAAAATAAAATTAAAAATTGAGTGATCTAGTTTAACTTTGACAGCTAACCAATAAACATAAATACACCCAATAATCAAAAATTTGATTCCTAAATATTCCCAATAAACCAAAATTTAATTTTTTTTTGTTACCAACTTCATTCGTTAAAATTTGACGATTCGCTTTATTTCATAATAGCAATATTCGAAGCGTATCGAATAATTAAATATCGAATTTTTCGAAAGCGAATAATGTTTCATAATAGACCCCCAGGAAAAGCTCGAACAGTGCTGAATCATCGGGCAAAGCCGATATTTTAACTGCTAACAAAACCGCGATAATCAAGCAACTGGATTAAGCCCGAAGAGTCTAAATTATTCATCGTTTCCAAATGTGCAACTAGTAAACTGACGAAAGCAACGATGTTATTAACGACATTATTCAGTTAATCGACTCACTATTTGTCGTGTTGTAGACAAATTTGGAAATGAATTTTCTTTACACGATACAAGAGTACCAGTACGACAAATAAATGCACGCACACAAGAGAATATTGATTTGGTAGCAGCAATCCAAATTTATAGATTCCACGTCGTTCTCAACAATTAAATCGTTCTCAAACAACAACATGGAGAATTTAAAAAAAAAAAATTGGATTTACATCCTTACAAAATTCAACTGGTTCAAGAACTCAAGCCATCAGACCACCATAAACGACGATGAAGCTCATTTTTGGTTAAAATCCAGACAAAACTGTTCAGACACCATTACGTTCAGATAAGGTCACTGTGTGGTGTGCAATTCATGCAGGTGGAGTGATTGGTCCATCTCCATATTTCTTTGAAGAAAATGGTCGAAGAGTAACAGTCAATGTAGAACGATACAGAACAATGTTAAATGATTTTATTTCCTGCTGTTGTTGAGAATAATCTGGAAGATATGTGATTTCAACAAGAGGGTGCCACCTGCCATGCAGCCACCATAACAATCGATTTATTGAAAACAAAATTTGGTGATGAAATTATCTCAAGATTTGGTCCATTTGATTATCCTCCCAGGAGAAGTCGTGGTGGTCATTTAAATGATGTTATTTTCCATACATAATGGCATAATGTAACATTTCAAATAAAAAAAAAAATTTTGGTCTCACTGAATAATTTTTGCGTTTTTTTTAATTTTTAAATTGTATCATTCTTATTGGAAACCCCTTTATATACTATAGTGTGTAATGTACATACATATATGTATAAATATAAATATGTATTTTTATTTTAATGACGCTTCTTGTTGCATTGAATACGTAACTGAATTTTTTTGATATGAATTGTATTAAATAAAATACGTACTATGGCTGCGGGCCAATAGTCAGGTAAAAGTCAATTTTAAGTAAATTTTTCGGTAAATTAATTTATTTTCAAAAACTCTATATAACTCATAGTAAACGATTTACTCGACGATTGGCCCGCAGCCTATGTATGTACATTGAAACCTAAAACTAGACCTTAATTTAGAGAAAATTTGGCTAAGAACTTTCGAGAGACGGAAACTTCCCAGTGGCGGAAATTTTATTCGGCCCCGCATGATTCCGGCTTTTACAAGTTTCACTGTAACTAGATTTTTCCACTCTTCTGTAATAAACCGATAAAACACGTTGAGTGAAGTTTATGCCATCACCTACCCCCAAAGAAGAAAGATTTAGGAAACTATTTACGCCCTAATTTTAGAAGTTAACACCTTCAAATGTGAATATAGGGAAATGCGTTACATTATAATTTCGTTCACATGTTTCGATTCTACTAACCAGGTTTCGCTATCGTCCTTAACAAGCAACAAGACACAATGAATGAAATTCGTGCCATCACCGTGATATTTTAATATTGAAAAATGATTTGTCATAATTTTGCTCAGTTTTGTCCCAAAATCAAATAAAGTATAACAATAATGCTGATACGTCAGAAGTTAGTTTTTCGAAATTAGCTGCGGGTGACGGTCTCTTTATCGTAAACAATTTATCGTGTTTCAATTTTACCGTGAACACAATTTGACGTGTGGACAATTTACCGTATGCCAGTTTATCGGAGCTTGTAAAATTGACCGTAAACAAAATTGTAAAAAATTAAGTGTCTTTGGTTTATAAAATTTTATTGTATTCTGCCATTTATTAATCAGTTAAGATGGGATTGGATATGTTACATGGCAATAAGATTCGGAACAGAACTCGGTCATTTTTTAATCCATTATGGTGAAATTGGACAAGGCCATTTAGTATTATTATTGTGTGTTATTATGTAAAAATTTAGTATATTATTAAATATAATAAAAATTTTCAGGCCAACTGAGATATACCTAGAGATCTAAACATAACCTCAGGTATATAAGGTGTTAGTTGGGGGCCACTTCAGTTAGAAAATATATTCAGATGCTCCCCATCCAGGGGAGGGGCCAAAATTAAGGAGGGTGCTGAATTCAGTATCATAGACCGGGCCTAATTTTATTCAGAGGTCAGGCCTAATTTTATTAACTCAGAATCTTTCTAGCCAGCCCTGGTTTTTCAACAGCAGATAACTTCGTGGCCGTGCACACAACAACTCAAAAGTTTCAGATTTACTCAGACTCAGACTTTCAGATTTACAAAGTTTCATTCTTATTATTTAAAAGATTTTTCTGCAAAATTGTTATAAATGATTTCGATTTAAATGTGACTTTAAATAACTCCTCCGGAAAGGAGTCGACAGCTGTCAAATCTCACGACCTCAGTCAATTAATAATGCGTTCATCACAACGCTTGGTGACGAACGATATTTTTTGCCTTCTTGTCTGGAGAGAAAATGAATAGCGCTGATGGTTTATCGACTCTCGAAAAAACCCGGCAATTCAAGGTTTATTCCACATACTTCCAACGATTGGCCTTGAGATTTATTAATCGTCATTGCGAATGCAAGGCGAATCGGAAACTGAACACGCTTAAATTGAAACGGCAAGTCGGGTGGAATCAGTAGTATTCTTGGAAACAAAACATCCTCACCTTTGTTCTCTCCTGTAATTATCGTTGCTTCAATCAAGTTGCTCATTATAGCTTAACAGCTAGTCTTGTTTTATTGCATAGTTGTGATTGGTGCAGGTTGCGAAACATGATTATCACGGCAGTCCTTGCAATTCCAATGAAATCAGAAGTTCAATTAGATAATTGACGACTTCATCTACATCTGTAATGGAATTGATCTACTTAAATGAATGTAATTGGCCACCGATTTGACTTTGAATTTTTATATTCATAGTCTACGTCCTTATTTTTCACTGCCTAAATGGCTCGTTCGCAATATTCACTTTCGTGATCAATTCTTCTTTATAGATTATGAATTGATCAAAAATAGGTAAAACGAAACGAGGCCAGTCCGCCAGAAGCGTCAACCTGAATTTGTCATTGCCAAAATCTAATGTCGTGCTTGGAAATCACGTCCGCTGATTCGTCATTTTGTAACGCGACTCGCTTCAAGCAAGCGTTTCTTTCATCAGCACCTGTTGATCTTGGAATGAATAGCATTTGGCGAAGATCGCCGGTCAGTAGAATCATCGTCTCTCCAAAAAAGTCCTGATTATTGCGCAAATCTTTCAACGTTCGATCGAGTGCCTCCAATGCTGGTTTTGCGCCATCGTATGCTCATCCCAAATTCATATTTTGCAATTCTGTAGTACTTTCGCTGCATTTGCTGCCGTGAATAAGCCCGTTGACCATTCTCTAAGTGCACAACTAAATGGACCACAGTGGGTCGATGTTTATGTATCGAAAATGAAAAGATTCTCCAAACTGCATCATTGCTGCTGATATATCTTCCCACCTGATATCGTGAAACTTCATCGTTGGCATCAGGAGCTGCAATACCAATTACAGACAGAACGCTTCCTTCCGTGACGTACTTACAAACGGGTTTGGCGGACTTGACTGAATTGCAGTACTCAACATTTCATTGTGCTTTGTATGTTTTGGAAAGCAAAATGTACTTTGTATGTTTTGGTGCTGTTGTAGACTACCACGTCCTTATTTTTGACTTTCAACGATATACGGTTCAGGCGCCATTCGTTGTAGAGCGACTACGAAACAGGGGGTACTCGTATTGCCCAGTTGTGCTCGTCAATAATTTTTTTTTATATTTGATCGTAATACAAAATTGTATTATCTGCCCATCCCCAGGATGGGGAGCATCTGAATATATTTTCTAACTGAAATGGTCCTTAACTAATACCCCATATATCTGAGGTTGTGTTTAGATCTCTAGGGATCTTTCAGTTAGCCGGAAATTTTTTAACAAATTTAATCATAAATTTTATTAACTGGCCCCTCCATTGGATGGGGAGTATGTAAATATATTTTCTAATTGAAATGGTCCCCAACTAACACCTCATATACCTGAAGTTGTGTTTAGATCTCTAGGTATATCTCAGTTGGCCTGAGAATTTTTATTATATTTGGCCATAATACTAAATTTAATTTACTGGCCCCTCACCTGGATGAGGAGCATCTGAATATGTTTTCTAATTGAAATGGCCCCCAACTAACACCTTATATACCTGAGGTTGTGTTTAGATCTCTAGGTATATCTCAGTTGGCCTGAGAATTTTTATTATACCGGGTGTTTCTATTAAACTAAGACGATCAAATATCTCGAAAAATAGCCACTCTACGGAAAAAATGTCCATAATCAAAATTTAACCATACCGCGGGGAAATACATTAGTGCAAAAAAATAGTCCCCCACCCCTGCTTTGTAGGTGGGGCGGGGGTAACTTTTAAACTAAGATAGGAAGCCATATTTTTTATTGCAGATACGGATTCTACGACTAAAAGTACGTATGATTTGAATGAAATATTTTGTTCGGTTCATGATAGATAGCGTTGTAATCGACGAAATTCAATTTTTCTAATTTCTTCTTCTTAGAACACACGCATTCGATTCTGCAATACGTTTGAAATAAAAAACATCACGTTTTCATTGGAAATACTCGAAATTCGTCATCAAAACTATTTATTCAGTTTTGTAAATCACATTTAACGTTTGTGTTATTTCTTATCTTCATGTTTTTCGTAATTGCAAAATAAACGATAAAATACTTTAGAATGGAGCGTTTAACTGTGCCAGAGAAAATTTAAATGGTTCTGGTTTATGGAGAAGCTGGCAGAAATCTTGAAAATGCTGTTGCTATTTACGCTCAACGTTTTCCGGATAGGATTCATACACGTGCTTCATTTGGCCGTACTATCAAACAATTTATTACTGATGAAAATGTTCAACCGAAAAAGAGGACCCGTAGAGCAACAGTCTCTGGAGAAAATAATGAAATTTCTGTATTGGCAGCAGTGGCTCATAATCCTCATGTTAGTACACGAGAAATAGTTCGCGATTCCGGATTGTCCCTCACCAGTGTTTGGAGAATTTTAAAACGGCACAATCATCCATATCACGTGTATTTACACCAAGATCTTCATGGCGCTGATTTCCAAAATCGGGTAGTTTTTTGTCAATGGGCACGTGAACAAAATAATACAACAAAATCCCAATTTTTTTCGTTGCGTAATGTTCTCTGACGAATCGTTTTTTACAAACCATGGAACGGTTAATCGACACGACATGCATTATTGGAGTGTTACAAATCCGCACTGGCTTCGTCAAGTTGAACATCAGCGTCCTTGGGCTGTCAACGTGTGGTGTGGAATAATTGGCAACAAACTCATAGGCCTTCACATTATTGAAGGCAACTTGAATGGTCAAATGTAAAGAAAATTTTTGGAAAATGAACTGCCAATATTACTTGAAAATTTGAGCTTAGAAGTGAGACGGAACATGTGGTTTCAACATGATGGTTGTCCTGCACACTATTCGGTGGTGGCACGTGAAATACTTGATCGTGATTTCAATGGTCGCTGGATCGGTAGAGCTGGTCCGATAAATTGGCCCGCCAGATCACCAGATCTTACTTCGCCAGATTTATTTTTGTGGGGCTATCTCAAAGACAAATTTTACAAACAAGAACCAACAAAACCTGAGAACATGATTGAGCGAATCAGAAATGCATGTGCTGAAATTCAACCAAACACACTTCTCAGTTGTGTACAATCATTTGAAATGCGTATTAATAAGTGTATTGAAGTCGCAGGCAATCATTTTGAACACTTATTTTAAGCTAAAATTATTTTATTCACCTGCCATTTACATTAATAAATTGTTTTGATGACGAATTTCGAGTATTTCCAATGAAAACTTGATGTTTTTTTATTTCAAACGTATTGCAGAATTGAATTGCGTGTGTTCTAAGAAGAAGAAATTGAAAAAAAAGAATTTCGTCGATTACAACGCCATCTATCATGAACCGAACAAAATATTTCATTCAAATCATACGTACTTTTAGTCGTAGAATCCGTATCTGCAATAAAAAATATGGCTTCCTATCTTAGTTTAAAAGTTACCCCCACCCCACCTACAAAGCAGGGGTGAGGGACTATTTTTTTGCATTAATGTATTTCCCCCGCGGTATGGTTAAATTTTGATTATGGACATTTTTTCCGTAGAGTGGCTATTTTTCGAGATATTTGATCGTCTCAGTTTAAAAGAAACACCCGGTATTTGGTCATAATACTAAATTTAATTTACTGGCCCCTCCCCTGGATGGGGAGCATCTGAATATATTTTTTAATTGAAATGGTCCCCAACTCACACCTCATATACCTGAAGTTGTGTTTAGATCTCTAGGGATATCTCAATTGGCCTGACATTTTTTATTATAGTTAATCATAATACTAAATTTTATTAACGAGCCCTTCCCCTGGATGGGGTGTATCTGAATATATTTTCTAATTAAAATGGTCCTCAACTAACACCTCATATACCTGAGGTTGTTTTTAGATCTAGGGATATCTCAGTTAGCCTGAAATTTTTTATTATATTTGGTCATAATGCTAAATTTTATTAACTGGCCCCTCCCCTAGATGGGGAGCATCTGAATATATTTTCTAACTGAAATGGTCCCCAATTAGTACCCCTTATCTTTAAGGTTGTGTTAAGATCTCTAGGGATATCTCAGTTAGCCTAAGAATTTTTATTATATTTGGTCATAATAATACAAAACTTTATTAACTGCCTCTCCACTGAATGGGGAGCTGATATTATATGATACTATATGATATTATTAACAGTAACAATTTTGGCGGTGCAGGTTTAATTGTAAGCGGAACCGTCCTTGATATCAGAAACTGTAATGAAATCGGGATTTGTTGTAATAAATTGTAATAAATGTGTAACAATTTATGGTATTGGTTTAACCCTTTAATTGCCCACCTACACATTTGTGTAGGCCACATATAATAATTCGTACTGAAAGAACGCCGCTTTATAATCCATAACAATCACCATTTTTTTGGTTTTTTCTTATGTTCTCTTTCTCTTCAGAAACAAAAAATTCAGTATTGTGTTGACATTTAATATGAAAAGTATTTAATTGTTTAACATGTCTGCGCAACAAAAATCATCTCAAAGTAAGTATTCACTTTTATAATTAATTAATTAATAATTTTTAATAATTTATGAAACGTTTAGCTCAAAAAATGACAGAGTAAATACAAAAATTAAATTTGTAAGAAAAAATTACTAGTAAATGTGTTTAATTCATTGGGAAAAATCATCCTACACAAGTGTGTAGGTTGGTAGTTTATGAAAAAAAATCATTTTTAACGTAATACATATTTGTGTAGCTTGGTAATCAGCTTGATTAATTTAGTTTATGTAAATAATGTGATTGTGTTTTTTTTATAGAAACGTTACGGTTCGATAATACAAAAAACAAGAAGAATTATTTAGAATTCTTAACGAGGACTCAGAATTAGAGGATCTCAGTGACGGTGATGAGGCAGAGAATGAGTATGAAGAAGTTCAAGCTCAATTAGTTGATACACTATAAAGTTCGAATGAGCCAATCGAACCGGAAACTTCGAACTTTGAGAATGAGGGAAATATCGAAGATGACCACGAACCCGTGCTAGAACACGATAATATTCAAGTTGCTGGTGAGTCAGCAAAACAGGGCAATAACCAACGTCGGCCATATTTGTGGAAAGATTTTCCATTCGCTGCGGTCGAGCAACAACCTCGATGCCATTTAGAATCAGCACGGTCTTCATCAAATTTATTGGCAATCGAATATTTTAAAAGATACTTTGATGACGCTCATTTTGAAAATGCGGCCCAATATACCAATATGTATGCACTTGCGGCAATGTCTCTGGAATTAACCACATCTGCAACTGAGATACAAATATTTTACGGGGCTCATTTATATTTTGGATGTATACCATTGCCTCTACTTAAACTGTACTGGCAACGAAGATTCCGCCAAGATATGGTTGCATCAAAAATATCAAGAAATAGATTGTTTCTGTTACGCAAATGTCTACATTATTTGGATAAAAGCATTGGCTCTGATGGATCAAATGTACTTTGGAAAGTTCAACCAATTATTCATGATTTTAGAAAACGTTGTCTGGAATTGCCACGTAATGGATATGATTTTTCAATAGACGGGCAGATGATACCGTTTACTGGCAGATGCCTTCGGCCTCTAAGACAATACGTCAAAAAAAAAGCCACGGCCAGTTGGGCTAAAACAATTTGTCATCACCACTTCGTCAGGATTGGTTGTGGACTTTGAAATCTATCAAAGTGAGGTTTGAATGTCATTATGATTTGTGTTCTTATATTTTGTTATTTTAGGCACAACAACTCGCCTACCTAACCGAGATTTAGGCTTAGTACCAGCAGTTGTCCTACGATTAGCAGAGACAGTTCCGGAAGGTAGCTTCCTATACTTTGATAGATATTTTACTACGATACCCTTGTTAGATAAACTAAGGGAACGTAATAAATATGGAATTGGAGTTATCCAAGTAAATCGGATTCGAAATATTCGATTTCCGCTTGACAAGGATATTCAGCGAGGTGAAGCGCCCGAACGATGCCGCGGAGACGACAAAATCGTAACCGTTAAATGGAAAGACACCAAATGTGTTGTTATGGCTTCAACAGCATTTGGAAAATATTCACTATCGTTAGTGAACAGATGGAGCAAGACGATCAAATGATGGAATATTACTGATCATGGATTAAAACCAGAAAATGGCCATTAAAAGTTGCAATCCATTTTCTTGATCTAACAGTGGTTAACTCCTGGATGGAATACAAAATGGATTGTCTGTCCAACGGATTACCAAAAAATAAAATTAAAAATTTGTTTGATTTTCGAATGGAAATAGCTGAAGCATTGCTTGCTTCTACATCAAAACGAAAATATGATAGCTTCGAAGAAGACGATGAACTTAGCCCAAAGCCAAACAAATTTATGATATACGCGCCACATCCTCCGGATAGTGTCCGATTCGATGGTTATGAACACTGGCCAATAATGGACAATTTAGCAACTGTTCGTGCTTGCAGACTTGCTTCATGCAAAAAAGGAACCCGGGGCCGATGCGTAAAATGCAACGTGCATTTATGTCTTACGCAAGGTAGTTGTTTTAAAGACTATCATTTAAAATTCTAAAACAAGGGACAATAATTGCCTGTTTTAGAGGTCCAGCAATACGAAACAATGTGATTTAATTAATAATTTTCCATATATATTTGATAGGTAAATGAATATGATAAATCCTATACATATTTTGTTATTTTTAAATAAAAGAAATGTTTTGAACTAAATTTTTATTCTCAAATTAACTTTAGTTTTTTTGTCAAGCCTTAAAATCCAGGCTACACAAATGTGTATGTCCCTTGGCAGGAAAATGGAAAATGATAATATTATTTTTGTTGCACTTTCCGGTTTAGATTCTTGCTCCAAAGATGCACTGCAAATTTTATCGCGGTACCCCTATTTTCAAATTTTGGGTCTTAAAGGGTTAATTGAGGCAGGCTAATTTGGTCGGTACATGTTTAAAGCGCCGTTTTTTTAGTATATTTGGTCATAATAGAAAATTCTATAAATAGTAGTCACTCCTGGATGGTGAGCTCCTATTTTTTTTTTTTTTTTCTAATTCACCTTGATATTCAAGTAACAGTCCATATACTATAATTTGTGAATAGATTTCTAGGCATATCTTAGTTGATCTAACAATTATAAAAATATTTTTGGTTATAATACAACATTCTATAAATTGCACTCAGAGAAAAACTTGAGTCAAAAGAAACAAAAATCTGAGTCTATTTTACCAAAATCTTGGTGATTTTCGATCAACCAAATGTCTTAGGTAAAAAACGAACAAGATCTTAGTTGAATAAAATTTTAATTTAAAATAACCAAATCCTGGTTATTTAATTTATAACTTAGTTAATATAACCAAAAACATAGAAGAAATAGCTAGAATTTAAATCTTAGTTTATATGACAAAACTTATAGGTCAAAATAACTAATTAAGATAATCCAAAATACTTGGTTAGTTATAACAAGAATATTTTTCACTTAACAAATTTTTTTTTGGTTAAATTAAACAAAACTACGTACCAACATCCTGGTAACTCAAATTTCACTTACTTTTTGTAGTAACCAAGTAAAAAAATACCATGTTTCTAAATTAAACAAGAGATTTGGTTTATCTAGCTCAGAATTTTGTGTTAAAACAACCAAATTAATTTAACTAAGTATTTGGTAGTAATATTTTTTCTGAATGTGATCTCATCCCTACATAAGGATGTCCTCACTATTTTTATTTCTAACGTGAGCCCCAACTAATAATTCATATTCCTCAGGCTGTATTTAGATCTCTATAGATATCTATTGTGGCCCTAACAACTCTCATTATATTTGTTACCATTTTTAAAAATAGGAGTTCCCTGCTTTTGGAGCTAGGTATTATATTTTCTATTTTCCCACCCATTTTACCCGAGTGTGGATTATAATTTCTCCAGTTATCTCATTTAATTTCAATAATTCTTCCTTATGTAGTTCAGTGTGTAGTGTTTGTTACTAATCTGCCTCGGATACCAATTTTCTAGTTGTTTTTTTTTAAATTTTATTAACCGCAATATTCTTATTAGTGAATATTGATTAATGAAATGGTAAATATGTATATTATAATTTCTCCCGGGTTATTTTGAAGGTAATTGCCAATTATTTAAAATAAAACTAATAAATTAAGAGTTACGTTTATTCCGCTTAATACAGGCATCATTTTGATATGCACCAATACATATAAACGTTTAGCATAGATTTAGTAAAAACTTCACACTGCTAAGTTTTTGCTAATTTTTTTTACTAGTAAAACTTTAGCAGTAACTTCACATGCATTCAACTTGATAGTAGTACCGCATGCAAACACTGCTAAAAATCTCGGCATGACTTTAGATGCTAAACTTAGATGGAACCAATGCCTCCTAAACTACAGGCCTCATACACCAAATGATGACGACACGCTATGTCTACATTGTTGTTTCTTTCTCTAGTTATTTTGTTAGTGTAAATATCTTAATATTATTAATGCGCAGTCTCAGTTTAGACATAAATTGACATCATGTGCAAAAAATGAGAGTAGTAAGAGACTTGTAGTTTAGAAGGCATTGATGGAACGATCATATAAAAAGAAGAGAGAACTAAACATTAAATTTAGAAAAATGCATTGGCTTTTAGGGAGACAATGTGATCCATACAAATCCGGAAATTTGTATGGACATATAGTAGCTAAGTCTGGGGTTGTGCCAGGAAGACAAATATCAAAATCATACAAACAGTTCAAAATAAAATCTAAAGCTTGTCGCGGATAAAATTAAGCATCATGCAACAAAACAGCTACAATGTATGCACCAGCGTGAAAATCTGGACATACGCTGTATGCTGACTAGCACACTAACAAGACTGCAAAAAACCAAAACAATGGACTTATCGCGACCAGGAGGTCAGTAGACTTACTGTGGCCAAAAATCTGAGGAGTTACACGAAAAAAAAAATATATTGTGAGTAAATGGCCTTTTTGTTTTCTATGACTATAGAAAGGTCGTAAACATTGTATAGATGCCATTAAAAATAATATTTTGTCCGAAAAACCGAACAAATCTTAAATAAATTAATATCACAGACGATTTTAAAATACTTCTTAAAACAACAAATATCATTATATTTGACCACTTTACTTGACCTATATATTTCTCACCTACTCCTAATAGACACTACAGTCATTACCCTGTTTTGCAAATCGTTTGTAACGATCACTTCCATAACCTATATAATTTTAACTTATACACCAACATAAAACTATCACTTATTACTAGAATACACGTAACCATAAATATATAGTTTAGTGTGATTAACTAACTGGATATATAATTATATCGCAAAGAAATTGTCTCTATTAAAAAACATAACAAACATACTCTTAATATATGTTGTCTTCTTAAACTCGAAGAGACAAGAAAAAAAAGTTTTCCGTTTATTTTTTTAACATTACATACTTAAGTATAAATAGAAAATGATCTACTTTCTTATGCGCTCGGTATGTTTGTGTTATGTATGTAGGTATACGACTGGTATATGTAATCTGTTGACATCTCATGCAATTTTTCCTGAAGGCAGCGGTTATTTTCATATCTTGTAGTTTAAAAGAAAAACTGGTACGTCTGCATGTGTGTGTGTGACTTCGTCTATCTATTTAGAAAAACTATTTTTTTTTTATTATATAAAATACCTTTTAATTATAGCGCGCGCATATTTAGAAGAAACATTTTATACAATCTAAAAATATATAAAATCTTTAATCTAAATTTTTTTAGTCTTAAAACTATAAAAAAAACCGGAATATCGGTTTAAGTGTATTAGAAAACTATTTGAGATACGTACGTAACTAGCGGCAGCGGTAGCAACACAGATACAGAACACAGCCACCTCTTGATTTAATATACGTATACACATTTCTTAGATATATCAACATAGTTTTTTATGACACAAATTATGTAAGCGCTTTTCCGATTTTGTAAAGTAATTATGTTGTTATCGATATACAATTTTCACCGCATGGGAAAATTTGTTTTAAACGATTATCGAATACCGATGTCTTGATCAAACGTTCGATCGTGTTTTGTATTTGAAATGAAATTTTTTTCACACGTTGTACTCTGGAAATCATGCGGTTTGTATTTAATTTGGGAGATGGACGCGGTATTTGGCAGAATGAAGTTTGATTAATAGCGTAAAGCAGATCTGTTTTATGTTCTATATATGGTGTTGTGATCGACTTAATTCGATCAGTCGTGAGAGGCTTAAAATATAAATTTTTGAAATTTGATGATTTTTATGTAAGCCAAAATCTTTTAAAAACTTGTTTTACGTCAACACAAACTTCGCTAAAATCTTAAAATTTTCTTTTCGAGACGATCAGTTGCGCAAATTATTCTACTAGCAGCATATCTTGCTGTATCCTGTACTACATTCGTTTGGAAAAGACGAAGACCGTAAAATCAATTAGCAAAACGAATATTAACAGCTTTCAAAGCTGATTATGAAATTTCAACCAATCTTGAATTTTTAATAGATATCAAAACATAACTACGAGTGATGTAGCCATTAGCCAATGTTGGTATATGAGATTTAGACAATTTGTCTCCAGCTTTGCTTCTTAAGCATTGCAAAGGTGTTAAATATGTGTGTGGTGTCGTACGATTTAGAAGCTTTCTTCAGCAGCTGTTTCCCCTTCCAATTAAATTGGTTGAGACGTTGCAGTCAGACATGATTCAGTAATTCGAGTATATTTTCGATGAATTCAAATTCGATGTTCACTTTACCAAATTATTTTCAGACAACATAAATACGGTATCAAATGCTTCGTATGAAATAATGATCAATTACGTCCACTTTATCATGCAGAATGAAGAGTAAAATTATTTGTGAACTTTTAACCAAATCCAGGAGGGGGGAGGGGCGAAAACAATTTCACCAACAACGTCAAGCAGCCGTTTCTTCCGTTAGAACAAATTTGACTGACCACATGGGAACAGCATAAAAGTAATTGTAAAAATGGACGAAAAACGACATCATACACCCCTTCGGCATTCCAGTACGCCTCATCCAGCAGCATCATGCACATTTCAGGAGCCCTGACCCTGAGACTTGGATAGGATTCATTGAATCAGTTATTCATTAATCTGAAGTTAAATTGATTATGTAACCTTAGAAATAAGCCGACTAAATACCTCAATGAGACGTAGCGTTTGCAAAATAAATAAAAAAATTAATAAAACCACATCTGAACGTCTGAATACGTAAAAACGTTATGAGCTTCACAAAAGCGGCTCCACCGACGAAATTTGTGCTTTACATAGAATTATGATTTTTATAAATTTTCATTAATAAAATGAGGAAAAACAAACTAGCCCCTAAAAGATACTATTTTGAACATACAAAATACAGATGTATACCGTTCAATAATATTTTTGTTGAACAACAAATTAAAAAATGAAATAATTTATTAAAAAATCCAAGAATAAGCATTTCAGATAGCATATTCCTGTCACGCATGTTCATTGTCATCCGAAAAATATAGAGGCTGAATTTGTGCTAATCCAGAATTGGCCCAATTCCGTTGAACAACAAAGACCGTTGAATGAACGATTTTCTGACAAAAAGTGTTCTACAAACCAATAAAGTTGGCACTTCTCATTGTTCATTCAACGGTCTTTGTTGTTCAACGGAATTGGACCAATTCTGGATTAGCACAAATTCAGCCACTATATTTTTCCGATGGCAATGAACATACCTGATAGGAATATGCAATCAGAAGTGCCAACATCATTGATTTCTAGAACTTTTTTTGTCAGAAAATTGTTCATTCAACGGTCTTTGTTGTTCAACGGAATTGGGCCAATCCTGGATTAGCACAAATTCAGCCTCTATATTTTTCGGATGACAATGAACATGCGTGACAGAAATATGCTATCTGAAATGCTTATTCTTGGATTTTATAATAAATTATTTCATTTTTTAATTTGTTGTTCAACAAAAATATTATTGAACGGTATACATCTGTATTTTGTATGTTCAATATAGTATCTTTTAGGGGCTAGTTTGTTTTTCCTCATTTTATTAATGAAAATTTATAAAAATCAGAATTCTATGATAAAAACAAACTTCGTCGGTGGAGCCGTTTTTGTGAAGTTTTAAAATTAGGCTTAAATTATTTCTGTTTTTTTCTAGAAATTGGGTTTTACTTTTTTCGTCTTTCAGGCGAACTTTAAATTTTCTTTTCCCGTTTTTTCGGCTCCAGGCCTAGCACTATTTTTTTCCCGTGAGCACTATTTAGCACAAATTGGGCTTAATCGGTATGCCAAGTTTCATTTTGAAATTCGGAAGTTTCCCTGCAACAGTTACCCACACGCTTCTAAGAACCTTTTTTCGGAAAAACCAAAGTGCTTAAGTTTAAATCAAGTGAAATATTTAGTGATGAGAGCCCTTATAAAATAAAAATGACAACCGCAGTAATTCAAACTATTATAAAATAGATTATTATTGGGACTACAAATTAATTCGGTCCGTTTCCAAAAAGTAGCTCTGACTATAATAAATTTTTTATAGTGACAACTGATTTCGTTGTTTCAGACAGATTAGACATCTGCCGTTAACATTCAGTTTGTATTGCTTTGAGCTTCATACAAAACGTGTTTTTTTTGCGGTGCTGAATAAGTTAAGATCACAAAATCCGATAACTAAACAGCATTTGCGGGAAGTGCTAATTTTGTGTTTTAATTGGAAGCTGATGCACATCGAATGCTTGTGGAAGTTTACGGTGACAATGCTCCAACCGATAAATCATGTAGAGAATGGTTTCAACGCTTCAAAAATGATGATTTCAGTGTTGAATATAAGCCTCGCATAGGACTGCAAAAAAAATTCGTAGACGATGAATTAGAGCCATTGCTCGATGAAGATCCTACTCAAATGCAAGAATAGCTTGTCGATACATTGGGAATGATCCAACAAACAGTTTCCGTGCGATTGAAATCTATGGGGATGATTCAAAAGCAATTGGGTCCCTTATGAATTGAAACCAAGAGACGTGGAAAAGCGATTTTTTTCTTGTGAGCAGCTGCTTCAAAGGCAAACAAGAAACCGTTTTTTTACATCAAATAGTGACTGGTGACGAGAAGTGGATCTTCTACGATAACTCCAAGAGGAAAAAATACTATGCTTTGCCCAGCCAATCGTTGCTATCGACCTCAACCTTAATCTACCTTCGACCTCGAAGGTTATGCTGAGTATCTGGTGGGACCAAAGAGGCGATGTGTACTACGAGATGCTATAACATGATGATTCCATTACGGGCGAGTTGTACAGACTATAATCAATTCATTTGAGCTGTGCATTACGAGAAAAACGGAATATTAGGAAAGGTATGATAAAGTCATTCTTCTGCATGACAAAGCTCGACCTTACGTTGCCAAAGTCGTAAAAAAATACTTGGAAAGGCTCAAGTAGGATATTTTACCACACCCGCAGTATTCTCCGGCCATGGCGCCTTTTGATTAAAGATGAAAAAATTTTCCGAGATGGGATTAGAAAATTGCCTGAGAGGTGGGAAAAAGCCATAAGCAGCGATGGACAATATTAAAATTAATCTGTTCATTCATTTTATTTTAAAATAAATGCATTTTAAAACATTAAAAAAACGGACCTAATTAATTTGTATTACCAATAAAATATTTGAATTTTGAACCAATGAAAACGTAGCACATCAAAATGATTAATTTCAGCAATTCCGACTGACTTAAGTTCAGCAAAACAACGAACTTTGTTTTACCCTGGCTGAAAGTTATCATAGAGAGCAGCCTAGAACGCTGTCACATTCCTAGTAAATTGAATACACCTAAGGCGGGGAAAAGGTTTCATTACAATCCCAAAGACTTTAGGCCTATATGTTTAGCCTTTTCCCTACTAAAAATTATGGTAAGATTGATAGAAGCCCAAATTAGGAGTTCGGTTGGGTTAAATAGGCCTTCAAAATCCAGACATGCACATTACAAACGGAAATCTGTGGAAACTGCTCTCCACTCCCTTATTGCTCCTATCGGGAAGTAAACATAAGAAATACTAAAAGATAACATTTCTGGATATAAACAAGACTTTTAACGGCGCCAGACCACAGGCGATCACGCAGGCATACCTCCTCTTTGTGCGTGGATGGCACACTCGGAGGCTGGGTAGATCAAATGCCTAAAAACAGGATCGTGACGGCCAGCCTGGGTGGGTTTTCCAATAGCAAATTTGTGAGTAGAGGGACAAAACATAAATGAGGTATTATTAAACCTGGGAGGGGACGGTTTCAAATGCAAATGATATTGCAATTGGTATGTCTGATAACTATCCGTGTATCTTAAGATCCAGTCCTGTAGGACAACCACCCTAACCAAACTTAAACTTTAAAGAAGAATTTAAATCATTTAAAGAAGAATTGCATATCGGAACCGAATCGGTTTACTGCTTCGAACGCGGACTCCATTATGAGCAAGTAACATATATGCTCGGACCAAGTTAAGCAGTAGAGAACGATATTTGATGGAACATAAGCGTGAAGAATACGGACTAACCAGATGAGCGCTCAAGCTGAAATATATTAGATGTAAGCGTCAAAAGTAGCCATACAATGGAGACAAGGCAAACATGACTTATTGTAAAACTCTTTTTTCCGACTTATGGAATCAACGGCCGCCCGCCTTGTCTCAACAAACAGGTGGCCTTTTTAGTTTAGTCTCGTTAAATAACTGTCTTGTTACACGACAAGTATGAGACATGTCATGTACCGTTCTTCTCTCATAACAAAGTTTACATAATTACATTGTACCAGGTAATTTTTAGAACGGCGTAAGTAAACCAATAATTGTCCTCGTTAGACGACAAGTGTAAGACATGTCATATGCAGTTCTTCTTTCATAACAATGTTTTAAGCGAAACATGTACGACATGTCTTCAACGTTTTTCATTCTATCACGTAGTTCTTAGAACATCCTAGATAACATACATATATGACCCCACGAGGAGAGCTTGGCGCCCATTGCTTCTCGAATCCAAATTATCATTACACCTTGTTGAGTAATGTTTGCAATGTGAGAGGAGTCGGTAAAAATGTAGGGTAATTTGCTTCTCTCTTGGGCTGGAATCTTGAAATGTATCTATACCTTCCGGAATGTTCTCAATCATAGCAGTGCAAACTCTGTCATTCTGGGAGTTGTGAGATTTCTCTAGAGAAAATAACTTCTAAATAATAAATAAAATTCATCTCCAGCGTTCTGTGCTAAAATATGTTTGGATCGTGCATGGCACTTCATTTTTAAGGGCTCTGAAACTTCATGAACGTAAATTTTTGAAAGACTTTAGCTTTTGAAAAGATTCACGGTTGATTTGTAATTCTTTAACCCATTCGCGCAAATGACGGCTATAGCCGTCTAATTTTTGTTGATATATATGCAAATGACGACTATAGCCGTCCTGCATATTTTAATTAATGGACAATTTTTATTTTCCATTTTGCGATTATCGATTATGATGGGATTGGGTATGTTGGATGGAAATGGGATTCTAAAATAATTTTGGGAAGAAATTCTGGAATATGGCCATCTGGGACGGAACTCGTTCAATTCTTAACCGATTATGATGGGATTGGGTATGTTGGATGGAAATGGGATTATAAAGGATTTTTGGAAGAAATTCTGGAATATGGCCATCTGGGACGGAAGTCAGTAGTTTCTTAACCGATTATGGTGGGATTGAGTATGTTGGACTGAAATGGGATTCTTAAATGATTTTTGGAAGAAGTTCTGGAATATGGCCACCTGGGACAGAAATTGGGCATTGTGGATGAAATGATATTATGAAATAATTTTTAGAAAAAGTTCTGGAATGTGGCCATTGGATTATGCACTATTATATTGCAAGGAGCTCAAAAATGTAAATTGTCGCTTGGTTTTAAAGGTTCTGAAGATCTCATGATCTTAGAAGAAATTATATTCCATGTTCCCTTGAATAATTTTCGAGGTCGTTGTTGATAAGAATAATATAAATTTATCAAAGCCCTTTGTGTAGTTCATAACGTGATTTTTTGTGAGAGTAAGTAGTTAACCTCTCGCTCAACCCACTAATCCTATGAGTGGGGCACGTACTGGTGATAGATGTTAAGGCATTTTGCTATACTAGAAACATGTTAGCATCACGAGCCGCTTGCTGTAAGAAAACCGGCTGCTTATTATCTAGTTCCTCCCTAGTTTAAATTACCGAGTTTCGTGGCGATATTCCAGAATTTCTTAAACAGAATTCCTTTTCCATACCCAGTCTCATCATAATCGGTTAAGAAATGACCGAGTCCAGTCCAGGGTGGCTATATTCCAGAACTTCTTCCAAAAATCATTTAAATATTAAGGACAAAGCCGTAACTACTATGGCTGTAAATCTGAAAATCTGAAATGGACGAACATATATAAATAATATATGACACGTTAAAAACACCCAGTCGCAACTTTTTTACTGGTTACCACCAGAAATCGAACCCCCGAGTCACAGAGCAAGCACACTACTTACAAAGCTAACGAGGGCGACTTTAAGAATCCCATTCCAATCCAACATACCCAATCCCATCGTAATCAGTTAAGAATTGAATGAGTTCCGTCCCAGATGACCATATTCCAAAACTTCTTCCAAAAACCATTTAAAAATCCTATTTCAATCTAACATACCCAATCCCATTATAATCGGTTAAGAAACTACTGAGTTCCGTCCCAGATGGCCATATTCCAGAACTAATTCCAAAAATCATTTAATAATCTCATTTCCATCCGGCATACCCAATCCCATCATAATCGGTTAAGAATTGTACGAGTTCCGTCCAAGGTGGCCATATTCCAGAACTTCTTCTAAAAATCATTTAAGAATCCCATTTCAATCCAACATACCCAATCCCATCATAATCGGTTAAAAAACTACTGACTTCCGTCCCAGATGGCCATATTCCAGAATTTCTTCCAAAAATCATTTTAGAATCCTATTTCCATCCAACATACCCAATCCCATCATAATCGATAACCGAAAAATGGAAAATAAAAAATTGTCCGTTAATTAAAATATGCAGGACGGCTATAGCCGTCATTTGCCTACATATCGCCAAAAATCTGACAGCTATAGCCGTCATTTGCTCTGCAGAGAAAAATGATGTGATGAGCAAATGATGGCTATAACCGTCGCGAGTTTTCATGCAAAAACTGTGAGAAAATGTAATAATTTTCACTTCCAAACATATAAAGAAGGCTTAATTTCATATGGCAGTCATAATCAATTGAAAAAAAAGTGTGTTTCTGGGCACGTTCATCAATATAAAAGTGTGCGGGAATGGGTTAATTCTCTAGCTGTTTGCGTTACAGATCGAGCACAATAGCGGCGAATTCTATCTCTGTTGACTTTAATATTTGCTAGGCTCGTTTCTATGAGTTTGTGCCCCATTTTTTGGCAGCCACTCGTGCTACCTATTTCAGGAAGCAATCAATGGTATGATATACCATTATTCTGGTGACCACCGATTTTTAAAATTTTAAAAATGTTTCCTGGAGACAACACTGTCACGCAAGACGGGTCTATGACATATCTATCACGGGGCAAACGAAATGAATCCCATTTGGTGATGAGTGTGTCGTCAAAGAATTTCCTCCTGGGTAGATTAATTCAAAACTGAAATCGCCAATTTTCAAATAAAAGCAATATTTATGTGAGTTTTCCAAAATCATATTTCCTTCAAATTTCCAAGTAATATTACGAACATTTTATCCTTTAATTGCTTTGGTCATTTCTTAGCCGTTTTTAACAGATTATAATAAAATCCTGTTTGAGTACCGTAATAGGAATCCACATTTGGATTTGATTTTTAGCATCGTTTTGAAATATGAAAATCGAATTTGAAATAGATTAAAAAATGTCCTATGGTTCGATTTCAATATCACAAAACGAGCCAAATTTAAACTTTATTGGTTTAAATGACCAAGTTCTATTTAACATTGGCCAAATTCTAGAACGTAACAAAAAAGATCGAATTATTTTTGTTGGAGAAACAGAATGCAAGCTAAACTATTAAAACCCCGCCAAAAAAGTGCATTTCACATAGTTCGTGCAATATATAAGTTTTTAGAGGGAACCATAACAAAGCCAGCCGAAGCCACCAAAGTATATACTTAAAAAATTTGACAGATTTAGATAAAATTCCCGACATAGTAAAATGTATCAGGGAATTTTCAGGGCAACCAGGAGAATTTAGCTCCTGGCGTAAAAGCGTAGATCGGGTTCTACAGATCTATGAAAGTTTGAAAGGAACGCCAAAATATTATGGAATTTTAAGTGTTATTAGAAATAGAATTGTTGGCAACGCATGTTGCGCTAGAATCTTATAATACTCCCCTTTATAGGGAGAAAATTTCCAGATGTCTCACACTGCACTATGCGGACAAAAGAGACCTTAGAACTCTGGAATATCAAATGATGACGTTAATACAAGGCAATCAAACGATCCTTGAATTTTATCAGCGGGTATATTAATTCTAAATAAATTGTCCTGCATGAGCATGGGAACAGAATACCATAATAATTTAATCCAAAGTTATCGCGACAAGGCACTGCACACATTCATTAGGGGCCTAAAAGGAGATTTACCGCGCCTTTTAAGTATCCGAGAAGCTTCAGATTTACCACAAGCTCTACAATTATGTTTGAAATTACAGAATGTAGACTACAGGATACAATATGCCAATAGTATAGCTCACAAAATAGTCACCGAAGACCACCAATTCCTCCACCTTTGATTCCGAAAAGAAATACTCAACCTTTCTACTCACAGCTATTACAAAATCCCCAGAGCTATGCTAATCACAAACCAGTGCAATCGTTCAATCGATCTCCATTCGGGTCCAACCCACCAACCTAATCGACCTCAATTCGGTTTCCCAACTTGGCAATACCCAATGACACTACGTCCACACGAAAATCCGCAAGGGCAACCTTTCCCTCCACCGAAACCGCTATGTAAACCAACCCTTATGTCGGTAGATGGAAGCACACATTCAAAGCAGGTTAATTATAATAAAGAAAAAGTTAAAGTTACTCAAATTTTCCCATACCACGAACCGTAAAGGATCTCAGATCTTTTCTTGGCATGGCGGGATTATACCGTCGCTTCGTTAAGGATTACGCAAAACTTGCGAAACTCTTAACCTCGCTTTTAAGAGGGGAAGACGGACACGTGTCCAAAACCATTTCAAAGACAAAGCAGATAAACTTCACTGCAAAAGAGACAACCGCCTTCAATAAAATAAAATCCTCTTTAACTTCCAATGAGGTTTTATTATCGTTCCCCAATTTTGAGAAAGAGTTGCAACTCACCACGGACGCATCAAATTTTGCTCTAGATGCCGTCCTCTCACAGAATGGAAGACCAATTACATTCTTATCTAGAACATTAGATAAAACAGAGGAAAACTACGCCGCTAACGAAAAGGAAATGTTAGCGATAATTTGGGCACTGACGTCTTTAAGAAATTTCCTGTACGGAAGTAGAAAGGTGCAAATATTCACCGACCATCAACCTCTAACATTTGCCCTTTCCAACAAAAAATAACAATGCAAAGATGAAGCGGTGGAAAGCCATACTCGAAGAGTACAATTATGAGCTCAAATACCAACCGGGCAAAACTAACGTTGTAGCAGATGCTCTCTTGCGAGTAGCAATTCCTACAGACACAAATGCCATTAACACCACGCAACGTAGTGATGAAAGCTCACCGCATGATTTAATACCCCTAGTCGAAACACCGTTCAATGTTTTTAGAAATCAGATCATTCTGAAAGTAGGCAATGAAGACTCATACCAAATCCAAAACCCCTTCCCCAATTATGTGCGTCATATTATAACAAAACCAAATTTCAACAACACCGATATCATCAATATATTTAAAAGATATTTAAATCCCAGTACGGTAAACGGTTTGAACACTACGGAAGAAGTGATGGGTATCATTCAAGAAATATACCCAGTACATTTTAGGAATTATAAGATACGTTACGCTCGTAAAATGGTAACAGACATCACAAACCAAGACGAGCAAGACGAAAAAATACTGCTGACACACAAGCGAGCTCATGGTAACGCTGAGGAGAATAGAGTACAAATTATCCAAGACTGCTATTTTCCAGGGATGAGCAAGAAAGTCAGATTCCTCGTGAAGAAATGTAACGTATGTCGGGAAAACAAATATGACCGACATCCAAACAACCAAATAATTAATCCCACTCCTATACCTAACTACCCAGGACATACTCTGCATATGGACATTTATTCCACAGAAGGTGATTTAGCACTCACAGCCATAGATAAATTCACCAAATATGCCACATGCAGGATAATCAAATCTAGGGCCATAGAAGATATACGACAGCCACTTAGAGACATTCTTTTTTCTTTCGGTGTCCCTGAAATTGTTGTAATAGACAATGAACCATCCCTGAGCTCAAGCACCATAATATCCATGATGGAGGATTCTCTAAATATCAAGGTATTTCGAGTTCCCCCATACAAGAGCGAAATGAATGGCCAAATCGAAAGATTGCATTCTACCTTATCAGAGATCATGAGGTGCCTAAAAAGCAGATAGGGTAGAACGATCCTTCACGGAACTGCTCGAGAGATCTGTACATGAATATAACCATTCGATACATTCTAGCACTAAGAAAAAGCCCATAGATCTATTTTTTGGACGGGGCCTAAATGCCTCTCCTGAAGAACTAGAAGAGGCCAGGCTGTCAAATATAGAAAAATTAAAACAAAAACAGACAAAAGATATAAATTATCATAATAAAAAACGTAAGGTCATCAAAGCGTATCAAGCGGGACAGACTATCTATGTACGAAATAATATGAGAATAGGTTCTAAACTAACAACCAGGTTTAGACAAGAAATTGTAAAAGAAAATAGAAATACGACTGTGTTGACCGAGTGCGGGAAGGTTGTTCATAAAAGCAACATCAAGTCCTAATTTCCAACAAATTACAGATTGACATTATATATCGAAGTTGGTGAGGTTCAAATACTGGACTACTCGAACTCTCAAATCATTTCCATTAACACGGGTAGAGCCAAATTGCAGGAAGGGAACTTCAAACTAATTCACGTCATAGAATTAGAAAACCACCAAAATTTCATGACTAGAATGCACACCATACTGAAGGACGAGATTACGACGATACATCCCCTGTACCCCTACTTATACCACGAACTTACTCTGCTACAGACTCTTCTGGACGGACTAAAAATTCATAAAAACAAACGTTCTCTTGATTTCATTGGTACTTCATGGAAATGGATCGCTGGGACCCCTGACCCTGAAGACTTCGAGATTATAAAGAATAAAATGAATAATGTACTTGAAAACAATAACAGACAAGTCATTATTAATCAACTTTATAATGAGAGGATTAAAAACATTACTAGAATGGCCAACGAAATTACCAACGCCATCCACAAGGAGAATAAATTTACTGACCAATTAGCCCTAAATATACAGTACAAATTGAGACTAATGAAGGACGAGATAATTAACATCAAGTACGCCATACATTGGGCTAAAGTAGGAGTAATAAATTCCCTCATCCTATCTGACTCACAGATCAAACTAGCTATAAGGATAATTCAAAATGAAAATCTTCCATACGCAACACCAGAAGAAGCCTTGAACTTTGCAAACATTAAAATAATTAGCAACAATCTATCCCTACTTTATATCATTTACATTCCACTCACAACAATTGAAATTTATGACAAACTATTGTTAAAAGCAGTTAAAAGAAATAACAAGATCATTGAAATTGACTATAAACAAATTTTAAAAAACCATAATAAAATATTTGACATTAGTAAAGATTGTAGAACAATTAATTCATTATCAATATGTAACCAAAATAATGTAGTAGATATAAGTAGCTCAGAGTGTCTCCCAAACTTGCTCAATAGCCGTCCATCAAAATGTCGCCAAACCAACAGTCAACATGTACCTGTAGTCAACGAGATAGCAGAGGGCATCGTACTTCTTAATCAGTATGTCGGCGATATAGGTGTTAACGACGAAACACAAAGTCTAAACGGTACCTACTTGCTGAAGTTTACCAACGTGAGTTTGTCCATTGGAGACAAGAAATTCGTCGCAAAAGAAAGATCAACGGTTCAAGCACTTCCCGCAATTCTGCAACCAACTTCGATAGAGAATGAATACAAAGAGATCCTGTCAATACAAATGATGAAAGATATCAATATAAACAATACTAAAACAATAGAACTACTGAAATTCGAATCCGATATCCAAAAATACACAGGCATCGGATTTGGAACGACATGCATATTTATCATCATATTCATCATCGTAATAAAGTATAGAAAGGGGACAACATATTAAAGATCATTAATACAACAAAAAACGAACTTCCCGATAAATTGGAATCCCAAGATATAGAAGAGAACAAAGTCAGCAACGACATTCAAACAAAAGTGTCACAGATATTCGAACTACCAAGACAACCAATTCAACCCAGGAAAAAATTCTACGAAACACCATTTTTTTAAGAAGCCAAATGGGGTTTTAAAAGGGGAAGAGTTAACACGTGACACAACTGGGCTCACGCGGTTACAAAAGTATCAGGTTGCTTTAGTTGCAATATTATCATAAGCGCATGTTAACACCATTTCCGCAATAATGCTGAACGCGCATATTGTAATAAGTTAGTTTGTAAGTTATTGGCAACAGCAAAATCAGGTGTAATCCAGAGTTTATAAAATCAAGTTAATTAGTATTAAGAATATTTTGTAACGTCATTGTGAAAGTATTGTGAACGTTTTTAATAAATAAAATATAAAGAAAAAGAATAAATATAAAGAATAAAAATCAAAATTTGATTTTTTTTTATAATTTATAAAGCAAAATAAATTAACTTATATACATAAATTAATATTTGAGACATGTCACGTAAGACGAGTCTATGACATATCTATCACGGGGCAAACGAAATGAATCCCATTTGGTGATGTGATGAGTGTGTCGTCAAAGAATTTCCTCCTGGGTAGATTAATTCAAAACTGAAATCGGCAATTTTCAAATTACAGCAATATTTATGTGAGTTTTTCAAAATCATATTTTCTTCAAATTTCCAAGTAATATTACGAACATTTTATCCTTTAATTGCTTTGGTCATTTCTTAGCCGTTTTTAACAGATTATAATAAAATCCAGTTTGAGTACCGTAATAGGAATCCACATTTGGATTTGATTTTTAGCATCGTTTTGAAATATGAAAATGTCCTATAGTTCGATTTCAATATCACAAAACGAGCCAAATTTAAACTTTATTGGTTTAAATGACCAAGTTCTATTTAACATTGGCCAAATTCTAGAACGTAACAAAAAAGATCGAATTATTTTTGTTGGAGAAACAGAATGCAAGCTAAACTATTAAAACCACGCCAAAAAAGTGCATTTCACATAGTTCGTGCAATATATAAGTTTTTAGAGGGAACCATAACAAAGCCAGCCGAAGCCACCAAAGTACAAGGCTGAATCATCTAATTGCCACTGAGATAAGTTGTAGTCAGTGGAAAACATCAAGACTGTAGTACAATATTAGACGATGCTATAAAAGCATGTCGGAACCAAATTTTTACCAACTATAGAAAACCTCTCGAGCTTGCACAATATATTTTAGGCCATTGTACATCATAAACTCTTTCAAATAAAGTCTTCTCATGTATTGAACCATCAACATGCATATGCCTTTGATATAGTTCTGGGTCATATTGGATTTAGTTTCGTTTAAAATTTTAACTTTGGATAATTCTGGTTGGTAAAACTTTGGTTCCGAAGAGAAATTGTCACAATTCCGTTGCCAATTGAAAATGCTAATCTTCATTTTTTTAGAAAATACCATGCGTTTACATTTCGAATAAACTCAATATAACTAAAGTGTTTAACAATAAATTCTCCATAAAAAACCGTGCCCAAAATAAGTTACATAAAATAAAACGTTAATTACAAATATACGAGGAGCATAATTTATACATATGGGACGAACTTCCGATATGTAGTTTTTCATGTAAAATTATACCATCATGAATATTATAAAAGAAAATTGAGTTGAAAATGTTTACATTATGGTCGTAATTTCAATGAGCATACAACATTAATTAAAATGTTGTAACATTGTATTTACGATGTTTATATAAATTGTACGTATTCATTTACTTAATTTTGTTATGTACACAATATACTCATATATTATATAAAATTTAATTGAAAATTAATGTAATGAAGGTGTCGTGAAACCTTGACCAAATAAATCATATAATACCGCCCTACCTTTTGTAATCATAAAAATGTGTAAGCCACAACTCGCTTTCGCATATGAGTAATTTAGAGGGAATGTGGTGACACTCTACCATTTATAAGTGCATTCCACTTTAATATTATTATAGTTGTGTTTGATGGTCGTGAATAGACTGTTACCTGAAAAGATAAAAAATAATAATTTATTAATAAAACGAGGAAAAAATAATTTATTATTATTATTGCTTATTTTAAACGTTATCACCTTAATACCATATACGGCATAATTATATGGTATGTAAGAGTTACATATATTCACGATTCGATCAACTAATTGAAGACTATATGGTTTTAGGGTCATCAAGAGATACAAAGTTAAAGAGTTTTCAAACTTCCATATAAGAATCCCCTGTATGTGAAACAACTTGCTACACATTGCTAAAATTTTTGCTATTTCCTTGATCAAATCTGATTGCGTAATTTTTAAAAATATATTGAAAGATGATCAATCAAAATTGTTTATATTATTAAAACAAATTAACACTCATTACGTTGATCAATTTACTACGAGTCATCATTGATCATCACTATGGGTCATCATTGATTTGAAGAAATTTTTATCTAATAACGGGTAGGCCTAAATTAATTGTGTTTCTTAAAAACACGATAATTTTTGGGCCAACTTTCAAAAATAGAAATAGAAATTAAATAATTTGGTTTGTGATTTCATTCATGTCATTTACATAAAAAGTGGCAGCGTCCTTTAGGTTACACGAAAATTTGCCAGAAATAATAATTCAATGGCATTGTTTACCGAATTCTCACCACCGTATTCCCGTCATTAACATCTCTAATCACTTCATTAACAGAAAATACCTTTGTAATTAACATTAGTTCAATTCTAAATGACAATTACTTATTTAATTTGAAGACAAAATGCAGTTAATAAATTAATTACGCCTCACTGGATTAAGCATCGGATTTAAAAAAACTTCGTTTTTGTTTCAATCGAATTTTATATTTTTATAGTGCTAACCGAGAAAGACCTTTTACTAAATCTATTGCAGTCGTTTCCTGACACTCGATAATCCCTCTCTCAAATTATTTTTATCAAAATCGTACAACCCGATTATTTTTAAATTGGGATCCGGGCCCCTCTAAATAAATTTTTTTCGAATTGAGAACTCATCATAATCGGTTCTTATTACTCGGAAACCTTTTTCCTCTTTAATTCAGTTTTCAGTCTTATTTTTCGACTCATCGCAATCTATTAAAATTGCCAATTGATATTTTCTTTGACAAGAAATCTAAATTATTGAATTGTACTTTGTAATGTAAATTCAAATCAGTTTGGTAAAAAGTGTATTTTGTGGTAACCACCTAGTGCAATATACAGTGCAGTATACTTGCACTGCAGAAATTAAGCAATAATTTAACCTTTATTTTAATTTTATTTAAGTCGTTAAATTCTTTGTAATTGTTAAACTTTTCAACATCAATATAAAAATTGCAAAAGGCCATTGAAGCTGCCACTTCTGGTACACAGATTTTCACTAAATTTCAAAAGGATCTCGCAAATAATGTGGACTGTAGAGATGCCAAATTCTAGTGAAATGATTTGTTTTTTATCAAAACTTGCCATTTTCGGCAAAATTTAAAAAACGATCTGAACTAATTTTGTTTGGAATTTAATTTACACTCTTTGTGTTTTTACTCTTTATTTTTTGTAAAAGTTACGAAAAAGCTTCTTTGAAAGCCAACGATTCCGGTCGACCGATTTCGGTTAAACATTACTGGGATCTCCCAATTTATAATAAAATAAAAGCTTAAGAATGAAGTTTCAACCCGATCAATTAATTCGTCTACCTAGGCTATACAACCTTGTTAAAGTTAGCCGAAAGTCGTTAGCCGAAAATAAAAAAAATGATAATGCAGATGGTGTCTTCGGTTTGATAGCCGAACATAAAAATTTGACAACGTTGATCAATATATATATATATATATATATACACCTTGTTAAAGTTAGCCAAACGTTGCCAGCCAAAAGTTAATGCAAATAGTGTCTTAACTATTTCAGCCGAAAGTTAAACTCTCTTTATACTCTCGCTCCTATCGATTTTAAAATACCTATAAACTGAAATAATTTTCGGCTGGAAACTTTTGGCTAACTTTAACAGTATCAAAAATCTACATACAGTAAATAAAACCATACTATTAAAGTTAGCCGAAAGTTTCCAGCCGAAAAATCAAAACATCGATAACGCAGATAGTGTCTTCGATTTATCAGCCGAAAGTAGATAAATACGTCACCGTTGATTAACATTATTCAGCCGAAAGTTATCAACCAAAAAATTATTTCAACAACATATACTGTTAAAGTTAGCCGAAAGTTTCCAGTCGAAAGATAATGCAGATTTTGTCTTGAATACAGCTAAAATCAGTCATGAATTCGAATTTAGGATCGGGTTATATCATTCGGGTGAGGGGAAATTATTTCAGTTTATAGGAATTTTAGAATCGGTAGGAGCGAGAGTATAAAGAGAGTTTAACTTTCGGCTGAAATAGTTAAGACACTATCTGCATTATCTTTCGGCTGGCAACTTTCGGCTAACTTTAACAAGGTGGATATACAGGGACCAAATTTATGTTAAAAACGCTTTATGACAAAATTCGTCATTTCTGCTTAAATTTTGGAAATTGGTCTATATTTTTGCAAAATTAATTTAAAATCTTTTAGTTTTAAATCGTTTTTCTTGTAAATGATATACTTTTCAAAATATTTCCAAAAAACTGGAGGCTACCACTTCCGGTGGAACGATTTCCGCCAAATATAATTACGATCTCCCAATTTATGAAAAAAGCTTAAGTAGGATATAGAGAAGTTACATTTAGTTTGCACGCATTTCCGTTTACTGAAGTTTTCAAATTTTCCATTTTTGAGAAGTTTTGATCGTAACGTTGAAAGTAAGAATCGCTGATTTTTAAATTTTGATCACTTAATCTGAAGGAATACATATTATGTGTGTTTGGAGACTAATGAAAAGATTAAGCCTTCTGTGATCTTTTCCACGAATCAAAATAATTAACTTTTGAAGCATGGAATTTAGGCCAGAGCAGATTTTTTTAGAGTCTAATCCTTAGTATCTTGACAAAACAATTTTAAGGCAGTTTAAATTTAGTCATTAAAATTAGTGACGGTTTAAAGCACGCAACTTGCCTTCGGCAGCCAATTCCAGAGGCATAAATTTGAATGTAAATATCTCCTCAAAACGTATGGTAATTATGGAAGGCTTATGATTATTCCACATTAACCCTTAATATTCTGAACGATTTGGAAAAAAAACATGTCGTTTTAATGAGCTAAAAGCAGAAGTGAAACGGGACTAAGCTCAAAATATTAACTACATACTGAATCCTACAAATCAATATTGTTACTCATAATAACCAACATTTACAAAAAGACGCGATTAACGATGAGTACGCCAGATATCTAATTAACGCAATAGACAAGACCAAGGCGATGCAACACGACACAACATAGTGTAATATTACGTAACAAGGTGCAATATCACACAACATGGTGCAACATCACGCAGCATGACTAGTGGTAATCGGAACAGTGGAACATCACATAACATCCGTAAACAAAATCCAACATCATGCAACATCAAGCAACATGGTGCAATATAATCCAACAAGATGCAACATCACAAAATATAATTCCCGCAACATGGTGCAAAATGACGGTCTCTTAGAAGGAGCCCTAAATGAGTTTGACGAAAATCAGAACTGTTTGGAATCGTTTCCTTGCAATCGAATACCCTGTCTTCCCAAACTTGAAAGAATACTAAAGAAGACCCCAAGCCTAACCAAGAGCCCCCATAAATAAGAAGCCTTCGAAATCGATTTTCGATACTCGAAACCTCCGCTCTTCTTGATTTTTTTTATCGAATTTCGAGAACCTCCTAAACGGATTTTTCCATAATTAGGACTCATCATAATCCATTCCTGTGGCCCTATTCTGGCTTTCCCTGGGAATAGGGAATTGGGAAAAATATTTTCATAGCATTTTTGTTAAAATTATACTTTTCTAGCCTACTGAAAGAATCATTTTAGTACAAAAATTTTCAAAACAAAGTGATTTGGGAAACTTTTATTCCACAAAATTTTTGTAGGGAAAAATATTTTCCCATATAAGTTTGTTTCGAAAATATTAACACCAATCATTTTTTTTTTTTTGAATCTTCGCTTTATTTATTTCAATTCAATATTAAGTTTGTTTTTGGGCCAAAGCTGATTAATAAAATGCCCTTTACATTTACAAATATAATGATTAATGCTCCGTCTGGAGTCTCAAATCATGTTCTTAATTTTTTTTATACAATTCAATCGGGTTATTTAAAATTAATGTGTGTAAAATTCAATGTTTTATTTTATTTAATTTTGGCCAAAAAAAGTATAAAATGCCAAAACTGTTTCTACTGAAATGAGTCCGAGAGCGATGGTGGAGTGGTTTTGGACCACTCGCTTCAGTGCCCGCAGTCCTCCGCCACTCCCGCTCTCGGCTCATCATTTCGTATGGTAATTGTTGTTTATGTTGTCTTGTTGTATATAATCCAATGATTCGTATCATTATTAGGTTGTGGGTAGGTCTTGAAGCCACCAGTATTTCCGCCTTGTTCTCGCAATCTTGTCTGGATCTAGAACGATATTATTATAATCAAAGCGATTGTGTAGATGGTACAGCTGTGGATTATCGAATATTTCTTCTTCGTCCTGGATTTTTGTCCTTTTTGCAGCTCTCCCTCTGTATGCTATCTTCGGTATAGTAGGGGGCAAATATTAATGAGTTTTCTCTATTCTGTCTGTAGATCTTTTGATATGGTCTCTGACCAACTTTAGTAAGTGGAGATCTATTCTATCTTTCCCAAATTTCTCGTACTGCTTTTGGTTTGATATGTATTTTTTAAAGTCTGAGCTCGCTGATCGATGTTCCCCATGGCAGTGTCGGAGGCATTTCCTTTCGAAGATTCTCATTTTTTCCATTGTGTATGGGCCAATATTCCACCATATTAGACAACCATATGTTAATATTGGGCGTACCAAAGATTTATAGCATATATATTTGACTTTTGGACTGATTGATCGTGTACAGAATAATCTTCGATTGGCGTAAAATATTTTTTTTAGCCTTTATTATCTGTTGCTGTATATGCTTGTCTAGATAGAGCAGTTTATCTAGATTTATTCCTAGATATTTAACTGATGGCTTTTACACACAGGTCATACCAGCTATTTTGACTTGGAATTTTTTCCAGTTTAGTTGTGTGTCCCAGTTTGCTAACCGGTAGGGTTTCCTGAATAGTATCGTTTCACATTTGGTGGGGTTAATTTTTATCCTCCATGTATGCAAGTAATCCATCGTAAATTCTACTGCCTGTTGTATGTTGTGTGTGATATTTTTAATTTTTTCGTGTGTGCCATAGATCACCAGGTCGTCTGCGTAGGCTGTTGTTTGTATTTCCTGTGTGTTCAAGCGTTCGTGATCTACAAGGTCCTTCGTGTATAAGTTAAATAATGTTGGTGCTGTTATGGAGCCTTGTTGTAGTCCATTGTGAATTTGGAACGTTTGATCTGATATCTGAGTGCCGTTTGTTGTTTTGAACTTTCTATTGTACAACAGTTCGTACAGTAATTGTGTTATATCAAGGCTAAATTTCATTTGTATCATCTTGTATAGCAGTCCGTCTAACCACACCGACTCGAAGGCCTTCTCCATATCGATCAGTACTACGCCGGTCACCTTTCTCCGGTTTAGGTTTCGGCATACATCTGATGTTAGCCTTGTGATGGCGTGTATAGTCGAATGACCATGCCGGAAACCGAATTCATTGTCCGGTATTAGTTCTTGTTCCTTTGTGTGCTCGAGAATTCTTTCGTATATGACAATTTCGTATATTTTGCCTAGGTTCGATAACAGGCTTATTGGACGATAGCTGCTTGGCTGGGTTGTTGGTTTTCCCTTTTTCGGTATCGGGTAGATTTTCGCTGTTTTCCACGCTTTCGGGAAGGTGCGATTATTCAAACAGTGATTGATCAAGCTGCATAGTTCTTGTATTATCTCGCTGGGTAAATGTAAAGCGACACACGGGAGATTATCTAAGCCGAGCGATTTCTTGGTATTTAAACATTTAATTATTGTGGTCAGTTCGTTCGTGTTTGTGAAGTAGTTGCGATTACTGTTGTTACTATTGTTTATTTGTGGGTTTAGTGCGGTATTATTTGTAGTGAATATAGTTTTTGTTAAATGGTTTACTTTATTTATTTCAAATTGTGCTTTTAGTGGGTCTATTGTACGTTTTATTGATTGTTCATGGTGCGGTTTTCCCAGTGTTGAATTGGGTATTGTCGTTTTTTGTATGTGGTGTCCAATTATATTTAAATTATCATGTTTATCGTAACTACTATACTGTGTCCCTTGTTTTTCTATTTTTGCCCAGTCAATGTTTAGTGCCTGCCTGGTTCTCTCATTTAGACATAAGTGCTATGAAAATATTTTTCCCAATTCCCTATCCCCAGGGAAAGCCAGAATAGGGCCACTGGTCTTAGAAAATCTGTATCACATTTTTTCCCCTAAATTAGTAATCATCCAAGTCGATTCCTGGCATTTGAAATCCCCTCTTCACCCATCAATTTTATCGAACTCAAGCCGAAAAAACAATGGAACAGGGCCCCACCAGATGATCCCCTAAATGAATTTTGCCGAAATCAGGATGCATCTAAATTAAATTCTGGTACTCGAAAACGTCACTTCAACAATTTTTCTAAAAATCGACCGAGCCGAAAACTATTACAGAGAGGCCCGGGCCCCACCGAACTCCGCTCTCAATAGATTTTCCCAAATTTAGCTCCCATCGGAATTGACAAGTTTTATAAAAATCGTGCTAGCCCAAAAAAAAGAAAGAGACCCGGGGCCCACTGCACGACCCTCTGAACAATTTTTTCCGAAATCAAGACCTATAGCATTCGATTACTCTCATTTAAAAACCCAGTTCACCAATTTTAATCACAATCGTGAGGCAAATAAAATAGGACCCATTCTAAATGAATTATTCCGGGCCCACCGAAATCGATTTCCTTAGTCGTCTGAGCTGAGAAAAAAATTAGAAAATGGGAAACCGGGCCCGACTAGGGGCCCCATAAACGTATTCCAATGATACAAACTTACAAATTCATGTATATAAAGCCGAATTCATTGTTGCGTTCTTTAGTTCCTTCCTTCCTTCCGAAATTTTAAACCAATTTCATTGGTTAAAAATGACGCTTGTTTCCTTGTGAATTTTTTTTTTGCCAACTTGGATTGATTAAAAAAAAAATTCAGCAGGAAGCAAGGAACGAAAGAACCCAATAATGAATCCGGCTTAAATATACAATTATTACTCGTCTTATTATATTAGACTAGCTAAATTATCGCGGCGTTGCAATGTAGAAATTAGAAATTGAATGCTGCTAACTTTAAATCAGCTCTGAATTTTTCAATTGATCGACTATCGTAAGCAAATTTCTCTAGCCTTGTCACTTGTTTCGGCAGCTCTAGAAGACGTTCTTCTTCGATCGTTTTCATACCATGTTTCACGTTGTAGAAGATGTTCTAATATTTCAGAGTCAACAGTATTCTGTTCTGTTCGTTAAGGCGATTCCATTTCAAATTGCAGACATTTATGGGAACAAATTGTAGAAAACCACCTAGGCCCAGGGGCAGACCTCTTCAACAAATATTACGAAAACCTGGTCAATTAAAAATAAAATTCTTTTGCAAAATTTGAATTTGATTGGATGAACGGTGTGGAACTGGTGACGTCACTAATTTCCTATAACTCCTTTCTTCAGTTCATTCCCGTGATAAAATTTAAAAGATTTAAAATTTTAGAAAAAAATTGTATCGGAACAGCTACTTCAAAAATATCATAACCTTGGTTCTGGACATGGAACTTATACATATTAAAAATTTCATGGTTCGGTTGACATCTAGACCCATTTGGACGACCCCTTCAAAAATATTACGAAATTTTGCACATTTTGGTATAAAATTTCTAAACAAAATTTGAATCTGATTGGATGAATCGTGTGGAAACTTGTAAAAAGAGACGCCCTGGCACAGAAAATTTGAGCCCCTAGACCTCGGGGTCCAACCTCTAATACAAAAATAATTTGTGTACACCATTCATTTCTCACAAAAAATCGTGTAGAGATTGTGCGTGATTATTAGTTTGGTAAAATAAAATATGTACTTGATTGAAGAGGTAACTCTAACTGGGAATGAACTGCTCTTTCAGTTTCTTTCAATTTTTTTAAAATTGACTCATTTTGCAAAGACAAACACTCAATGTCTCCATTTGCACTATGTATTTTTATTATCCGGAAAAGTTTGTGTCGTATCTACCGTGACAAATCAGGATTTACTTGGGCAAAAGATTCTATTAAGCAGATATGAAAATTCCGGGAATGGTCTAAATTACAAGAACTATTATTCTAAATCGTTAAATGTATTCACAATTCACTTCGAAAAGGGGACTAAATTTGCAAATTGAAAACAAATTCTGCCTGTGGAACTATTCTGGCCTTTCCAGGGAATAGAGAATTGGGAAAAATATTTTCAGAGCATTTTTGTCCAACTTGTATTTTTCTGGCCTACTGAAGGAATACATTTAGGCAAAAAAATTCAAAAAAAAGTTTATTGGCAAAATCTTGTTGTTCAAAATTTTTATCGGTACGTAAAACTCATCTTGTACTGACAAAAAGTGAACTGAAAAATTATGTCACTATTTCAAGTCACTGAAAAATTTTAAAGTCACTCTCCCGATTACTAAAATGCTATTAGTTTGTAAAATAAATATTTTTTGCATACGGTCCATAATTATTTTGTACGATTAGTTAAAGAAAAGTATGGACAGTTCCTGCCTTCACGTTGGAATTTATGGGCACAAACATTAGAATTAAATAATTTAATTAGAATGTAAAAATCTCGGGATGCTGTTGATTCAAGCAAAGAACGTATGTTAAGCTTAGATGGATATAGCGTAAGTAATATAAGGTTAGTGAAAATAAGAACAAAATATGTGCTTACGTACCTCTTTAATAATAGAGTGATGAGTGTTTATATGCAAACAACACTAGTAATTAGGTTGCTAATTGTCAAATCGCATGTTTTGTTTTTTTTTCTTTAGGGAGCGAGCGCGTCATTCAAAAATTGTCATTTACACTTCCGCTGATGCATAAAGCGAAGTGAATGTGTGTAAAACTATTAGAATATTTTTATTTATTAATTACTATAAAGAAAAATTATCTAACTGTAAATCTGTATATAAGTAGAAATAAATAACAGATTTTTTTTTTAATTATGCATAAGAGAACATCACAATAAAATCGAGTCACATTTATTTTGTGTTAACACATTTTAATGAAGTAAAAACGAAATATTCTGTGATAATTCTTGTTGACATTACGCATAATAAGTAAACAATCTCTAAAGTGTGCATTCATTTATATTTAGTGACGTATTATCGATCTATTAACCATTTAGTTTACGTGCGGATAGACAACTCTATATTTGAGATAAATTTATCGGGATTAAATTTCAAATGAGTTGTTAATTCTTTCAGGTCACGGAAATTTAATATTGTTTTGTATCTCTTCTCGTACAAAACACAATTCATTTAATGTTACATTTCGCTATATAGATTGAATGTACCGTAAAGTATATTGATTAATCAAATTGATCGTAATACCACAAATTGCAGATCGCACAAATTGATTGATAGAATAATATTATTTGAAGCTAGACAATCTCTTAGCCCCAATTCACACTCAAATAAATTTATTGCGACTTATAATTTTTATGTAGAAAACCGTATACGAGTTAGAAATTGTTGACAAGCTACAAATTGAGAACCCAATTATTGATTTATGATTAGTAGATTTCTTGGTATCTAGAAAATACTTTTATAGTAAAATTGAAACGTTTTGCCCGATGTTTCTTGATATACAAATTTGCCTCGTTTCAAAATCTTTAAGGCAGTATCTCGGCACAATAACTGAGCATTGACAAATTTTTTACCAAATTTCGCCGTCTCATACCAGATAGATATTGATAAGGTCTTTGGTAAGCTGTTAGCTGAATCCAACTTCAGTGATACTTTCTATCCATCACTAATGGGTCATTCACTAATTTTTGCAAAGAACTATTGATAATAGTTATTTGCTAGATTTTTTAGTCATTTTCAGTAACATGTTGCAGACTTTCATTTCGTCTATGGATAAATAATATCACATCGATCGAAATCATTTCCGACCATGAAAATAGCAACTTATTTGAACGTTGGAGCGTCGTTCATGTTCATCAGAGCTCCAATGCAGTTTTAAATAAATTTACCAGAGGAATGCGTTCATGGAATAAAACATGTAAACTTGATTTTATTGCACGTTTTGTTCCGGGCCTAATAGAACAATGCTGATTAGCCTCTGTCTCGTCGTTCCCCATAAAGAAAATTTGTAAAAACTAAGGCCTTTGTCAGCGAGATGAAAACTAATCCTTAAGAAGTTAACAATTAGTGTTGCTCCAAAATAAGTTACTTGAAAGCATGAGTTGTACTTTCGAATGTTTTGCAAAAATGATGTTCAGGTGGATTGACGGTTGACGTTTCCATTCGAATAACACATTACAGTCGATTCGCTGTGAAATTTTAAAGCATGGCAATGCAAACAAATATTATCTATTTGCCCAATTGAAACATGAGAGTGCATGGTATAATCATAGTGTTTATATGATAATTGAATACTGCTAATTTTAATCAGCTCTGACTTTTTATTGACCGATGTAATTCGTCTCGAATAATATTCCAGGTTGCACAAATTTACTGACACGATTCTATCCTCAATTGCTGATTGGCGGCTATATTCACGGTAATGGCAATTTAATTTTTACATGTGGTCACAACAGACGTGAAGAAATTTTTGTAATAGTTAAAAAAAAAAAATCAAAAAAAAAATCGACAACTTGGGAAACAATCGTATGGGAGCACCAAGACCCAGGGGCCGACCTCTTCAAAAATATAACGAAAACCTGCTCATTATGCGATAAAGCTCCAATGCAAAGTTTGAATGCGGTTGCTGAATCGTGTGGATACTTATAAGAAGAGTACTCTTGTTCCAAGGAACGGTTCGAATGTCACTTATTTTATACTAGGTTGTTCTGAGACGCTTCGCGTCCGTTTATTTATGAGGACACAAAATTTTGAAAAAAAAATCACAAAAATGAAAATAGGTTGTTCTGAGGCGGTTTGCGCCTGTTTATTCCAAGCAAAGTGTAGTTAAATATTTATTAAAAATACGAAAACTAATTAAACAACCAAATTTTCCGAGCTTTTGGCAATTACGCCATCATCAGGGTTTGTTGTGTTTTTTTTTATTAATTTAAAAAAACATTATTTGAATGTTAAAAAATTCCATTTCCAAATCAACTAATGTGCGTTCTCGTCAGTGACATAGACGTTTATAATATGAACTGTTTTATTTGAAAGTGGTATAAGTCCACTTTTCAAAAAAATTGAGTTAACGGTAAATTTAAGAAAATAAAGACACCTTCTCTCCATATTTATAATCATTCATTCATTGGAGTACGGTTTTCTTATAAAATAAACAAAAGAATTTTGGCTATAAAATGTTATCGCAAAAACCTTTTTTTTGAAAGTGGAATAAGTCCATTCCTAATATATAATTATAATAGGGTTCAAAAATTCGTTTATTAAAATGAATTATTCACTGTTTAGTGATCGAACAGTGTTATTTGTAATACTGATCAGAAACAATAATGAAAAATAACAAAAAATATTTTGTTTTACTATTCATTTATGAAGAATAATGTAGAAAGAAGTTATATAGTATTCACTATTCGATCGATCAATTCAGAAAATAATATAAATATTTTATAGGTTTTTAACTTCAAATTCGCTATTACCAACATCAAAATCAATTTATTCCCAAATAAATTCATATTATCCCATATGAAATTCAAAGTTTTCCCGTTCTAGATAATACTAACGCAAAATAAATTCAATCATGTAAAGTTTTAGTTCGCTTAAACAAAATTTAAATTCAATTCTAATAATTTCAAATTCATTAAATTTAATTTTGATTAAAACGAAGAGCCACCACATACAATAGGGTAGGTATTTATGCAAAAAGAAATTTAATTAAGTTATACGAGGATGAGAAAAGTGTTGTTGAAGCAGCTGCAATTGCCGGGATTAAAACAAGAACTATTATTGACGAAAAATGTGGTAGACAGCGAAAAACAAAAATAACTCCTCAAATACTATCAAAAATTGAAGAAATTGTCGAACAAAATCCGGCGATTATTTTAAAAAATATTAAAGCATAAATCTTCCAATTATAATGTTGATTTGAGTTCGACAGCCATTGGAAATGCGCTAGAAACTTTAAAAATAACTCTAAACATTGCACAAATTGAAGTGGATCGACTAAACAGTACTCGCACCATCGAGTTAAGGGAGGAATATGCATTGAGTTATTTGGAAAATACTCAAGCAGAACGAGAAAAAAATATTTTTTTGGATGAATCAGGGTTCAATTATCATTTGAGAAGGGCCCAGGCTAGGCCAAAAATTAACACGAAAGTTCATGTTACAGTATCTACCGTAAGAGGACGCAACATATCGTTCATCGCAGCTATGAATAATCTGGGAGATAAGTATTTGTCATCGAACAGTAGCGAATTCACCAGTCAACACAACCATATTTTGTGAATTTTAAGACAATTATTTGAATCGTTGGAATTGCGAGGTATTACTAATGCTTGGCTCGTGCTTGGTAATGGAGCGGTACACAAGTTGACGGAAGTTCGTGATTTTATTGGTAGTACATTACACATTTTAAGTTATTTGCACCTATATTCCCATATGCTTAATCCCAAAGAAAACGTATTTTCAAGGATCAAATTGTCAGGAAGGAATTTGTTGACTGCTACATCGCCAAATCTATCGTTGATCAATGTAATTGACCAGTCAGTACAATTTCGCCAAAGGTTTGTAGCATCTACTTTTTAAATATGTTAACAAAATTACCTATAGCGGCAGCAGGACTTCCTCTACATTAATTATTTTACTATATAAGTACAGGGCGTCTCAAAAAGTGCACTAACACTTTGGGTCACTAACATGCTGCCTTTTGTATTTTTGCAGGTGTAATTAATGTTACAGCATGGCAAGTAATAAAATTAGCTTGGAAGAAAGGAAGTTTATCCTGAAATCTTATTGCGGAAGGCCGAAAACGCCATGGAAGTTCAAAGACGGTTCAGAAGGGAATTTGATCTATGAGCCCACTTCAATGCAGCTTTGGTCAAAGAAGTAGCACTGAATACCCTGCACATTCCCCAAACCTCATCCTCCGGATTTTTTTTGTGAGGAATTGGGGATACCTCAAGGACAGAGTTTATGGCACCAAACCAAGAACAAATGACGTGATGTTTGCGCAAATCCCTGTCTGGACAATAATGGTTATCAATTGAAACATTTGCGAACATGTTTCTTCAATTACGTTTGTCTTCTGTACTTGAAACCATTCAACTTCTCTCTATGTTCATAAATAAAGGTTTTCTCGTCATTTGATGTGTTAGTACATTTTTTTGAGACACCCAGTATATTTATTAATATCTATAATTTAAAACATTGAACATTTTAAAACCATGAATATAAATTTAAAAAACAAAGGAATTTGAAATTATTAAAATTGAATTTTAATTTTAGTTTTGCGAATTTAAACTTTACATGATTGAATTTATTTTGCGTTAGTATTATCTTGAACGGGAAAACTTTGAATTTTATAAGGCATAATATGAATTTATTTGGGAATAAATTGATTTTGATGTTGGTAATTGCGAATTTGAAGTTAAAAACCTATATCTATTCAATACTACAATGAATGTTCGCTTTATTGATTGTTAAAACAAAAGAGTACAGTAAACCCTCGATTTCACGGACCCCGATTTAATGGACAATTTTTTTATTTTTTGGTTATCGATTATGATGGGATTGTTTATGCTGGATGGAAATGGGATTATTAAATGATTTTTGGAATTAGTTCTGGAATATAGCCTCCTGGGACGAAACTCGATCAATTCTTAAACGATTATTATGGGATTGAGTATGTCGAATGGAAAAGGAACTCTTAAATGATTTGTTTAAGAAATTCTGGAATATCGCCATGAAACTCGGTAATTTAAACTTGGGCGGAACTCGATAATTAGCAGGGGTTTTTCCTTGAAGCAAGCGGCTAGTGATGTTAGCATGTCTATGGTAAGGCTTGATGCCTTAATATCTATCGTCAGTACGTAACCCACTCATGGACTTAGTGAGTTGAGCGGCAGATCAGCTACTTACTTTCACCAAAAATCACGTTATGAACCCTACACAAAGGGCTTGGATAAATTTATATTATTTTTATCAACAACGACCTCGAAAACTGTTCACTGGAACATGGTGTTACGACTGTATGGTCGCAACGACGATTTTTGTGTTATTTTATTCACCCCGGTTGTTGTCTTCGTTTCGCCCATCTTCTCTTATGTTTTTATTCACCTCTGTGTTTGTCTGTTAAATTGTGCGCTGAACGCACCCGCGACTTTTGTTTTGTTCCCCATCGTGTGGTGGCGCAGAGGTGGCGAGAGGACGAGAAAGAGAGAACAATGCGCATCGAGTGTGTGCAAAGTAAAACGTTTTGGAGAAAATGTTTTTTCTTATATGTCTCTCTTTTGTACCAACGAAAATTTGATATAAAGGAGAGACAGAGAAGAGAGATTCATTTCTTCTAGAACGTTTTACGAGTTGTGCGGCGTTCGAAATTTTTGGTAGGATGTCATTGAGTTTGTGATTTTGAATAAGCAAGTCGAGGGTAAAATTAAATTTGTTTTATAAAAAAATGTTTGGAGTCTAGTTTTTTTTGGTTGATAAAGATAATTAAAAATTGGTTTTTGTAAAAAAAAAAAACAGAAAAATATATAGTTTCGATTATTAATAATGATTATATTGAGATATGTGAAAACATTATAAATACAGGGTGTATAAGCATTTAGTTTTGGAAATAATAAAAAAAAAAAATTCTTTTATTCGTAAATTTTTAAGAATATTTTTTTTTGAATAATTTGCCATGTTTAAGATTCTGTAACCCTGAGTGGTAAATTTATCATCGGTTATCAAGTTGTACCACGTTCATTAAGCGTTTCACAGTGATTAGAAAGTGTAAATTAACTCAAATAAAAAAAAATATATATATATTTTGTGTGATATAGACATTACAGTGCACTAAGCGTATTTTTTCATGGGAGACAACGCTTCACATTTTGAGTAACGGTGAAGCCACGCATGATACCTTCGACGGTCAAGCAAGGCCAAATTTATGACGAATTTTCGGCTGTACCACGCTTCACCTGTGACAAGTAATTTCAAGTGCGCCGTCAACATTTTACCGGTGCCACCAATATTTACGGGTGGCCAGCTGCTGACACTTCATCAATTTTACGGCAATCCCACGCCCAACGGTGTAACGATTGGAGGCAAAGATTGATAAGCAGTGTGGCGTTGGTTTGATAATATACTTCGGGCGGTGCAGCATTATACTATAAGCATACCGCCATTTTATGAGTGGTGAGGATACTTAACGGGTGTCAAGTTTTGTCAACGGTACGAATGGCCAACCGTCTATTCATTTTTATTTGGTAACGGGGAGAGGCCCCGCAACAATACGGGTGGCCAACCGGCCATTTGTATCTATATTGGTAACGGGGAAAGGCCCCGCAACAATACGGGTGGCCAACCGGCCATTGGTATCTATATTGGTATTGGGGAGAGGCCCCGCATCCGCAACTAACGGTAGCCAGCCGGCTATTGCGTTTTTTGGATTTATATTGGTATCGGGGAGAGGCCCCGCAACAACAACGGCACCAAGGCCGCAACGGTCCGGATGGTGGACACCTGTGGCATGACGGCCGCACAAGGCCGCAACATTAACATTCTATTTTAAATTAAGGTACCATTTTTTTTATTTTTTTCATTATTTTAATTTTTTTTGAATTTTATTTTTTTCTTTATATATTTTAATTTTTTTTTATATACATATAATAAGTTTCCAAAATTTTTGTAATCGAGCGCCGCACAGCGGGTGCACGCTCGATGCTCATTGCTTTCTCTCTCTCTCTCTCGTTTTCTTCTGGTGCGGGTGAAGGGGGAAGCTGTTTTCCTTTTGTTGTTTTTTTCTGTGAATAAAATGAAATATTAATTTTTCCGGATATGGTATGATGGGAGCGGAGACTCCCTCTGTCGGTTTAGTGTTTGCGGTTCCTTGGTGCCCGCATCCAATTCCGTAACCAGGGCTCGACCCCGTTTGAATTCGGATGGATGCGCGCACCAAGGCACCTCTTCCGTTATCATTTTTTTTATTTATTTATTATTTTGATTATCTGCTGTTCGTTCCTCAGGTTCCGGCCGACGAATTTCGGCGGAACATCCGGGTTTTTTTTATTATTATTTGCGTTTATCTATTTTATAATTATCTGTTAATCACGGTGTAAGCCAGAAGCACATGCAAGCCTCAAACCCCACGACCTTAGCACTTCTCCCTGAGAATGTAGCCGGTAAAAATCACCGTGGAGGCCTCTGCATGCGCTTAGTGAAATCTGCAGGTTGACAGTAGCCAGCCTGTAACAATGGAATATAATGTCTTTTAAGATAATGAGATCTTCTGAATCTTTACAACCAAGCGAAAATTTATAGTTTTGAGGTACTTGTAATACAACAGCGCATAATCCATATGGCCATATTAAAGAACGTTTTCCAAAAATTATTTGATAAACTCATTTCATCCACAATACCCAATTTCTCTCCTAGGAGGTAACATTCCAGAACTTCTTCCAAAAATCCCATTTCCATCCAACCAATTCCACCCAATCTCATCATAATCGGTTAAGAATTTAACGAGTTCCGCCCCAGGTGACCATATTCCAGAACTTCTTCCAAAAATCATTTAAGAACCTCATTTCCATCCAGCTTATTCAATCCCAACATAATCGGCTAAGAAATGTATGAGTTCCGTCCCAGATGGTCATATTCCGGAACTTCATCCAAAAACTGTTTATGCATCTCATTTTCATCCAACAAACAAAATCCCTTCATAATCGGTTGAGATAAACGAGTTCTGCCTTAGGTTGCCATATTCCAGAACAATTGCAACAAGTGATTTTACTGACATGCGGATTTAACGAACTCCCCAATTAGTCCGTTAAATCGAGGTTTTTCTGTAGTAAATACCGTCCGCTCAAACAAAGAAAAGATCATCAATCCTTTTAATTTTTTTTTATTCGCTCACTATTCGTTTATTACTGATTTACTAGTTACGTTTAATATTACTTTTCAATTTAATTATTTAATATAATTTTTTACATTAAAAAATTCATTTCAGTGAAGTTAATGTCTATAAAAATCTGGACTTAAATTTCTTCTTGTTTTTGTTTTTTATAATATGTTATTTTTGAAAGTGGTATAAGTCCATATGGAGCTAAAAAACGTTTATTTTTTAAATATTTTCAATAATTATTATTTCATAATAAAATTTAAAAGAAGTAAAAGTGTTAAAAACATCACTTGATTGATTAACGTTTGCCAATATTTTTAAATTAATTCAAACGCAAACCCTTAAATATCTCGAAACATGAAAAATGGACTTACAGAGGGTGGCCAAATTATTATACTCAAAACTATTTCTTTGTATTTTGTCAGTTTATGTTATGAAATACAACATTTATATGCTTTCTAAGGTTATTTTATACTGCTCCAATTCTAGTTAGTGTATTTAGGAGTAAAAATTAAACATGTGTAGATTGGTTGAATATTTTATTGATAGATAAATACATATTCTTTAGAATTTGGTTGCTCCACCCTTAGCGTTTATGACGGCTTGAACGCGGCGTGGCATGCTTTCAATACATGATATGGCTACTTTTGGAGTTTTGGTTTTTTTTAGTGGTCGACAACATTTCAGTCCCATCTCTACAAATCTTCGCCTGAGGGTCCGCTCCGTTATTTGTACTCCGCTATCATTAAGCATTTTATTTATGACGAGCCGAGGCTTTCGAAGGTTTTCGAGTGTAATGCGACGTATTTCTCGCTCAGCTCGAGGTGTTGTAATGCGTTTACGACCGCATTTACCGACTCGTTTCGCCTTGATCGGTATTTCGGTATTCACTTTTTGCTTGATATTACGCACACTAGACTATGATACATTATAAAAATCAGCAATCTGACGCTGGTTATATTTACAGTGACGTAACATTGTCGAAATCTGTTCCATTTTCCTTGGTGTGAGGTCAGTACACTTCCCCATATCTGTTAATAACAATTTTAGGTTAGATCGGTCGACAACCTTCCAAAAAAAAGAAGAACTAACTAAAGCATGACCACAATGTATTGATCAAGTATTAAAATAACTCTATATGTAAAAAATCCAACACTTACCGAATAATATGTCGATAACACTGAATCTAAGATTTTTTTTTCGAAGACTTCCCACAAGCAAGCACATAAATATTTTTGAAATGCAATGACACTACTCACCGCCTTTTTGAAAAAAAAAAACATTTATCTGTTGCCATGGTAATGAAATGGTTGCTAGATATAGTGGCTAGTGAGAAAATTAAAAAACTATAACAGTCTTCCAATAATCAATTAGTTACAGCCAAAACTTTCACAGAAAGTGACGAACTGTTGTTTGAGTATAATAATTTGGCCACCCTTTGTATATACCACTTTCAAAAATAACAGTTCATATTTCAATTTTATTTCAGTTTAAGGATTTCTTGAAAAAATTTGAATTATTTCGAAAAATAGCTGGATCTCAGTTACCTTTGTTTTATACATAACTAAATTGACAGAACTAAATTGTTTTATTATTAAAATGTTTACATATTTAGGATTTTATTGACATGCATTTAATGGCACGCTTTTTAAACTCCTGAATCTGCCAATTCGGTACGTCCATTCCAATACCAGTGAAATTTTCGATAATTTTGTTTGTTGTATTGTCCAAAGACATAGATGAGCTGAAGCCTCGGTATCGCCAGTGGTTCTCGCCTATTAGGTATTAGTTGGAAAAATATTTCTGCTCTGAAAGCATATCAATTGTGCCGGATTAATGCTCATTAGATCGGCCAATTGAATTAATGTTGGAATTTATCGATAAGTCAGTGTTGGAGCATTCAATTCACAACTGTGATTAACCAAAGTTAATGGAACTGGTTTAAAAACGAACAATAATTTGTCGTATTTGGATGTGTTTCTGAATTTGGATTTGATGATTGTCTCGTTGTTACTTTTGAGAGAACGTTTGATGCGTTTCAGATTGTGTTAGTCTTTCGACATTTCATTTTTAGAATTATAATATAGAGAAAAATAAATTCTTTTGGTCACCCTGTGCGTTCTAGAGTGAGTCAGAAACATAGCCATAAACAAAGTAATAAGCAATTCATTAACGAAATTGTACTTTTCCCATTTCATGAAAATACAACAACAAACATATTAAAAATAAAATAAGCACAATGACGTTTAACAATAATAACGTGCACAGTACTTGTATTCAATTAAAGCATAAAAAAAATTTAAGTAACCCACACTCATTGACACTTTGCTAAGAATTTTTCTTGGTCACCCTGTGCGTTCTCGAAGGAGTTAGTGACATAGACATTTATAATATATGTATAATCCATTTGTTAAATTCATTTCCGTACAAATTAAAAAAACATTTTTTTTTGCAAAAATATTTTTAGCGAGGCCCCTAGACTATGGGGTCTATCCCCATAGTACGTAAGAACTTCATTACGATCGGTTGAGAATTGCGATCGGTACAGAACAAACATACATTTCTAGGGAAAAAATCGTGTAAGAGGATTTACACCCAAGGAGCCGGCTACTTCAAAAATATTATGTAAACATGCTTATTTTGATAAATTTTTATGTAAAATTTGATTGAATCAATGGTGTTGTAACTTATAAGAAGGATCCCTTTTTCCAGGTGTTGAACCCCTTGGGTTCGAGTATATCACTAATTTATATAACTCCTTTCTTAAATTCATTTCCGTGAATAAAATAAAAAAAAATGAAATATTAGATTTGTGGCGGACTTCCTAGACCTCGGAGTCCAGCTCCTTTGAAAATATCTTAAGGATGGCTCTGAATCATCCATTTCGAACAAACACACAGACAAGAATTCATTTTACTTTCTTTTATATAGTAAAATAAAGTGTAGTAATCATGTAAAATTTTGGCGCCGAGATTTTTGTATATTTATCATTCACACGCTATAATGCCGGTTAAAACAATACTTTTTAAAAAATCTCGGTGTGTGGGTGCGTGCATATAAATGTCTGTATCCTCTCTACAGTCCAGACAACATATCTGATCAGCGTGAATCTTCTTTCATACATAATTTTTTTTTCATATATTGGGAGATCCCAGTGAGTTTTGACCAAAATCGGTCCACCGGAATCGGAAGCTTTCATAGCATCTTTCCGTTTTTTGCAAATATTTTGAAAACTATTGTGAACTAAAGGATACTAATTTTTAACTCATAGATGGAAAATCTGTAAGAATTACAACAATCAGTTTCAAACGGATGAGATTATTGATTTGAAAAAAATCAGTTTTCTCCTCAGGTCGTGACTACTGATGTACTACATACATTGAAATATTGTCTATTTATATAGAACAGTACCATGTATTTGTAGTACTAGCGAATTACTCTTTAGCCTACGAAATCAATTCTTTCATATTTTCTATCTATATTTTGTTCTCACACCAAACATCGTGCTTAAGAATTTATATTTTATAGGTGGTTGGGAAGTTGATTATTTTTCCAAAATTTAACCGGAAATGACGTTTTATGAAAAAAAAAAATTTCAACAAAAATCCGCATCTGTACATACGGATTGATTGATCGGGATGAAACAGCTTTTTCTACAAGTTAAGAGATTCCAGTGACTTTTGACCGAAATCGATCCACCAGAAAAATTTATTCGATTTTTCGGTTTTTGAAAAATATTTTGAAAGGTACGTGCAAAAAATCGGCCCCTGATGGATTGATTGATCGGAATTTAACTTCATAATTAAACTTTCTCCATAAATTGGAAGATCCTAGTGACATTTGAATAAAACCGGTCCACCGGAAGTGACACCTTCCATATAGTAAAATATGAAAAGTATCTCAATTATGAGAAAATCGACTATTAGTGCATAGCAACAGTTTAAATTTGCAAAAATATCGGTTCTGAACAATTGTCCAAAATATGAAAATTGTTGGCTTCGAGTTTTTTGACTAAATGTCTGTCTACAGCTCAGACGGATTGATTGATCGAGAGGAAACTTAATATACTTACGTTTTCTCCATAAATAGGAAAAACCCAATGATTGTTGGCCGACATCGGTCCGTTGGAAGTAACAGCTTCCATAGGAAAACGAAAATGCAGATTCCTCGATTTGAAAAATATTTATCATTTTCGAAACAAAACGATTAAAATAAAAAGCTTGTAAGTTAAATTAAAAACAAAATTATTCCGGATTTTTAAATTTTACCGGATATGACAAGTTTGGATAAAACAAATTTTATTTCAGCAACTCGACCAGGGAGATTGACTGTTGACGGAATAAAACTTCATGCTAAAGCTTTTTTCATAAATGGGAAGAGCTATGCGAAATGTGGTGGACATCTGTGTACCTGAATTGGAAGCTCTCATTGACAATATAAATAGTTTACATTTAATTTGTTTTTTATATAAACATTTCCATAAGTTAAAATCAAATTCGTTGAATTGTCGACAAATAACCGGAATTGAATCATGTAAATACCTTAACTGTTTACAGCCAACTAAAGTGCGCGAAGTAGCAGAGGCCATGTCGTATGGAACGGCAATTAATATTTTAAATTATAAGTGTAAGAAAGATGTCGGCCTAGTGGGTGCTCCGACCTGGCTCCCTGCGATTTTCTTCTGTCCTCAACATGAAAACATGGCTTGGAGGAACAAAATTTCAAACGAGGAGGTTATCGCCGGGACAAGCGTATTTTGAAGAGTTTGAGAAATTGCATTTTTTGGAGGGGTTAAAGACATGACAAAAACGTTAGGAAAAGTCTGTCGGCCTAAAAGGAGTTTACGTTGAAAAATAAAAAGTTTAACAACTTGCGTCTTCATTCCTAACAAGGGTACTTATTGATCGACCCTCATATAACTGAACTTGGTATTTCGAAAGTAGTCCAGTTTCATCTATCAACGAGATGGCAAATTAGTTTAACTCCATCAAGATGTTACCGGAGTATTTTAATATCACGGGAATCTAAGAAGGGATGAGCTTGCTCCTCGAGGTAACCATGTAGCGCGGCGATGGAAATTTGGTTGTGGGTTTCAAGTGATTTAGAGTTAGAAATGATTTATTAGATGTCCAATGTAATATGTGCTTCTACTTTGTGGGATGCCTGGCAGGGGAGATCATGTACTTCACTATGTCAACGAAATGAGAACGTCCACCTCCCCCCCCCCCTCCCCCCGGTATGCCGGTATGTCTTCCTGCCAGCATCCCTGGGGTCTATTTAGGGTTCGATGGTCCAATCACTCCATTAATCCGATGATAATCTGATTATGTATACAATCTCAGAAATTATGCGACCAAATCCCTCCATGGAATGTAGCGCGAATTAACATAACTGTGATATGTCATGTTGGTTTTGGTTTCCTAGGAATTTCCCAGAAAAACTCTAAATAATTTTACGTTTGAGTATTAGTATGCCAATGCTCCCGTATAAACGCTAAACCTAGCAACTGAAACTTACTAGATTCTGTGATTAATCGTTTTTGAAACCACAATAAAAAATATTTCCTTTTTAACAACTTTATGAAGAAAATAAAGAACATCGCAACTTTTTTTAAATGTTTGTTTACAAAAATATGTTTATGCCAGCACTATAGATATTTTTCTAATTCTCTTGAACGTAAAATTATGAGAGGAAACTTTGTACATTCCAATAACGGTTATTCTAATGCCTAAACACATCAGCTGCATGTTTGGTCGTGTATTAATCATCAGGAACAGCGGTCATCGAAAAATGTAATCTCGAGGAAAAATAATGGTTGAGCTGGCCCGAAAATTGTAAGTCAATTTGGAAATGTTTTCTACAGAACCTAGCAAAGGACCCCGTACTTTTTATAGGAAAAAACGGTTTCAATCCCAAGGTCTAATTTTTGGTGGAAAAGGTACATCTCACCATCTTGAACAAAAAAGCTAATGGGCACAAAAAAATCTACCATCAGGATTTTGCGCTACGGCCCATAAAAGGTAAAAATGAGCCAAAAACAAAAAAAAAGTTGGTGGAAAATTCCACATTTTCGATTGTTTATTTACATCGAGATTCCTTGTATTTAAACAACTTACAATATCCCCCTTTTGCTCTCTCTCTCTCTCTCTCTCTCTCTTTCTCTTGGGACCTCAGGTGATATGCATTATAGACATCCGATAACAGAGAGCGGTTCTCTTGAAAACCGCGAGAGGAAAATATTACTTACAAACACTGCCACGTATTGGAATAAGCGAAAACCGAAAATAGTCTGCTTTTGACCTTAATTCAGTCAAGATTTACTTTTCAATGATCTTTTGGCTTACGATTGCCGAATAACTTGTCGCGAATAGATTTTTCTTTGTGATTTATGTGTATATGGTGGAGATTTGCAGTGATTTTTTTGGCTCATTTTTACCTTTTATGGGCCGTAGCGCAAAATCCTGACGGTAGTTTTTTTTGTGCCCATTCGCTTTTTTGTTCAGGATGTTGAGATCTACCTTTTATACCAAAAATTAGACCTTGGGACTGAAACCATTTTTCGCTATAAAAAGTGCGGGGTCCTTTAAAAAGATACTAGGTTATGAGAGAAAATTTATAGTAGACTTGCGTACAAAACATAGTATCTTTTAAAAGTTGCTAGGTTATGCATGTAATAAAATATTCGGTTTTATAATTTTACAAGCAAAAACTTTTATACAAAACAAAGTATTTAACATAAGTTACTATGGTTTGTGCAAAAAATGTAGTTTTTTGTATTCGAATTAAAATAAAAAAAGTACAAAATCAAAAGGAAGAAAATCACTAGAAGCAAATACTGACATCGGGTGGAACATTTTTAAGATTTTCGTAGAAATACTCGATTTAAGGTCAAATAATCCTTTAAATTTTGACTGTCACTATTTCTTGACGGTCAACGTCTAGAATTTATTATTATTGTACTATTTCCAGGCGTTATACAGCAACTACAGCTGCAGTTCATTCCGATGCAGATTCGGCAATCACGCATGAAGATAATTTTTCATCTGATGATTCCTTGGCGGATTTTACGTATAAACCCAACAAAGATATCATGGATTAGTAGTAGGAGTAGGTTGAAACTCATCTGATGGTAATCTTGGGAAATATAAAACATCCCAATTGGGAAAAATCGGTGAAACATCACCGCCATTGTCCCAATTATGGAGAATTATCATGTCCGGCACAGTTGGTAAACAATAGCTACCTCCACCCCATAATCAAATATCACCTGTCGGGCGGGTAGGCCCACCAAGCAAAATAAAAAAGGAGCTAAAAAGGCATTATCGACCCATTTAAAAATATGAACTTTGCACAACGTCAGTGCTTTTTTGAAGCATATGTTTTACAGAATTAAAAACAATTTCACTCTGCATCAAAACAACATACGTACACATACGTATATCAGCTTCCGCTTGATGCGGAAAATACGAAGCAGCTTTTGTATGCAAGACAATGTTTCAGCACACTCTCTCTCTCTCTCTCTCTCTAGCTTCACATCCCATGAAGGGATTTTGCCGCCCGCACTATGGTCCTCCAGCCGTCTCGGTCCATTGCTCTCGTCCTCCAGTTTCGACATCCTAGTGCATGTAGATCTTGTTCAACGTCGTCACGCCAGCGCAGTCGGGGTCTTCCTCTACGACGAACACCGGCTGGTTGTTGATGGAACACTTTATTGGTCATCCGTTGTTGTGGGGATCTCGTAACGTGACCGAGCCATCTAACTCGATTGGATTTGATGAATCCGATAATATCGCAACCGCCAAGAATTTGCTTTATCTCGTGGTTCATGCGAATCCGATATTCATTGTTCGCAACTTTAATTGGACCAAAGATTGAACGAAAGACCTTCCTTTCGAAAGTTGATAACAATCTACAATCGTTAGTGGTCATGGTCCAGCTCTCGCTTCCGAAAGCCAGCACAGGTCTTATGAGTGCTTTATAAAGTGCGAGCTTGCACGACTGCGATAGATGTCTAGATCGCAAAAATTTTGATTGAGCGTAGAAAACTCGATGTGCGGCAGCTATTCGGGCTTTTATATACCCGAGATATTTGAAGTTTTCAACGCGATCAAAGTTATGGCCGCCAATTCAGAGATTTATCGTGGAGATGTTCCTGGGTGTTGATACAAATTTGGTTTTGCTATTGTTCACCTTCAAACCAAGTCTTCTTGCGCAGCGATCGAGCGGCACGAAACTGTCTTTGATATCGCTAGGTCTTCGGCCAAGAAGTACGATATCATCTGCATATCCAAGAATTTGGCCTGATTTATTAAATATACAGCGCGAAGTTTCGATGTTGCTTTTCCTCACTACGTACTCAAGCGCCAGATTGAACAGCACAGGCGCGAGTGCATCTCCCTGTCGAACACCAGATGTTATTTCGAAGGAGTCTGACACAGTTCCTTCGATTACAATTCTACATACAGACCCAGACGTTGTTAGTTTGCACAGAGAAACGAGTTTCTCTGGAATTCCTAGGCATATGAGCGCGGCCCAAAGGTTATCGCGGTTTATACTGTTATATGCCTGCCGGAAGTCTATATATAATTAATGTATGGTTATGTTGTACTCCCAACATTTTTCCAAGATCATCCTCATGGTGAAACACTGGTCAGTGGTCGACCGGTTGGGACGAAAACCACACTGATAGTCGCCAATGATGTTTTCGGCGAAAGGGATGAGTCTGGCAAGTACAACATTAGCCAACACTTTGTAAGCAGTGTTCAATAGGGCTATGCCACGATAGTTTTCACATTTAAGACGGTCGCCTTTTTTATGCAACGGACATATGAGTGCGGTCTTCCAATTCTCCGGCAACTCTTCTTGGTCCCAAATACAAACGACGAGATCGTATAAACTTGTTGCAAGAGTAGCGCCTCCGAGTTTAATTAATTCTGCGGGGATTCCATCGAGACCGGGTGCCTTGCCGTTTTTCAATCGACTAATAGCTGCGTCTACTTCCTCTGCTGTAGGATATTCGACGAAGACCTCATCACCTCGAGGAGCTATTGCTCTAATGGGGGTCACGTCGTCATTCCGATTTAGTAGATTTTGAAAGTAGGTTTCAGCACACTATCGGTCGTAAAACAGATGGTTTAATAGCAGAATTTTTTAGAAGAAGAAATAAGAATACAAGATTAGTGTCATCGTCGGACCATCGCGGTGATGCAGTAAATAGGATTAATCTGCAAAAATCAATTTTACTGCATAATCAAATTCGTGATCATATGGCAGCAATTAGATAACACTATTAAATTTCCACAAACTACCAACGGTTTCACTGCGGATATGCAAAAGGTAATAATAATTCCCAAAATGAAATGAAAAAATTCCTTAAGTAGTAGTTTTGTGTACTTTGGCATGAAGCCATAATAACAGGTCGCACGGCTGCAGATGTTGCGTCTGCTTTCATATAAATATAATTGAACAATAAAGACAAGATGTTTCAACTTTTATTTTTTGGGCTGACAACTGTTCCGCACTAAATAAAAATTGGACACTTTATTCGGCATTGTTAATAGTTGTAAGCCAGAACTGGAGCTCAGATACCATTAGTATACAATATTTTGAGCCTGGACACTCATACATGCGAGCAGACTCTGTGCATGGAAATATTGACAGAAAATGGAAGAAAATAAATGACGTTCTGGATATGGATGACTTAGTTCAGTTAATAAAAAAAGCAGATGTTAAAAACAAATGGCCGCCTTTTAAATAAATTGAGCTCTATAATTTTAAAAACATCTGTCATAAAAGATCCAAAAATATGATATACATTTAATAAAGGTTTAAAACTTAAAAGTTGTCGAGTTCCGAAGTGGTTCAACCAATTTATTTTATAAATATAATCACGACAGTGATACGTTCAATGAGTTTGAAAATATTACAAACCTCAAGGAGCTTAAATTTCCTGGGGGCCTATTATGATTTTTTCAATAGTATTTTTTTACGACTGCATTCAACGTGACCTATCACGTAACCGTTTTCTTCTAATGTAAAGTGGCGTTACCTCTTCTTCTGAATCATCATCTTTTTTATTTATAAAAATTCCGATGCTCGATTGCATTATTACAACAAAATTATAAATAAATTAAGTTAAATAACTTCAAACAAAAAAGTTTGACGGTTTTTCGTTGACAACTAAACAAAACTACATCATAAATAATATGACTCGATATTATTGGAAAAAACACTATCGAAACAATCAAAATAGGACCGCTGATAAAAGGACAGAACACGCAGGAATGAATGCCGCGAAAAAACAAGATTGGCCAACTTGCCAACTTTTACCCTAAATGCCAGTACAAAAAAGAATATTTTGGGATGGATTGAAATCCGACGAAAATGCACCCGATTTGTGCAATTTTTTTGAATGACTTTTGTACAAAATATTTTTTCTTACTGCTTTTAATTTTTATGTTAATGTTTTGAATTTTTTAATTAGTTTTAAGGTTAAAAATGTGAAGAACCTGCCAAAAATGATAACATTACTTACGTACTGAATTACTAAAAAGACTGAATTAGTTAAAATATTTCGTTTTTATTTAAGCATAATTTACACTGAAAAAGTTGTATACAAAAAAATAGTATGAATCTTTTTTTTTATTTCAGTTTTATACAGACCATAGTAACTTTAAAAGATAAAGATACTAGGTTTTGTTTGAAAAGGACATAACTATCTGTTAAGATAATTTGTTTTATCAAACATAACCTTAAATAATTTTACTATTACATATTACCATTTTTATCATTCGTTTGATTGTGATCATGACTTATACATAAAATTATTTTACAAAATTATATATTTCACCCGAAAAAAATTGTGAAACTAAGACCCTTAATATTCGAACTTTAAAAACGTTGCTAGAGCACGTTGCTAGATTTTGTGTGAAAGCGGGAGAATTCTCGTTTGGTTATCATAATCTCTCTAAAGTTCCGATTTTCAGAATAAAGTTGTGTTTGAATTCGAGTGAAAGTAATGCTATGCTATACAATGTAAATTTTCACAATACGTGAAAATACTACTCATAGTGACTTGTGGTGAGGAAAAGAGGAAGAAGTGGGCTTCTTATAGTGAATTTAAATTTGCGAAGAATTTCTCTTTCGATTGAGTGGCGCTGTATAAATTTTACCGTATATTTTTTTCATGCTTTCTTGTACTCACACTTTAATATAAAAAATTTAATACAGCGTTTATTTTTTACACACGTTTTTTAACTTAGCTCGGTGGTGATAATGTATATGTATGGCGTTCTTGATTGAAAACATTTTAAGTATCATCCCGAGTTAAAACGCACAAACTAAATGCTGTATAAGATAGCAGAAAATGTCCAGCAGAAAAAATGTGTTTTGCTAGTCGCCACTAGAGGCAGCACAATCAATAAAAATGAATTTTTTCTGCTCATATTTTTTTAAACCAGCAGAAAATTTTTGATATTTTTATGCAAATTAAAAATTCTCAGCAGAAAGTTTTATGAAAAATTAGAGAATTTATGAAAAAGAAGAGAAAATGTATGTTTAAACGTTTTGAAGCGATGAAAGTTAATTTTCTTTAAAAAAAGATTTTCGTATGTATAGTGTAAGCACTCTCAAAACATAATTAAATTATCATAATCATCATTATGCAAACACAGAGCAACATCAAAAAAATGGCCATCGTTGAAAGCTCTCCATACATTTTTGAAGTCATTTTAATGTGAAATGTTTTCAGTTTTTAATAAAAGTGTTAGAAAAACCCCCCTGTAACTACCCTGGGTGTATGTTTTTATGGTAGCTGAGATCATAATCCGTATACATGAGCAACATAAGATTCACACGTGGCTCAGTAGCCTTCCATACATTTTTGAATTCATTTTAATGTGAAATATTTTCAGTTTTTTAACAAAAGTGTTAGAAAAACCCCCCTGTAACTACCTTGAGTGTATGTTTTTATGGTAGCTGAGATCATAATCCATATACATGAGCCACATAAGATTCACACGTGGCGTCAGTAGCCTTCCATATATTTTTGAAGTCATTTTAATGTGAAATGTTTTCAGTTTTTTAACAAAAGTGTTAGAAAAACCCCCCTGTAACTACCCTGGGTGTATGTTTTTATGGTAGCTGAGATCATAATCCATATACATGAGCAACATAAGATTCACACGTGGCTCAGTAGCCTTCCATATATTTTTGAAGTCATTTTAATGTGAAATGGTTTCAGTTTTTTAACAAAAGTGTTAGAAAACCCCCCTGTAACTACCGTGGGTGTATGTTTTTATGGTAGCTGAGATCATAATCCATATACATGAGCAACATAAGATTCACACGTGGCGTCAGTAGCCTTCCATACATTTTTGAAGTAATTTTAAAGTGAAATGTTTTCAGTTTTTTAACAAAAGTGTTAGAAAGGCCCCCCTGTAACTACCCTGGGTGTATGTTTTTATGGTAGCTGAGATCATAATCCATATAAATGAGCAATATAAGATTCACACGTGGCGTCAGTAGCCTTCAATACATTTTTGAAGTCATTTTAATGTGAAATGTTTTCATTTCACTTTAAAATGACCTAAAAAATGTATTGAAGGCTACTGACGCCACGTGTGAATCTTATATTGCTCATGTATATGGATTATGATCTCAGCTACCATAAAAACATTCACCCAGGTTAGTTACAGGGGGTTTTTTCTAACACTTTTGTTAAAAAACTGAAAACATTTCACATTAAATTGACTTCAAAAATATATGGAAGGCTACTGTCGCCACGTGTGCATCTTATGTTGCTCATGTATATAGAATATGATCTCAGCTACCATAAAAACATACACTCAAGGTAGTTACAGGGGGGTTTTTCTAACACTTTTGTTAAAAAACTGAAAATATTTCACATTAAAATGAATTCAAAAATGTATGGAAGGCTACTGACGCCACGTGTGAATCTTATGTTGTTCATGTAAATGGATTATGATCTCAGCTACCATAAAAACATACACCCAGGGTAGTTACAGGGGGTTTTTCTAACACTTTTGTTAAAAAACTGAAATCATTTCACATTAAAATGACTTCAAAAATGTATTGAATGCTACTGACGCCACGTGTGAATCTTATGTTGCTCATCTATACGGATTATGATCTCAGCTACCATAAAAACATACACCCAAGGTAGTTACAGGGGGGTTTTTATAACACTTTTATTAAAAACTGAAAACATTTCACATTAAAATGACTTCAAAAATGTATGGAGAGCTTTCAACGATGGCCATTTTTTTGATGTTGCCCTGTGTTTGCATAATGATGATTATGATAATTTAATTATGTTTTGAGAGTGCTTACACTATACATACGAAAATCGTTTTTTAAAGAAAATTAACTTTCATCGCTTCAAAACGTTTAAACATACATTTTCTCTTCTTTTTCATAAATTCTCTAATTTTTCATAAAACTTTCTGCTGAGAATTTTTAATTTGCATAAAAATATCAAAAATTTTCTGCTGGTTTAAAAAAATATGAGCAGTAAAAATTCATTTTTGTGATTGTGCTGCCTCTAGCGGTGAATAGCAAAACACATTTTTTCTGCTGGAAATTTTCTGCTATCTTATACAGCATACAAACTAAAGGACAGCTCAATTAGCAAACCGAAGACGTTGCGAATGGTCATTTTGCTTCAGTTCCGGCACTAATTGAACTTTGTACGCCTTTAAACCGAAGTCTTTATGTAAAATATTCTCATCACAGAACTGCGTGAAATGTTAAATTATTGAGCACGATGGCGAGTTGATGTTAATGGATGCTCAGACACATTCTGAACAACAGCTGCAATGTTATCGGCTGTAAATGCATGTGCACGTATTGGTTTATCCAATTACATACCAGGTTCACGAACTCGCTTCACAAATTGATCCACAAATTGCCTTGTAGGCATATCATTTCAACTGAATTTTCCACGTATATATCTTACAGTTTAGGTAGAAGACACTGTTGAAGATCAACATGGGCACACGTACAACATTTCTTAAACTGTCCTTACAGTTTGGAATTTCCATTTTGTCTAGACGTATCAAAATCATTTTAATGAAGTGCAATACAATTATTTCCAGTAATCTAGGCATATCAAAATCATTTTCGTTGATATGTAGCTAACTAGTAAAATGTAACATAATCATTTCCGTTGATGTTTATAGTGTATATTTAGTTTAAGAATTGCTTATACAACAAGTGTTTAGTTTTTGTTGAGTTGCTTACTAGCAACAAATTGTTGCTAGAGTTTGTATATAAGCTCGTGAATTTTATGAATAAAATCAGAATAAAATTGACCAAACCATTCAGTTTAACTTTCTCATCTAACTAAACCTCACCAGTGGTAATTTAGTTAGATGATACGCTAATCTAGCAAACCTTAGTCCTACAAACTAAGATATAATTTGCTAAATTAACATTGGTCCTTCGAGCCATCAAGATCAACCGGTGGCAAAAGTCAGCACGAGTCATCGACAAGTATTATTGGTAGCAACCATTTTACATTATACAACTGGGAACATCAAGAATAACTGATAATAAATAACTACAATGGAAGCTCTTCTCACCAAGCAGGCCGAAACAGAAGAACAGATAAACGTCCTCCATAAGAAATACACAAAGGATGGAGGCAGCCGCAAAACTAAAACATATCTAGAGAAGAAAATCGACCAGTTAAAAACGCTGTATGCACAATACACTGCAGTAGATGAACAAATACTCAAATTCAGTCCAGCAGTCACTAAAGAATATGAGTATCGAGAATCCAGGATCACGACTTCCACTATACATAATAAATTTATAGAAGAAATGCGTGAACTTCTGAATAACAAGAAGGAATCAAGCTCAACCAACAGTCGAACGGAAACAACATTGGGTCGCACGTTAAAACAACAAGACGTGAAAATGAGGAACTTATACAAAGAGATAAGATACACACAACAAAAGCTGGACAACGGAGCACCAGAAGCATCGCTAAATTTGTCATTAGCTCACATGGAGAGAATGATTAACCAAATAACAGATCTTCACGACATCATATGCCTAGTAGCAACACAAGATGAAGAAGAAACAACAAAATACTTCGTCGACTATTACTATGACGAAATTCGTAAAGCGTATGATGACATGGTGGTTCAAGTAATCACAAAGCAGAAATCAAACTGAAAAAAGTTCAAATACCACACTTCTTTGGAGAACACATGAAGTGGATAGCATTTAAAGATGTATTTGAGCAATTACTACACAAAAACAACGCACTAAACAACACATACAAGATGAGCTACTTGAAGACCTACACTGGAGGTCAAGCAGCAAAACTAATAAATCATCTTCAATCCGTGGGCGAACATTATGAAGCCGCATGGGCAATAATAAAGGAAAGGTACGATAACCACAGGATGAATATAACCAGGTACATCCATACGATGATGAGGTGCAACCCACCATGAATAATGAATCAGCATCAGCCCTGCGAGTTTTATATGACACCACGAGAGAGTGCCTACATGCAATCAACCAGCTAGGAATCCACACAGATTCGTGGGATCAAATCGTCATCTATGCATTGACTAAAAAGCTGGATCATGAATCACTAAAAGCATACGAAATGACGTTAAAAAACTCGAGAGGAATTCAAACACTTCCAGAATGCATGAAGTTTCTCGAGACACGCGCCACAGCGCTAGAAGCAGTCTTACGAGAAAAAACCTCGTATTATCGAAAAACAACAACTACTCCTAGAACAACACTATTAACAACCAACAGCACGAGCAAAACATGCAATATTTGTAAACAAAGCCATCATATTGCAGATTGCTCTAAATTCAAAAGAATCAATAGCTTGAACAAAAATCAGCTATTGGGGGTATGTAGAAAATGTCTTAACAACAACCACAAGCTAACAGATTGCAAGGAAAAATGTGCACAATGCCAAGGACAACATCATCATCTGCTACATAACAATAACAATTCAAGGGCTGAAAACAATACAACAGCAGTAAACAATTCTGGTTCTACGAACGTCACCAGTACAATTTTACACGCTAGAACAGACGCAGCGTACGTGCTTCTACCAACGGTTCTAGTAAAAACAATCACAAAACCTAGGCAAGAATGTTATCTACGTGCCATAATAGATCCTTGTTCTCAAGCCACGCTCATCACTTCAAATGCAGTAAATAAGCTACAATTAAAAACAACCATCGCAGAACTGCACATCGCTGGCATTACCGCAAAGCAAAAAGAAGTAGCCAACAAAGCCGCTAAACTGTCGATCATGCCTACTTTTAAATCAAGGTACAACTTAAAAATAGAAGCTTACGTGGTGAATCAAATCACGGAAACACAACCACGGAAAACACTAATGAGTCGTGTTTGGGATAACCTACATAATCTGGCGGATCCAAACTACCACATATCCGCACCAATAGATTTACTCCTTGGTGCAGATTATTACACAGACATAGTACTACCAGATATAAAAAAATAAGCGAACAACAACCAATCGCTCAAAACACCGCAAGTTGGGATGGAAGACACTTTGATTCACATACAACAACAGCAAAACAAACTTTCCAAGATCACAGCACTAGGAAAAAAGATGAAGAATACAACGAAAGGAGGTCAGTACGACATTGGACGCGGGGAGCAATGGATCCTAACGTCATAAGGCTAGCCAATGAACTACGTCCAAAACCATCAAAACATAAAACAAACACGATAATCAACCCCTGGTCAAATCCACACTCAACAGTCGGGCCAGCAACCAAAACAGTCGCGATAACAACCAAAGATGATGCAATGGAGGAAATTGAACAAACTCTGAAGAAATTCTGGGAAACAGAAGAGCTTCATCCACCAAGAACCCGCACTGCTGAAGAAGAAATGTGCGAACAACATTTCTATGACTCCCACAAAAGAGAATCAAGCGGTCGATATACGCTTGAAATACCATTCCGTCTGAAAGCAAACTTAGGAGATTCTAGAAAGATGGCAACAGCAAGGTTTTTACAACTAGAGAGACAGCTCACAAAGAACGAACAACTAGCCAAACTGTATAAAGAATTCATGCAAGAATATGAACTTCTCGATCATATGGAAGAGGTTCATCCAACAAAACTCAATGATGGAAAATACTACTTGCCTCATCACGCCGTCTTGAAGCCATCAAGCACGACAACAAAATTGAGAGTCGTTTTTGATGCCTCTGCCAAAACAACCAGCGGACAGTCATTGAATGACATAATGCACATAGGTAAACAAAATACAGCAAGACTTATGGCATATTGTCATGAGATGGCGAAAACACAAGTACGTCATCACAGCCGACATAGAAAACATGTTTCGGCAAATTTGGATAAACGAAACAGATAAAGACTTTCAAGCTATCGCCTTCCTAATTACAAATTTAAGACTACTCAAAATAGTATTTTTATAGAGGTTTAAAGTTATTCAATAGCTTGGAAGAGAACAAGAGAGATGAAAGAATTTCGCAGCTGAAGCTATATTTGAAAAGGCGATTGTTTGACGGCGATTGTCATTGAATTTCATTTGATTTTTTTTGTATATTGTTATTTGGTATTAGAATACTGCATATTTACTTAAATACTCTTGTGTTATAAAAATATTAAATATTTTCTTTATCCTTCTCTTTACTTTATGTTACTTATTTACTTTATTGATAAATGTTTTCCTGTATGAAAATGTAAAGATGTTTTTTGGAAAATAATAAATATAAAAAAAAAAAAAACGTATTATTTGGCCGAGACCCACCTTTGAAAACATTGAAAGAATATCAATTGAAAACCAATACTTACGGAACAGCAGCCGCTACATACCTTGCAGTCAAAACTCTACACCAACTTGCTGAAGGCGAAAAACAAAACTTCCTAACGGCTTGCAAAGTGTTACAAAAAGATTTCTATGTCGATGAGCTTATGACAGGCTGCAATACAATCAAGGAAACACTCGTTATTCAAGACCAATTCACTAAGCTACTTCAAAAAGGAGGCTTCAATTTGAGAAAATGGGCAAGCAACAACATACATCTCAACAATGAAGAAGTCACAGAGTCCCATAAAATTGAAATCGACCAAAACATAAAAGCTCTGGGTCTCCTATGAAAACCCAAAGCGGACATATTTGAGTTTAACATAAACACACTAATTCTCAGTGGTCCACTAACAAAGCGAAATATTCTCTCAACTACGGCTAAATATTTCGATCCATTAGAGTGGCTAGCACCAGTAATTATAACACCAAAGATAATGCTACAGAAGATGTGGCTTATGGGTCTCAATTGGGATGAGAGAGTACCCGATGCATTAGCCCAGCAGTGGTCAACATTCAAGGACAATCTAAAACATCTCAACAACCTTAAAATTCAGAGATGGCTAAACAGCACACCTGATTCACAGATGGATATTCTCGGCTTCAGCGATGCATCAGAATCTAAGAGTCGCCAGCAAAGACAACGAGGTTAGCACCAGCCTCATAGCAGCCAAGACAAGAGTAGCGCCAACAAAGACAAAAGTAACATTACCAAGACTGGAACTAAATGCTACGCTTCTACTAACCAAGCTACTCAAAGAAGTGAAACAAGCATTGGAAATGCACCAAACAACGACCATCGCATGGACAGATTCAACAATCGTACTTTCATGGATTCAAGGGGATACTCAAAAGTATAAAACTTATGTTGCCAACAGAGTATCATAGATCAGGAGTCTTACAGAACCACGACAATGGCGTCACATCAAATCAGCAGACAATCCAGCGGACTGTGCAAGCCGCGGAATAACGGTCAATGAGTTAATAAATCATCAACTATGGTGGACGGGGCCTTCTTGGCTCAGAAACAAACATTACAACCCACTAGACACACAAAATCATCTCGAGCTAGCAAAACAAGAAACGATAGAAATAAAGGACATTAATTACACAACAGTCACAGAAGATAATGACAGAATAGGTGACCTGATAAAAAAGATATCAGGGTGTACCAAAGGATTGTGAAAATCATAATAAACTTCACCAAAAAATGAAGAAGAATAAAAGTGAATGAATACGATCTAAATGAGGCCGAGAGAATAATTGTGAAGCACATACAACGCGGCTGCTATAACCCAGAAATATCTCAACTAATGAAGAACAATCCAATAGATAAAAAGAGTAAACTGTTATCCTTAGATCCATTTCTCGATGCAGAAGGGATATTGCGAGTAGGACGTAGACTACACAAGTCATTTTTAAACTATGAAGAAAAACATCCAGCCATTCTTCCTGCACAACACCAGTTTACGAAAAGCCTAATCAACTATGCACACCTGAGAATGTTGCATGGAGGTATCGAACTTAACACCTCATTCACACGCAAGAAATATTGGATAATAAGAGGCAGAATCACAACTAAATCAATAATCTCAAAATGCATTACATGTCACAAGTTTAAAATCAAGCCAGGGGTAATCAACTGATGCGAAACTTACCATCCGCAAGAGTTCGACCAACGAGACCATTCGCACACACCGGAATAGATTATGCCGGTCCCGTATAAATAAAAACAACCAAGGGAAGAGCAAGCAAGACTTACAAGGCATATATAGCAATCTTTGTCTATCTCTCAACCAAGGCTATACATATTGAAGTGGTGACAGATCTCACTGCAGATGCCTTTATTGCAGCCCTTAAGAGATTCACATCTAGGCGTGGATTATGCACAAACATATATAGCGACAACGGCACAAACTTCATTGGAGCCAATAATCAGCTAGCAAGATTACAAAAAACACAAAAAATCAACTTTAATGACATTGTTACTCAACAACTAGCAACAGAGGGAATAACCTGGCATTTCCAACCGCCCGCATCATCACATTTTGGTGGATTGTGGGAAGCTGGAGTTAAATCAGTCAAAACACACTTAAAAAAAATCGTAGGAAATGCAACTCTGACTTATGAAGAGCTAATAACACTTCTAAATCAAATCGAAGCCGTCCTAAATTCAAGACTCCTGTGTCCAATTTCAAACGATATAACAGATCTTGAAGTTCTAACACCGGGCCACTTTATGATCGGTTCATCTCTAACTGCACCACCAGAAGAGAATCTAACCGAATCAAATATTCATCGCTTGACAAGATGGCAGACGTTAGAAAAGCTAAAACAGGACTTCTGGAAAAAGTGGAGCAATGAATATCTCCGAAGATTACAGCAAAGACCGAAGTGGCTACAAACAAGACCACAACTTAAAATAGGTGATCTAGTACTATTAATTGAAGACAACTTACCTCCCACAAAGTGGGTAAGAGGTATTTTTTTTCACGATAATAGAGTCAACATTAAACATCATGAAGCACGATCACGAAGAGACCAATCAGAAATTCTAGTAAAATGTAACATAATCATTTCCGTTGATCTTTATAGTGTGTATTTAGTTTAAGAATTGCTTATACAACAAGAGTTTAGTTTTTGTAAAGTTGCTTACTAGCAACAAATTGTTGCTAGAGTTTGTATATAAGCTCGTGAATTTTATGAATAAAATCAGAATAAAATTGACCAAACCATTCAGTTTAACTTTCTCATCTAACTAAACCTCACCAGTGGTAATTTAGTTAGATGATACGCTAATCTAGCAAACCTTAGTCCTACAAACTAAGATATAATTTGCTAAATTAACAGACACTTTAAAAGTAATTGAAAATTTCCCAATTTTGTTCAAGCGTAAAGCAATCCATTTTGTAAATGTCAAACATTACATTCATTTTCTATCATAACACGAATGACGTAAGTGTTGCCACACTCGAAATAACCGGTGGTTCAAATTGCAAACGCTAGATAGGCCACCCGTTTTATATGAGATAACTTTGAACTTCACCTGTCCCTGGAGAGGCTAATATCATTGCCAGATGACATTCTCGGACCAAAATTGACGAGTCAACATACTTACGTTCGTTTAATTAATATAATTTTCAATAACGCTCATCCGAATCGCGTTACGCGATCTTTATCTGTTTATATTAAAATTATTTGTGACACTTAAGTAAATGCTGAGTAAGTATAAACAAACGAATTGCGACTTCAATAGCTGACAAATAGTTTTCTCGCGTAATATTGTAAATACAAAAAAAAAACTCATTAAACAATCTGTGTGCATACTCGCACATCTCGAAAAAAGATAAGCGGTTTAAAATTATGCATATTGTATTACATATTGCCAAGGTGACCACATTCGTCTATTATGCAATATACAAATAATTTTTCCATGAACTTGAACACCTTTCACTTTTCCCTGCGTTATAAATTTATAATCATGCAGATAATATAACAATTCAATATACAAGCAACATAAGTTCGCGAGACATAAATTCTACCTTAACAATAATAACAAATAATTATGTACTTATTACGATTACTTCCCTTGTTAAAAAAGCAATGCATTTCCTTAAAAAGAAAATTATACAATCGCTTGCGCGCGCGCGATCAAAAACAAAACAAAACACATACAACAACATAACAAATGAGAAAGCTTAGAACAATAAAAGAAAGTTGTGAACAATACATTTTGTTTTTGTTGATTGGGTTTGTTCGTTTATCGTATATCATAAAATAAACAAGAAAACTATAAACAGCTAAGTGTTGAATGTGATTGACTTTCCAAATTTCCTCAATCATTCATAATACATTACATTTATATTTTGGTTTAATCGTTTGTAATAATATTTTACACTCGATTTTACATGATTAACGTCTAATTGGTATTTTCTACAAGAAAACTAGTTATGCACATTAAAATCATAATAATGAGATCATAACATAATAATTGACTTAATCATTCGGTTTATTGGGCTTTTTATGGCATATAGATACATTGGAAATTGTATAATTGGGATCCCGTTACGAAGGATTACGCAATGATAAATTAATGATTCGACATTTGAATATCCGTTGGCTCAGGTATTTTATTGAGAGATTTAGATTAAGTTCACACTATAAACGTCATACACTACGTTACATCAGATTAAATCCACTAAAAATGGGAATTCCCGATGTTCATTTTTTTTTAATTCTATCGCTTTTCCTGTACTGAAACGTAGATAGTTGGCTTTGGAAATGTTGCTTTTTTGTTCTGCGTTATGTTATAGTAATAAAATAAATCAAAATAAATATTTTTAGAAAATCATACTTTTTTTAAATTTTTAAGTTTATTTATTTATAACAAAACAGTTTTTAATATATTTTAATGAGTGCTGCCTCCATTTTGTGAAATCATCTAAAATCGACTTCAATTAATTCAAGGAAATGTCGACCCAGCACCTTTGAGGCTTCAGCAAGCGGCTCCGTCCTTTTGCACGTTTTGCATAATATTTAAATCAGGAGTACGCGGGCCATTTAAGAAAATAGTCGTTCTCCTTGGAAATCCGCAGGCTTTTACAATCCTTGCCGTATGGATATGGGCGTTATCTTGCTGATAAACCCATTTCAGTGGCCGAACAAAGGTTGAAACTTTGGAAATGCTGAATCCAGAATAGACAAATAAGAATTTGCTGCCATTTTTTGATTTTGAAAAGTTAACGTAATCTCCCCCTTTATTGGAGGCAATATGAACTATTTTACGTTTATCTGCCGGTTTTTAATTTCGAAACAACAGTATTTCGTTTCCATAGTTTTCAGGATTTCCTAAATAATTTAGCACAACTATGTGACCTCGCCCTAGTTTTTCGACTAAGAACCGGCTCGAATATCTTTGATCGTGGCAAGCATCAATTTTCTCTTTTCAACATCGCTTGAGCTTTTATTTTTCAAGTTCAAAAACAAAAAATAATTGACAACACTAAATTATTAATGACAACACAATTTAATTTATTATTTAATAGTTTTTATTTTAATAAAACTAAACAAAAGAAAGGAAAATGAACTGGATTTATTTAGGTGTAACAAAAAAAATGATTTTTTTTTTACTATATTTATGAAAAACAAAAAAAGCAACATTTCCAAAGCCAACTAAGATTTTTTTGTGTCATTTGATTAAAGATGAAATTATCTACCTTTCAGTATAGAAAAACTAGCGCTAGAATTAAAAAGAGATGAATATCGGGAATTTGCTTTTTTTTAGTGGATTTAATCTGATGTAACGAAGTGTATATGATTAACTTGAACGTAAACATACTCGTATATATATGAGGATAATTGAAGAAAATTACATCTTAATTGTATTTTATTTTTATAGAAGACAAGGTTGAATGTTGGTAATATAATATTTCAGTGTTACTACACTTGCGAGCAACTAAATCGACTCGAACGCCCACGCGTACAAAATCGTATTTTTGATCGTACATTGATCTGAATAAATCTCTACCAGTTTCATTCGTTGTTTCCATTCCTTGTAAAGATTGAGCCAATCTGTTGTCTCTCTGGATACTCAGAAGGTTTCAGAAAATTGGTACTTCCAATCGGAGACTACATACCAGCCGGTATCGGTGTATACCTAAGAGGGGTGCCAGGTCTATCGTCGTCTAGGCGACCGATTTTCGCATTGCGTCTCGTACCGCAGCTTCGTACCGAAAAACAGATCTTGTTTTCGAACCTGGTGGAGGCCGTAGAGGAGACCTAGCCGCCGAACGATAGGGGAAGATTAATGCATGATACTGTCCGGTGTCACACAGCTCGAACCACTCGGCAGTTCATCAATGATGTTGAACTCGAGACGATGAAGTGACCAGTCCTCAGTCCAAACATAAATCCAATTGAGCATTTATGAGATGAAATAAAACGGAGGGTACGAGCCAGAAATCATATACCATCTAACATCAGTTACCTCTAGATTGCGTTGGATGAGGAGTGGAGTGCATTCCTCAAGTCTTTGCTAAAATCTAATTAAGGTCAAGGGGAACCACATACGAACCGTTGCAGACGCAAGGAGGGAGGGAGCGGGGCAATACCAAATGTTAATCAATAAAATTGTTTTTGTTTTGCTTGCTTTTTTTGTTGTAATTTAAAGTTAAATATCCGCAATATTTTTTTCATAATCATCAATTTTTGTTGCGCTTCCATTCAAAATTCGTTATAAAAAAAGTTTTGAACTAATTTTTATGAAAATAGTGTCATTTTAAATACTATTAAAGTTAGCCGATATTTAATAAATATAAAATTTTAAAATTTCTAAATATTGACGGTTTAAAGTGTCATGGTTGGGAATAGATTCAAATCAATGGTCTTAATGATGTTCACACCTGGAAAAAATTTCTGGTCAATTTCATGTGGGGAGCTCGGGAAAACTTTTTTTATATTTTTTTTTTGTTTTATTGTTAATTATGCGATCTGTTTTGGGGCTCAAGGCTCACCCTGCTCTTCCGCGGTTATGCTTTTTACGTCCTTACTTTACGCTTGTCGGCCAACTCGAGGACGTACGGCTATAGGACCGATTTAAGACCATCTGCGCTTTGCAAGCTCCATGCCAGCATGGCATGGAAGGTGAGTCGGCCCATGGGTTTTGCACACCGACAGGGGATCGTATTTCAACACAGATCGAAATCTGTTGATGAAGTTTCACTTTGCATCCTGCCCCTATCGGGATTCGAACCCGGTACCTCGCAATCCAAACGCCAAAGCTTTAACCACTGAGCCATTTGGTCGGTTTCAGGTTGAACTTGATAGAAGATATCACACACATAAAATTTGATTTTTTTTAAATATTGACGGTTTAAAGTGTCATGGTTGAAAAGAGATTCAAATCAAAGGTCTTAGTGCTGCTGACACCAATAAAAAAAATGTGTGCGATATATTCAATCGAGCTTTCCAGAGCTTCCCACATGAAAATTAACCTGAAATTTTTTCCAGGTGTGAGCATCATTAAGACCTTTGATTTGAATCTATACATTAATAGATTAATAATCATGCCAATTTAAATGGTCAATATTTAGACATTTTCAAATTTTGTGTGTGCGATATATTCAATCGAGTTTTCCGGAGTTCCCCCACATGAAATTGACATGAAATTTTTTCTAGGTGTGAACATTATTAAGACCTTTGATTTGAATATATATTCAACCATGATACTTTAAACCGTCAATATTTAGAAATTTTCAAATTTTGTGTGTGCGATATATTCAATCGAGTTTTCGGGAGCTCGCCACATGGAAATTGAATTGAAATTTTATCCAGGTGTGAACATCATTAAGACCTTTGATTTGAATATATATTCAACCATGACACTTTAAACCGTCAATATTTAGAAATTTTCAAATTTTGTGTGTGCGATATATTCAATCGAGTTTTCCGGAGCTCCCCACATGGAAATTGAATTGAATTTTTTTCCAGGTGTGAACATAATTTAGACCTTTGATTTGAATCTATTTTCAACTATGACACTTTAAATGGTCAATTTTAAGACATTTTCAAATTTTGTGTGCGAGATATATTCAATCAAGTTTTCCCGAGTTCCCCACATGGAAATTGACCTGAAATTTTTTCCAGGTGTGAACATCATTACGATCCTTCGTTTGAATCTATTTTCTACTATGACACTTTAAATGGCCAATATTTAGAAATTTTCATATTTTGTGTGTGCGTCATATTTATATTCAAATGTCCCTATTGGAAAACGAATTTTCTAAACAATTTATAATGCTATTAAAAATATAGTTTAGTGTTTTATTTTTAACCATTTCAGTTGAAATTTTTTGTAGAATATATATTTTTGGTACAAAAAAATACTTTCGGCTGAAAAATATCGGCTGAAAAATGTCGACTGAGAAATGTCGGCTGAGGTATGTCGGCTAAAAAATGTCGGCTGATAACTTTCGGCTGAAGCATATTAATATTTGACGTTTCATATTATATTTTCGGCTGAGATAGCAACGATACTATCTGCATTATCGATTTTTTTTTACTTTTGGATAACTTTAATAGGGTTCATTTTAAACTAGAAAGTCAAACTTTCAAAAAAAAAAATGTCTTGTGAAAAACGATTAAGCCGTTTTAAAAAAAATCGCCTTTTTGTGAGCGTGGTTTGAGTCGATTTAGTTGCTCGCGAATGTAGTTTCACATTAATCTAATCTTGGCGTTGCCTGTGACTCTCGCGTCGAACGAGCAGTTTTGTATTTTGTTGTTCGTCCTTACTTCCAAAATTATTTTTATTTTTAATTTTATATACGAGTACATGGAGAAGCCGTAAATCGGAGGTCTCCCAAAGTACGGAACATTACGAAACCAACTTGAAAATGAAAAATATGAAAAGTTGAATCGACTTGATTTATTTATTTCTAAATAAATCTATTTTTTTATTTATTTATTTACAATGCAACATGTTTTGGGGCTCAAGGCTCACCCTGCTCTTTCGTGGTTGTGCTTTTCACGTCCTTACTTTATGCTTACTCAGCCAACTTGAGGACGTACGGCTATTGAACCGATTTAAGACCATCTGCACATTGCAAGCTCCATGCCAGCCTATACTGGCATGGCAGATGGGTCGGCCCTTGGGTTTTGCACACCACCAGAATAAATCTATTATGTGAGTACATGTGTCAGATTAAAACCGAACATTTAAACAACCTATTGTGAATTTGGCTGAATTTGTGTTAATCCAGAATTGGCCCAATTCCGTTGAAAATTTTTTGTCAGAAAATTGTTCATTCAACGGTCTTTGTTGTTCAACGGAATTGGGCCAATTCTGGATTAGCACAAATTCAGCCTCTATATTTTTTGGACGGCAATGAACATACGTGACAGGAATATGCTTTCTGAAATGCTTATCCTTTGATTTTATAATAAGTTATTTAATTTTTTATTTTGTTGTTCAACAAAAATTTTATTGAACGGTATACATCTGTATTTTGTACGTTCAATATAGTATCTTTTAGGGGCTAGTTTGTTTTTCCTCAATTTATTAATGAAAATTTATAAAAATCAAATTTCTATGACAAGCACAAATTTCGCCGGTGGAGCCGCTTTTGTGAAGTTTTAAAATTATGCTTAAATTATTTCTGGTTTTTTCTAGAAAATGGGTTTTATATTTTTCGTGTTTCAGGTGAAATTTAAATCTTCTTTTCCCGTTTTTTCGGTTCCTGGACTAGCACTAATTTTTCCCGTGAGCACTAATTAGCACAAATTGGGCTTAATCGGTATACCAAGTTTCATTCTGAAATTCGAAAGTTTCCCTGCTGCAGTTACCCACACGATAAAAATGAAATTCACACGTAAGCGATACACGTATAAAATTTTGTCGTATGTATATTTTGACATTTTATAAAGCAAGCAGCCTAAAGGTGATTCATGTATAATTGGAATTTTGACCAAAATCAGTTTACCGAAAGTGGCAGCTTTCCTAGCGGATTTTTCGCTTTTTCCAGCGGAAATGACAGCTTTAACCGGCGTCCAGACCAGTTTTTCGAAATTTAAGCGGAAATGACGTTTTTTAACAGATGGATTAACTGACTGACATGATACTTCATACTTAAGCTTTTTCCATAACTTGGAAGATCCCAGGTGGCCAAATCAGTTCATCGAAAGTTACCGCTTCCATTGGAATTTTTTTTTCAAATATTTCAAAAAGTATATCATTTACGATAAAACTGACGGATTTTTGAGAAAAAGCTGTAACTTCATACCTAAGCTTTTCTACAAATTGAGAAAATCCAGTGAATTTTTGGCCGAAATATGTTTACCGGCAGTGGCAGCTTCCATTTCGGCTATTCCATTTTTCCAGCGGAAGTGATAGTTGCAACAGGCGTCCAGACCAGTTTTCCAACATTTAAGCAGAAATGACGTTTTTTCTCAGATGGATTGACTGACTGGTACGACACTTTTTACTTAAGCTTTTCCATAAATTGTAAGATCACAAAATCGGTGATCAAATTCGGTGGCGAAATCGGTCCATCGGAATTGCTGCGTCCATTGTAATATTTTTTTGCAAATATTTTGAAAAGTATATCATTTACGATAAAAACGACGTTCCATTGAAGCTATTCCGATTTTCCACCAGAAGAGACAACTTCAATAGGAGTCCGACATGATGAAAATGTCTTTCATCAAAAAATCGTCCTTGGGGCCGTATTCTTGAAATCGGTGGAAATTTCCCCAATCGGAATACAATTCGCTTTGAAATTCTCTATATTATTCGAATTTTTCACTGGCTACTCTAATCATTTTTTTAAATTATTTTTCTTTTTTTAAATTAAGAAACATAATTTTTCCCCCTTCCTAAGGGAAGAATTCCAACTGGGTAAATCGATTCGAAATTATTCCCTTAATAGGGAGACAAGTATTAGTAAGCATGAAAATAAATTTCAAAAAATGATTGACAGCCCAAATAGGTTGACTGACTGGCACGACACTTCATATTTAAGCTTTTTCCACAAATAGGGACATACCAGAGAATTTTGGCCGAAATCGATCCACCGGAAGTGACAGATTTGATAGAACGTTTTTCATTTCAGCGGAAGTGACGGGGGTCCAGACTATTTTTCCAAAATTTAAGCTTTAACAAAAAAAATGTCTTTCAAAAAAAATCGGCCAGATAAATTGACCGATTGGCACGACTCTTCATACTTAAGCTTTTTCCATAAACCCCAGGAATTTTGGGCCGAAATCGGTCCATCCGGAAATTGATGTTTCCTTCGGAACTTCTTTTTTGCAAATATTTTGAAAAGTGTAACATTCACAGCTCAAATGGATTAAATGGTCGGGATGAAACTTCATATTTAAGTTTTTTCATCAAATGGGGACATTTTAGTGAATTATGGCCGAAATCGGTCCATTGGAAGTGACAGCTTCCAAAGCAACTTTTCCAAATTTTGCAGCGAAAGTAACAAATTTAATAGGAGTCCAGAGCAGTTTCCTATAATTTAAGCGGAATTGAGGATTCCCATATAGCTGAAGGTCCCACTGGATTTTGACCGAAATCGGTTTAATGGAAGTGACAGCTTCCATAGGAGCTTTTCCAGTTTTTCACAGGAAGTGACAGCTTTAATAGAAATCTAGACATGTTGAAAATGTCTTTCATCAAAAAGTCGGCTTCTAAACAGCCCAGATGGATCGACTGATTGACACAACACTTCACACTTAAACTTTTTCTACAAATTAGGAGATCCTAGGTATTTTTGGCCAAAATCGGTCCATCGGAAGTGCGGCTTCTATTGGAATATTTTTTTTCAAATATTTTCAAAAGTTTTATAAAAGTACGATAAAAACTACGATTTTCGACAAACAACTGTTTTTAACGAAAATTCGGCACAGCTCAGATGAACTAAATGATCGGGATGAAACTTCAAACTGAGTTTTTCCACAAATTGGGACATCTCAGTGAATTTTGGCAAAAATCGGGCCATCGAAAGTGACAGATTCAATAGAAGCTTTTCTGTTTTTCCACTGGAAGTGACAGCTTCCATAGGAGCTTTTTCGTTTTTTGCATGTATTTTGAAAAGTATATCGTTTACGAGAAAAACGATTATGAACAAATGAAAAGCATTCTTCCCTGTTCAATGATGGAAGTACTAGTTTGCAGCATGGATCTTCGACACCAATTTATTAATAAACAACAATACACAATTGCACATATCGATAATATAATTCTTAAAGCGCATAATTGAAAAATAATTAAAAACTTGATCAAAACTATGCCGGTACACCTTGCGCAGCAACCTTGGATACAAAATTGCAACTAACATCACATTATAAATCATTCATTGTGACGGATGACGATTCAACTATTATACAAAATCAAAAACCATATACCTGTGATGTTTTTTTTAAAAACTTGTTTCTTCCAATTTGACTTTGAATTCAGAAGGAATTTCCATATGTTGAGCACATCATTACCTGTAACAAAAATAGAAAAAATAACAATTTAATTAATTTTAATTAAAATGTACCTTATATATATATATAGATTAAAACAATTTGATAATTTTGTCTAATCTTGAAATTTTTCACCTTGTCTCCGCGCATTATACTTGGCGACCGAGTCAACATCGCAAGACGGAAGTAATTTAAAAAATTATATCTCACACAATCTCTGTACTCTACATAAAATATAAATTACATGCGGTAGGCTAAATAATTTTTCATTTTAAATATTTCAACTCTAGAATTTCGATTTTTTTTTTTTGTTGAAATCGCGCCAAACACTAACTAATTAACGTCTACATATAGTGTGCCCCAAAATGATGGATGGGCTACATTATATATAACAATTATTACGCACGCAGTAGAAAGGTGCGAGCTAATTATAAACTGTTGTGGTGCACATTTCCGCAAAAAAAAACATTTCGAAATGGTCCAAATAAGTTGCGGTATGCAAGGCGCAAGTACTTATATACCTGAAACCGCGTATTCGCGCACATAATTCGTCAATGACAAAATAATTAAATCGCGCATATTTAGAACTAACGAGAGACTACAATGCGGATGAATCATTCACATTTCGCATTTTTATATAAAAATCGCGGAGTGTTACATCAACCCACATTATATAAAATTTATTATTGTTATACTCATATATAAAAATTCTGTATTCTAAAGGGGCCATAAATAATTTATTCAAATGCTTGTAGTATATCGTATGTGAACATTCAATCAAGATTCTAAAATACATCATATATATCGATACATACGATATAGAGTTGAATATAATATATTACGTTCGTTTTTATATAGCTGCGGGAAGACCTTGACATCATCCATTAAATTGATATTTAATTCTCTAATTCACAACAACAACAACAACAATAGGTAGGTACATATATACACTTTATGTACAATTTTGAACATACCTATCCGTAATAATAGTTTATAATAATGATCTGTATAATAGAAGCATATTTAGCTGAATTTATGTATGCTTAATAATCGTATAATGAGAAGAATGATAAATGGGTGCGGTACGACGATGTCGAGTATTTTTCTCGATCGAAAAAAAAACTATTAAGCTGTAACACCCATCATCATCATCATCATCAACAACAACATGATCGCATATTTTATTTTATAACATTACGATGCGACGACTAAAATATTATTATTTGATTTGTGTTGTGCTTAACTAGCAACTAGAATTATTAATTATCATAGACAGGTTGGCGGTTAATTGGCACTGTACAAATTTGTAAATTGATTGAAAATTTTCAAGTGTGTTTTCGTCAAGTTGGAACACTAATTTTATTGTATTCTCTAAGACCTTTTCAATTGTATGCGACACTTATATATTTTGTAATTGCCATTTTAGCTAAATTTGTGATATTATTCAAAAAGGTTTCAATGATATGTGAAAAATCATATAGAGGGGTGGTGGGAGGGCTTGATCAGTTTTAGATTACCTTTTGTGATATAGGGTGTTTAAAAATTTCGCTCAGAAAAAAGTACACACAAATATTTAACTGTAACTTCACAAATATTTATCGAAGAGCAACCAACATAGTCTTATTTGACTAGTAATTGAATAGGCTTGTTTAAGATTTAAGTGGTTACCTTGTATCTGTAACCGTTTGCGAGCACCGGTGTGACGAACTTAACAAAATATGTTATATTAAAATTTACGCGAGTGTGCATTCAATATTTTAAAAGTGTAATTCAACAAAAACTTGAACAGAAATGATTGAAAATTGCATTAAATTCACTTGAATCTCGATTATACGGGATCCGATTATCCGTGAACCTCGATTATTCGGGATTTTTTATTCTCTTGGTTAATCTGAATTTCATCTGATTAACCGGGATTTATTTTAGTTCTAATAAAAATCATCCGATTAACCGGGATTTTTGATTATCCGGGAAGTCTCACTCATCCTGGATAATCGAGGTTCAAGTGTAGTTAAAAGTAAACCCATTTGATTTTTTGTCTTGATGGTATTGAGAAAAAATACCATAATAAGATTTAAGGCTAAAGACTCATTCAATTTTTTGTGTTGAAACCATTGTGCAGTTTGTTATACAGGGCCAATCTTAGAGATTTTCACGCGGTTTCATTATAAACCAAACTAAAAGGTTTTCAAAATATCATGTTAAGATTTAGGGCTAGTAAGATGCACTATGAATTAACAAGCTTTCAAGGGGAAACTCATTCAATGTTTATGTTGGCGCCGTTTTGCAGTATGTTAATGTTATAAAGGGCCGATCCTTCAGATTTCCACGCGGTTTCATTATATAGGCTAGTATGCTGCTGATGTGAAATGAAATTTTCGCTGGTCTCCAAAACTAAGCAGATAAATATTCCATAAACAATTAGTTTGTTAGTTTGTCATTTTTTTTTATAATTTCATGTCAAAATATTTTTTATACGAGTTTAACAACAAATACAAATAATTATGAAACGTCAAAAATTTAGCTTACTTTTGACGTACTTGCAGATAAAAACGCAGTGAAAACTGTGTAAAGTTAAACAGAGACATCTATATTTTGATACGAACCATACCAATTTCACTAGCTCAAATAAAATTTAGCAACGAAATTTTCGTTTTCGTTGCTTGTGCCATTTTTCTATGAAAAATATCATTTCACGTCAGCAATAGAAAAGTAAATTTAGATTATAATGATAGTTGATTAACTTCAAATATTTAACAGCCAAGTAAAAAACAAATAGAAAAAAGAGGAAGATTTCCATTTCCATTAAAATGAACTGTTTTGATTAGTTTTTGAATTCTTCCCTTCTCTGTTGAGCTACTGTCAAATTGGACCATTTCTTTTAATCCAATTTTTTGGATAATTTTTATTTAACCAATTCTTAACAATTATACAGTTGTGACTAGATACACCATCATGTTGGAATATGTGCAAGAATCTATTTAAAATAGGTGACATCATCAAAGAGGAGTGGCAAATCGTTTTGTAAAAAATTGTAAATGACGTTCACTATTTAATGTCGATATGGTAATTAAATTATTGCCCTTACGTTTACACTGAAACGGTGCTGAAATGATACTTGTTTTTCGAATGAGGATTTTCAGCAGACCACGTGTGTAGTTTGATATGCCATCTCTTGTGAATTAAGATTCATCCGTTCATAGAATATATTTCACAAAATTATCATTGTCAAAATTTCTTTCAATCAACCCAATTATAAAACCCCAAACTTTTATGGTGGTCTATCGATAATAGTTTTTGAACAGGTTTTGTATGATATGGATGAAAAATCTGGTGCAATCCTTGATGAATTCGGTAGCGAGAGTCGTTCAATTGTAAATCGTGCATCGTTGTGCTAATAGATGAATTTACTGTTACAATACTATTTATTTCTTCGTCGACATCCAAATGTTTTGCTGAAGATGAATGCAGCTCCGCCCACGTATTTGGTGTTACGACAACTCATAGTCTTCTATGAATATTCGTAAATACCATTGCGTAAGGAACGCGACGTGTTGGAAATCTGTGCCACAACAAACAAACAAACTGCCATAATAATAATACGTTTTCTTAAATTATTTAGAATTTTTGATTCGCAACACTGACACAATACTACACATTTCTCAAAACTAATGAAAATATTTAATTTTTGTTTTTTCAAGATAACCACTTAGATCTTAAATAAGCATATACAATTACCAGTCAAATAAGACTAAACTGGTTACTCTCCGATAAATATTTAGGAAGTTACATTTTAATATTTCAAAACCAAATTTTTAAAACACTCTGTATCTCAAAGGATATCAAAAATTGACCCCTCTCCCTCATACATGTTTTTTCACAGAATGAACTAAGAGATCACCCCTTAACGGATTAGCATCCCAAACCAGGATACTCTGTATATTCCATAATAAACAAATAATAAGCTACCAGCGCCAAAACGGTGGATTTGTGAACTAAAGTGCCTAACAAATTAGTTGCTTTTTCCAACAGTTTTCAAACGATATGTTACATGATTATATTTGAATGAACAAAATAAACTGCTTCCAGCACCACATGGTAGTTTTAAGTACTAGAGTTGAGTGAAGCAACCAAATTTGTATGCAACACGTACATATGCTAGTCTATAAACGAATAATTAACCCCCGGTTCCAAAACGGTGGATTTGTGAATTAAATTGCTGAAAACGAAAGCTTTGCTTTTGATCTATGACCCTTATATATTTTATAATAAGTAAATAACAGCGCTAAAATGGTGGACTTCTGAACTAAAGTGCAGATTACAAAATTATGATTATGCCAAAACGACAAAATGTAACTGTTTCCAGCGCCACAGCCGTGGTTTTAAATGCTAAGATGATTTAGCGAACGGAAACTTTCAAGACCTTTTTAACGATATTCGACAAGTACACTCCGCGTCACTTGAATACGACCAACATATTTGCTTCATTTTTCCAATTTATTATTCTCTTTTTCTCTTGAGTTATGCTCTTTTATGTGGGAAGAGAAATCAATAACAAAACAATTAATAAGATTCGCTCATCTCTGAGCGTAAACCCGGTTTTTTTAAAATTTTGTTTAAAATAAGAAATAAAATTTGTGTGTTTTTAGTTGTTCACTTGAATAGGGCCCACTGAAAAAAGAATAATAATAAACACAACAAATCGATAATTTAATCAGGAAAACTTTAATTCAACTTCTTTATTTCTTTTAAAACAAGACAAACAATTAAAATTAAATTTTTGGTAGTTGGTAGTTCCACCGTTCTTTAAAATCACTTCGTAAACTCGATTAGGAATCGAGTTGTACAGCGATTTCAAGTAATATAAGAAAATTTCACTCCAAGCTGAGGTTATCGCCTCGAGGAACTTAAACCTCTTTGTGTCTTCGATCTGTTTTTCTCACTCATACATTTTCTATGTTAGCCATCCCCAAACGTTTTCTTCGATGTTCAAATCTGTCCATCAATGTCCATCATGAAAATGTCCATCATTTCACAAAATTTTGGAAAATCATCTTCCAGAATTGCTTTGTAGGATATTCCAGTCATCCTTTCTTTTGGAAAAACTAAATTAAAGGTTACATACCACGGAAATAGCGCCCAGACCACCAATACCTAATACCTTTTCTGTCGCGATGCTGATGAACACCACACAATGCCATATATTATTCCTCGCCATATGCACTCTACAAAATTCCAACCGATTTTCTTAAGATAGCGCACGTAATAATACGTCGAACAGTACCTACAATTGTCGTTATACCGGTTCTTGCTTTGATTTTCGCCACAGAGTGTACGGAATTCGAGGCTTCCCGAATGATAGCCCATTTGTTTTGCGGTGATGTAGCTTCTGCTATTCGGCGTTTCATGTTTTACTTTATTTTTTAACATTATATTATTAAGATAACTATTGATTTGCTTCTGCCGAGTTAACTAGAAATCACACGACTTGTAAGGTTGGATTCTTTGTAAGCATCAATTTTAGCTTTGTCAACCTCATTCAATGTTTTTCCATGATCCAAGACTTTGATTAAAATCAAAGTAATTTTAAACTTGAAACAACCTTTAATACACTTTACTGTAACAGTAAAAAATTGATTTAAAGAAAAACAAAATATCAGAGAGTTCAACAATCAGCTGGCCCTATTCAAGTGAACCGCTCACCACATAAAAATTTTGTTTCTTATTTTAAACAAAATTCAATACAATTACCGTTTTACTCTCAGAGATGAACGAATCTCATTAATCGTTTTTGTTATTGATTTCTCTTCCCAACAACGCATTAAAGAGAATAATTCAAGAGAAAAGGAAAATAATAAATTGGAAAGATGAAAAAAAGTATGTTGGCCCTATGCAAGTGACGCGGAGTGTATAATAAAATGGGTATTTTGTGACGATAAGTTCAAAGAATTTTTTGTTGTCTTCATCAACGTCAGAGTAAATTATCTGCCCCTTGGCTATCAAAATGTACAGAGACTCCTATCTAAAACACACGATGTTTTTAAAAATATCAACCACTTTCTTTCGATTTTGTAATGACAACAGCAATTACTCAGAGTATTTTATATTTTAATGTTTTGTAAAACATGAAACTGTCAGTATCTGCGATGTGCTCCCTCTGACAGAAGATTTCTTATAGCAGTACATGTTAATTTCAGCTATTCTTTTCAGTTCAGTCACGGAGTGTTTTTTATGAAAATTAAAACGGATGACAAGAGAGAAAATAGTTGTACAGTGAGACCATTTAAAATTCGGCCAAATGTAAAATACAAACATTCATTAGATTAATTACTATCATTGCTGACTTAAAATAATTTTTATTATCAGAAAGTGTTTATTCATTTATTACTGTAATACAATCTGTAAACAATTTTGATAAATTCATTCATAAATTAACAAAATAATTAAATAAAAAATGACACAAATTTATCACAATTTAATATTCGGACAGAGTACTGATTTTCTTTAATTTCATAAATTTGAATTTCTACATTTTAACTTTTAATACTTTGTTGCATATCATTTTCACTTTAGCGCAGATTTTAATCTTCTTGGCATTGATTGAACTAATTTGTGTGTTAACACTGTACAATGAGGTGGTGTTTTCAAAACCTTTAGGCAGTTTTGTTTAGGTTTCAGTGGTTGATACTTAGGCCATTTTTGACCCATTGATACTACGCATTCACGCCACATAATTAACCTATTCACCTATTCACCTACTCACACAACTACAGCATAAAACCTGCACATTGCAAGCTCCATGTCAACCTGTACATTGACATGGACGGTGGGTCGGCGCTGAATTCTGTACTCCATCAGAGGGTCTTAGTTGTGTTTATTAACATCACCGATTGTAATCGATGATGAAAATTCGATTTGCATCTAGCCTCTGATGGGATTCGAACCCAGTACCTCCCGGTCCAAGTGCTAAAGCTTTATCAACTGCACCACTTGTCCGGTTTTAGGCAGTTATACATTAAATATTCTTGAACAACATACGCCTTATGTTTCGGTCGTTGCTTTGATAGTATTGAAAATTTTCTAAGATATTCAGTTTTTTGGCACTCTGTTTCAAATTATCCTTCAAAATTTTTAAATAATCGTACTTATTCATGTTACCAATAATAAATACTAAATTTCCAATAAAATTGGATGCCATACACCTCCAAATCATTACTGATCCGCCACCATGTTTTACTGTTGGTAAACTATTTTCCTCATTTGGGTTTCTCCACAATTTCCCTTTTTCATCGCAACCAAATACATTAAACTTGCTTTCGTCGGCTAATAAGACAGAATTCCAAAATTCCTCGCTCTTACTTAGATGGGTTTTACAAAACTGTATACGCTTTACTTTATTAATAAAAGGGGTTTTTCTTGGTATGCGCCCATTGTACCATAGCTTCTGATCACTTTTCGATTAGTTTCAGCACAAACAATTTTGCCATAGTGTTCCTCCATCTCGGATTTCAACTTTGGAGCACTAATCATTGGATTATTTCGAATCTCGCGAATTATCCATCGGTTAATCTGCTTGTGGTATAATAGATTCAATTCGATCCTCAGTTTTATATCTTTTGATTATATCAAAAACGGTACTTTTGCCTAAATTTAAAATTTTCCAATTGTCAAACATTGTATTTTTACTATTTCGTCCCATATTTAACTTTTAATTTATCTACTCGATTTTAATTTTGCATACAAACTAAAGTTTCACTTCAAATTTGTTCTCTTCTTTTTAGCTCTCACGTACAGTATAAAAATTTGAAGGGTATTCCCTTAATGACCCATTTCACAAACGACTTCAAACTAAAGCTAGGTATCCAGCTCGCGCTAAGATAAATTTTAACGCGGTCTCCACAAGTCTCCACTAAATTACAGATAAATTAGTAAGCTAAAAAGTTTACATAGAGATAAATTTTGACGTTTGTTTTATTTCTCCTACAACAAACAAAAATATAGTTCAATCGACTATTTAATAAGTATTTTTATAAACATTTAAAATTAAAATTGTAGTTAAAATTATTTAAAGTTAAATAAAGTGTTTCGTGTAACTTTTTATTAATGGATTCAAGTGACGAAGATAATATCATAATCGGTGCGGTAGCTATTGTTGTACAAATGTTGGAGTCTGAAGCAGAAAAATGAAGACCTAGATATCGTGTAACTCCATATTTACAAAATAGAAAATCAAAAGGACGCTTTGCGGTTGATGTATGTATCAATTGGATTGTGACATATGATAACATTATCATATATAATTTTCATAATTAATGGTTTGCTTTTGGCAGTTCAATGATATGATAGCAGATGAAAATTTTTTTTTATGAAAACTTTCACATGAAGGCAGAGGAGTTTGATGGATTATTTCAAATATTGAAGCCCTGTTTGGAGCCAAAAACCCGATCACGCCCAAATGATAAAATTAGCAAGCATTAGCAAGCAACATTTTGGAAGGATTATTGACCAAGTATGTAATGCAATTTGCATAACACTCAAGGACGAAATACCGGAAATAACGACTGACTCATTTCTAACAACAGCGAACGAATTTAACGCAGTTTGGAATTTTTCCAACTGCCTTGGCGCTATTGATGGGAATCACGTGCAAATGCTCAATTAATTCTGCAAGCCTTTTCTATAATTATGAAGTAACTACATGTCATGACACATATGTCAAATAACTATTGAAAAAATTTAAAATGTTTGTTTTCAGCAATTTCACAGCATTGTGTTGATGGCTGTTGCAGATGCCAATTATAAATTTATATATTTAGATGCTGGAGCGTATGGGAGCGAAGGTGATGCAGGTGTGTTTGGCGCATCGAAATTTGGACAAGCTATTTTAGCTGTCGAAATGCCTTTTCCAGAAAATTGCCACATAGGAAATAAAAAATTCCTTTTTGTTTTGTGGCAGACGACGCATTCCCGTTACATAAAAGAATAATAAAACCATATATACCACGAAAACACACCATTTGTCAGACGATGAAAGAATATTTAATTATCGACTTAGCAGAGGAAGGCGAGTAGTCGAAAATGCTTTTGGCATTTTGTGCGCTAAGTGGTTGTATTTAAAAAGGACTATGTTTTGCGGGCCTGACAGAGCACAAAAAATAATAACTGCTTGTTGCTACTTGCATAATTACTTAATAAAAGTAAATAAGAATGGTTATATAGCGACAAACTTAGTGGATTTTTATGATGATGGAAAATTAATCCAGGGAAGTTGGAGAAACAATTTAAATGACGAATCAATGTTTTCCAGTCATCTTTCTGTGAATGCAGGGAGACAAAATAATGCTGGCAAGGAAATTAGAGATCACCTGAAAGAGTATGTTAATTTAGAAACGTGTGCATTAGAGTGACAGCGCAGATCTGTCTTTTTGAACTGAACGCATTTTATATTTCAATTTTTAATAAATAATAATTGTTCATAGTTAGTTAATAAAAGAACAAAAATCGAATTTCTAATTTAAATCTTATTTATTGATATTTAAAAAATTTAAACGTTCAACTTTTTTAACTCTTCCATAATGTCCAATTGAAATTTTAAATTCAACTCCTCTACAGTATGGTCTGGCAATTTCTGTAACATGCGATCAATGTTATTGAGAATAATAGCAGTTTCTGCTCATATTTTGGTGCAGTAAAAGAAGTTGATGCAATAGTTTTTTTTAATGTCATCAACTCGCTAATTCATTTAGATAATTTTTCCACAACTGGAGTAGATTTCGTATTCCAGGTCCCCATCTATTTGCAAGCAATTATTTCTGATTAGATATCAATATTAAGTACATAGGTATCTGAACAAACTTACATAAGAATAGTTTGAAGCATTTTATTCAAAGCCACTGTCTGGTGGTTGAGAGTCGTCTGCTGTTGTACTCGTAGAAAACGTACTAAAGAGCAAACAAGTGCAACAAAATTTATATTACCGTCTTCTGCTTTCTGATGACGCAGGTGACATAAAAGACATGTATTTTGCGAACTCCCATTCGATTTCATCTTCAAACTCCTGAGTACAACAATTATCATCAAAATCTGGAGCTGCACTTCCAGATTTTTGCTTTTTTTGGCCCTCGTTTTGTGGTAGCGTAAACTATCTTTTAGCGATTTCCATGCTGATTTGCACTCTTCAGCTATATCATAAAATAAATGTATAAAGATATATGTTCAAACAAATATATCACAATTATAGGTATGTATTACCTGGCTTATCCATTTTACTGCTTATTGCGTTCCAAGCACTGGCGATCGAATAGTTATTTTTATGTAGCTTATGCTCCAAATTCCAAATATATGGATTTTTTTTCTACCAACAAACATAATGTTTGTTTTTCGTAATTTTTTAATTCACTCGATCACTTTTTTATTTTTAATGTTAGCTAGTTTTCGCTTCCCTTTTAAACTTTCAAAGTTTTCCGTATCTACTTCTTCGTCAATCAAGTATGCTTCTTCATATTCAAAGTTTTCAAAATTTACCGAATTATTTAATTCATCTATTTAAAAAAAATAGTTTTCACGTCAGCTGTCAAAATTTATCTCAGTTTTATCGTTCTAGGCAGATAAATTGCTGCGAAAACGTTTGTAGAGTTTTCACTAGCGTACTCTATTTGTGAATGAAATAACTACAAAATTATTGCGTCACCTGCGTACCGCATCTGCGAAATCGCGAGCTAAATATTTTTTTGTTATTTCGCTAGCTAAATTTTACGTCAAATTTGTATGTAAAATTTATCTTAGCGCAAGCTGGATACCGACCTTAAGTCGTAATAGATAATATCTATGTATGTGTGAAAAAAAAAACAAACTGAAAAAATACTAATAAAATATATTTTATGTCCGCTACGATAGTAATTAATCTAACGAATATTTGCATTTTACGTTTGTCCGAATTTTAATCGGTCTGACTGTATATCTGGCGTCGGTTTAGTGTGATAACTACCAGCTTCCAATTGATTTTTTCCGATGATTTTTGCAAGCGCTTCTCGCAATTTCAAAATTTAAAAACAAAATGCCCGTGATCATTCTATAAAGACCCGAAAGGAAGAAATTCTGAAGAAAAATCATATTAGAATCCTATTTCATCAAAATTGGTTAAGAAATAATTTTTGATTTACACATAAGTAGTGGTTGGGTCGATTGTCAATATTTCTGTTTTTTCTTAAAGGGTGAGTTACGTGATCAGTAACTTATTTTATCTTTCATACTCTATTAGTTTAGTGGGGTGTTATCCGTTATTTCAGCTCGATCAATAACAATTTATTTGCATTACTTCTACTCTCAAAAAATAAAAATATTGATGTTAATTCCAAGCGATCACCGGGGATAATACTTTCAACTAAAATTTGAAGATGATCGGAAACCAGGACCGAAGGGCTATCATTTAAACTTTTGAACATACATAGGCCTTTTATTGATAAATTGAGCATGCGAAAAATTCTACTGACAACACTTTAATTAAAATTTGGCAGTGATCGGACTCAAGTTCGAGAAACTGTCATATAATTTTTTTTTAAAATTAAAATTTTACACAGATCACTGCAATTAAGATTTTTTATTGTTTCTTTCGTTTTCACTTTGACAATTAGAAGCTGGGTGAAATATATAATTTACTTCAGAATTTTAAAGTTTTAAGAATTACGTTTTTTTAAAAGAGAGTTTAAAAGTCCAGTTTGCAAAATAGAATTTCAAGCCTGGAAATCAAACTCCATACTACAACGCAAATCTGTGATGGAATATTAATGCAAATCATCAAGCTACACAGATACCCCAACTGATGCACACCCAAATACCTTAACGCCACAGCTTTTAACTCATTGAAATGTATACTGAGGGAAATCAACCTATCACATTCAAACGCAGTTTTACGAAATATAGCGACAGAAAATATTTCGGAATTTTTTCGTTTGCATTTTTAGAAATGTGTATTTCCACTAGTTTCAGTTATATGGACAATTTAGTATTGCACGAAATATCAACAAGTGTACAGGTGTTTGACGTATGTAATTTGGCGGGAGTAAAGTTTTTTAAGTTATGGAAATAATTTCCTTCTAATCTCAGCAGTTTTTGCCTAAAAACGTAAAACAACATCTTTTTAAATATATATTAACTAGTTTTTAGCAATATTTTTATTATTTTTGCCAAATATTTTTTTAAAATGCGAATGAGATTTGCCAAATGATTCGGAACTAGATCCAGGTGATCTTGATCAAAGCTACGTTGTTTTGGCTACTTGTGGTGATATTTCAATTTGTGAAAACGTTCAGTTCTAGATGAAGCCAATACTCAAAATATTTTTTACGCAGAAAAACACAATATTCGTTCGGTTCGTGCTACTGGACCGCTTAAAACAAACGAAATTCCGTTTTGTTCGAATGAGTTTTCTGAGTTCAATAATGATTTAACACCATTATAAGTTTTGGAAAAATATTTCCCACAGGAATTCTTTTGAAAGACTGTTTTTTTACTACATCTAAAGACGATAAAAGCCGACTAAGGAGCAGAATGTATTGGAACAGTTACATCGGAATAGATTATTGCATGACCAGTGACAGCTTTCATCATTTACGTAATAATTTACATTTTGTTAATAACCTAGATTCCACAGACCACTCTTCGGACACATTTCATAGGGTCAGACCGATTATTGATAGCGTAAGAATTCGATGATTGGAACACGGGTCCCATTTGAAACACGATATTTTAAAACGAGATATGACAAAACGCGATATTTCAAAACGCGATAATTCAAAATGCGATACGGTACAAAACGCGATATGGAACAAAACGCGACATTTCAAAATGCGATATTTCAAAACGCGATAAAGTACAAAACGCGATATGGTACAAAACGCGATATTTCAAAACGTGATATTTCAAAACGCGATATTTCAAAACGCGATATTTCAAAACTCGATATGGTACAAAACGCGATATGGTACAAAACGGGAGTTTAGGATCGGGTTATATCAGGCGGGTGAAGGGGAAATTTAATTTCAGTTTATAGGAATTTAAAAATCGATAGGGGTCGGGTCGCTGCGCTCCCGTCGCTTCAAAATGGACATTCTGTACCATAACGTTTTGAAATATCGCGTTTGTACCATATCGCGTTTTGTACAATATCGCGTTTTGAAATATCGCATTTTGAAATATTGCGTTTTGTCCCATATCTCGTTTTGTCATATCTCGTTTTGAAATATCGCGTTTTGAAATATCGCGTTTCGAGCGGATCCGTTGGAACACTTCTCGGAAGAGAATATATCCGTAGATGAAAAAATGATCCCGTTCAGAGGAAAATTGCACGCCAAACAAATGATTCAGGGCAAAGCGTATCCTTGGGCACTTAAACATTTTGTGCTTTGTGCTAAAAGTGGAATGCGTTATGTTTTTTGTGTATCAAGGCAAAACAACAGAAATTTCTCAGACGGAATCAAAAAAGTTTGGATTCGGTGCTGCTGCTATCCTTCATATGTCCAAAAGGATAACATCGCCTGGACACAAGTTATATTTTGATAACTACTTCTCGTCTTATCAAGTATATGACATTTAAAAGCTAGAAATATTAATGCTTTGGAACTATTCGCATAAACCAGTTCAAAATCCCACCTTTTATAGATCTTACAGAAAGAGGGTGTAGCGATGAAGTACAAAGTCGGGACCAAAACGTTGTAATTGTCAAGCGGTGGGATAAATTACAAAAAAGTATGTAACTATTAAACAACCCGAAATTATCAAATTGTATAACAAAATGGGAGCATTTATTGAACTTTTGGTTGCAACTTTCTAACAGTTTAATATAGTTATCAGTACGAGCACTAGCAGAAATTGAAGAGTATCAATCACCAACAAGTGCTAAAAACAAAGTGTTGAAGTAAAACTCGCCAGAGTTTTGCAGTAGGATCAAATATAGTATCTTCCTGAGCATAATCAGAAGCCGCAAGAAGTTTAAAAAAAATGGATTTCGAAACGTTAACTGCACAGCGCTTAGTAAAATAGGCCTTAAATAGTTTCTTGAAACGGTTACACATTGTCCATACTCCGAAATGTTATTAAAGCTAATAACCTTGAAATGACTTAAATACATTAATACCATCAAAAACGTCTCGCATTCATTCGATTAACATACATTTTGCATACAGTATGTATTTACACACACATACATTAGTATATAATAAAATTTCGCGCATAGTTTTCTAATTAAACGAATAAAAATCTCCATTTACAAATCAAAACCAAAAACGACTTTTGGCTGAACATCTTCTTTCAGTTTTCTCAATGTAAATCAAAAAGATGAATTAATTAAAAATTTTATGCTGCTTTACTAAACAAACAAATAGGCACACACACACACACACACACACGTAAATTATTATACATATACTTGCGTTTTGTGTATACATAACCGCGCCGCAACATAATTAAACATAATTTTTTATATGCTTTTCACCAACAATAGCTACATACGAGTTCAAAATATATTTAAATACCAAACATCATGTTGTTTGATACAAATTTGATGTATCTGGATTGTAGAGTGCACACAACACGCCATGACGATGTTTTGAGAAGAGAATTACTTAACGATTCAGATCTTCTGTTTGTCTAGACGGGTAATATTTTGTTGGTTTTTTAAAACGTCGATTAATACTGAAGTGGGACGAAGTCGATCACCGTATATGCATGCAGCCGCCTTTTCAATCTAACCAAAATTTATAAACAGATCGAATTTAAATCGAATTTCAAAATTATATATATATATATATATATATATATATATATATATATATATATATATATAACGGTTTAGAGTTGACAGAGAGAACATGACAGTCCGAATCGGATGAATCAAAGATCGCGCAACTGATATTGATCGAAAATTTGTGTTCGGCGTGTGGTGTGATGTATCGCGTTTTTATTATGTCTAAGAATAGCCAGCTGATTGAATTTTATTTTTAATTCATTTTTTATTCCTCTATTTACATTACTACACAAATCGAAAAACAATCTTTGGTTTGCTTATGCCTTTTCTTATAACTGTTAACAGTTACATATTAAGAATATAACACGAAAGACACGACGAGAAGAAAAATGTTTGTATTTGTACGAGTAAATATAATATGCAGTAAAAAACTCATCAAAACGAAGAAATAGATTTGATGATTGGTGAGCACACGGGTTCGTAGAACCCTTCACCAATATTATGATTTTGACGTATACTTGAAAATTTGATAGAGAGACGCGCGTCGTCGGAAATGCATACCTGATGTGGTGAAAAATTTGTTACGAGAGTAGTGGTCATTTGGCATTGGTTAGGCCACTCTATATGTCACAACCGCATTTACTGTTACCTAATCGCAAATGGTTCAAACTACGTAAAACTATTCTGTTTTTGTAGAATTACTAATTCGATGTTGGTGTCTCCATATGTTCATTGTGTATAGCGGTGCTTTTGGACGCGTTTTGTTCTTACGCTCGCGCGCCGCATATTATTTGAATTGTTTTTATAGTTTACCGGGAGTTAGATTTTTTTTTTTTTTTGCTTTACCGTTATATCATAATATTAATTGATTTATTATTTCACTTTTTAGTGGACACATAATATATTATGAATAGTTTTGTTTTTGTGTTATTTATTGCTTACAAATTGCTTTTGGTTGTTATACAATAATAAATACAGAATGTTTGACTCCACCAAGTCCATTAACCTTAAAGCGCGCTACTCTATGCGTATATGTTAAATGGTACAACAATGGGCTTTTGAAAATATAACATTCTTGATGCATGACATCAGCATAATTTAAATAGTTTAATGTTTTTGGTTGGGCCCATTGGTTCTCTTACGTCGGAAGGCTGTTAGAGCTTGATTCCACAACTATATTTGTACACGAATTTATTTATTTCGAATCGTTCCGAAAATTCTAAAACTGTTTCAATTGCGTTAATGTGGTGGGATTTTGATTCGGTTAGATTTTAATCCGAATTCAGAACCATTTAAACGAAAATAGAATACGAACCATTGATCTCATGATGCTTTTTTGTAAAGTAGGGCCATTACTGATATCCTTGTTTTGTTTCTGGAAGATATATTGCGGATTTCATATTTAAAATTAAAACGATTCGCTTTTTTGTATTCTGACCATTTCTAATCCCTTCTGACAATCGCAATCAAGATGAAATAATTTTTCTTAAAACGAAACAATGAGATTGGCGATGGGATGGGCCATTTAATAGAAAAATATTGTGAGACCTTAATAACCATCGTTAGGGTTAAAACCGCTTAGGGATGGTCAGAATACAAAATTTCATCTTCAACAATAACCATTGTAGTACAATCTCAGTTTTAAATATGAAATCGTAAGCCTGATTAGATAGTTTTGTGCCTTATCACAAAAGCAATAAATTAAGCTATTAAAGATTATTTTGGAGCCGTAAAGTAAAGACAAATCATAAATCACTTGAAAAATTTGTATAATTAGTTGTGTTTGAGCCTGGATTGAGTTATTGAGATAATAACTGTACATATATAGCAAATATTATCAGAATATATTAGTTACAAAAGTTCTAAAAAATTTGTAATGCCTATCTACCGGAGCTACAGCCCAGTCAAATTATTATTTTAGTATTTATTGTAACCTTTACTTAGTCACCTTATAAATTAAATAGTTGCTTTAGTCATTACAGATTTGGGGTAAAGTGGGTCAAGTGTATTGATCCGTCTTTATGGTAAAACTCGATAACTGTCTTAAATGGTAAAATTATAATAAAATACATGTTTTACGACATACTAGTTATTTCTCATAATTGAATAAACGTTCTTCTGCTGTAAATGAGTGCTTCTCATCTGCTCTGATCTTAATAAGATCACAGGAAATTGTACCTCCAGCCATTGTTGCATGATTTCCCATAATGTTGTCAAGTGTAACTCCTCAAAGCCGTAACAAGCAGTCTCCTCTTTATTACATCCTAATTTAGAGTGGCCGTAAATACCGGCATTGTACAAATTTATAAGCGTTAAAATACAGATGTTATGCCAAAGCCTATATCACGCACAACCCTCACGATTTTCGAATATTCTAATTTTATGTTGACCTGTTTAGAAATGGCTAAGTTCTATTTAAATTGTCCATTTTATATAATGCATGTGGTTGGTCGATACTAATTGGCTATATTGTAAAAAACAAATAGCAACCCGTTTTGTAATCTACATTTCATTCAAATTGATTATCGAATGGTTTAGTCATTCATCATTCGAATTGGCCGATTTTCTATTAAATCACAAAATTCACAAAACATGAAAGTAACTATAAATACCGCACAACCTCTGAGGGGAGTTTTAGCACAAACTTTTAAAGCAACAACAAATTTTAGGAAACATTTAGGACAAGCTTCATACGACTATAGATTATCGAGTGAAGTTTGTCCTTAAACACAAAATTTCTTTTGAAACGCAATTTAACAGTGTAAATTATTATTAAATTAGGACAGTATGATCTAAATTGTATCAAGTACATTTTAAATTAAAAAATTTTAAATTTTAATTTTTTTACAATTATGACAATCAGGAACAATTTAATTTATTTTACAGAAAATCTAGAGGAACACTATATTACATTACACACCCAATGTTCCTCTAGATCTTCCAGTGTTCTTCTAGAGTGTTCCTCTCTCTCATTGGATTGAAAACTCCCATTCGTCGTACTAACCTTTTAGAAATATCATGGGACAAAATACTTTATTGTGATTTTGAGGTATACAACTTTTCTACATTATACCCAGATTTCTCCTAAATTTACCAGGAAATTCGTGTTTTTTGGAATTGAATTGGACCTAGTGAAATGTGAAAACGCCTATATTCTAGTCATCATAACCTTTTAAGAATATCTTAGGTTAAAATTAAAACACTTTTAATGCCATTTTGAGGTACACAACTTTTGAATATTACCCGCAGTGTCCCTATAGATTTTTCAGGAAACTCATGATTTTTAATGGACTGGGACCAAGTACTAAATAAAAACACTCATTTCAGTCGCAGTAACTTCTTAGAAATATCTTAGAACAAAGCACTTTTAATTTAATTTTAAGATACACACCTTTTGAATATTATATCCAGTGCCATTTTCCTGTAATATTTTTTATTTAGATTGGGTCTAGTACAATGCTCGTTTCAGCCGTAGTAACCTCTTAGCAATATCAAAAGTCAAAGTACTTTTAATATCATATATTCAATTTTAAACATGAAACGTAATTGTTTGATTTAGAACAAGTTAGGACCAATTTCAAATACGTCACGTCAAGACAACAAGAATTGAAAATTAACAAAAAGAAGGATTTGTTACAATCATAATATTTCATGGTTTTCAAATCTAAATTAGGTATCGGAACTCACAGTAGCTCCAGCTCACCGAAAATCCAATGATGTTCGTTGTCCTGCAAAAATTTTTATGAAAATATTTAATAAATGTCCTGTGATAAACAGTTATTCCATAGACCAGAACATCCGTCAAAAAATCATTACAATATCCACTGACCATATTTCAGAACTTTTTTGAGTACTGGATTTAGAGTCCCTTCACCTTCTTTTTGATCGACAGTTTATTCTTTATTTGAACATAGTTCCGTTCAAGTTACCATACTCTAGTTAGTCATATTGTTAAACTTTATACAAAGGCCACTTCAAAATCTTATTTCTATTCACTATGCAAAATTTAATTCCGATCGGTTATTAAATGGCCTAGTTTCGTCCCAACTGATCTATTTCAGCATTTTCTCATGGCTTGGCTTCGTCCTAGTGAACTTTATTTCAGAATTTCATCCTAAAATAATTTTAAAACTCTATTTCCATCCGCCATACACATTTTGGAGTGTTACAAAGTACTAACATACAACGCAACATGACACAATTGTATCGGCGAGATGCAATATAAAAGCTAAACGTCTAATTAACATAAAACATTTGATAAAACTTGACGCAACCTGTTGCACCATTCCGCAACATTATGCAACACATCACGAAATAGGATGCAACATTACGCAACATGATGCGATATTATGCAACTCGGGCCCCACTCTGGAACCTTCTAAATGCATTTCCTTTAAACGTGTACGAGTTCGCAATCAATTCTTGACACTATCACCTGTCACCAATTTGTTCTTAAATTGTTTGAACGGAAAAAATTAGAAACAGGAAAACCCGCTTTGAGCAATTTTTGTTAAATTCGTTTAATCTGAGAATAAAGTTTAGTTCTAAAAGAAAACGAGCCCTGCCGGAGGACCTCTTAAATCGTTTTTCCAATATCAGGACAAAACAAAATCAGGAAAGAAGAAATAAAAAAGAAGCCGGGTTGCACCGACGGACCCTCTTAACACATTTTTTGAACCATTGCTAATCTGTACTGCAACCTTAACAAGGATATCGGCTATGGCCTTCCCTAATAGAAAAAAGTCGTAAGACCGGCGGTCATTAGTGTTAACAACCGATTGGAGGTCAAGGGCATTATAGTTAACAACGAATGGACGGAATACAAAATTTCACATTTAACAGTGGCCTAAACGATTGGCCAATTTTAAATATCACAATTTTAAATATAAAATCCGCATTATTTTTTCCTGAAAGATATCAGTAATAAAAAATTTTAAAAGCTCTGAATTTAGATTGAAATCTAAATTTTTTGTTCAATAATCCAATATTGAATGTCGCACTAAGCCTTTGGAACAGTTTTATTATTTTCAGTTTCAGTATATAATTTTTTTCTCAGCTGACCGAGTCACCAGCGAGTTGGTATTACTTTCGTTAGAATTAATTCAACTATATTTAAAACCTCGAGAATGTACCAGATTTAGATAAAGTTTAATACTCAGATAGACTTTATTCGGTTGTGGAAGGAAACAGCTATATGGGACAAGTGCGGTTTAAGAGTTTTGTTAATTTTAGTATTGTGTAGTAAAAAAAAAATAATAATTAATTTTGGTAGCATCAAAAAAGGAGTTAATTATTTTTTTACATTAAAAGTATAATTTTTTGTTACTCAAAAGTAATTTTTAAAAAATTATGTCGCGAGGAACGCAGCTATCGTCCGATGAACGAGCAAAGATCGAATCCTTCAGAGAATCTGGCGCTACCATTCGTCAAATAGAAACAAAACTGTGAAAAATAAAAATACAATCTAAAACTTTTTAGAAAATCCCCAAACATATGGCACAATAAAAAGGCAAGGGCGAAAGCCCGAAGTTGACGCAAAAAGTGAAAAGAAAATAAGGCGTCTGCCAGTTAGGAAAAATATGAGTCCATCCCAAATAAAGCGTGACTTGCGTCTAAACGTCACTAAACGAAGAATTCAACAAATTTTAACAAAGGAGTTAAAAGAGGAGAAATTAAAATTTTGGGATAAAAAGTGGCGATTAATAATTTTGCGGATAAAAACAATTTTGACGAACCAGATGGACGGCAGAATTATTGGCGAGATATTCGTGAGTCGCCTCAAACACGTCATTCGCGCAACTTTCAAAGAACGTCACCTATGGCATTGGGTGGGTGGTTTTACTATCAAGGCAAGAGCCCAATTTGTTTTGTTTCCCAAAAATGAATGCGAAGAAGTATGTGGATTTATTAGACGAAGTTTTAGTAAATGTTGAGGAGCAAATCTACGGGCAAAGTTGGGCGTTTCAGCAGGTTAATGCGTTCTTATACAAGCTGCTAAGTGCAACAAAGATTTTATTCTGTCACGAAATATACCAGTATGGCAGTTTCCTGCTATTTGTCCGGACTTAAATTCAATGGAAAATCTGTAAAGCATTTTTACTTAGGGAGTCTACAAAAATGGTAATCAATTTACTAATTTACTATTTTAACTTAAAAGCGTCATTCAAGAGGAATAGGCAAAACAACAATGGAATTCATACAAGCTGCTAAAATGCACTTTCTGTTAGTATTTTTGTTCTTAAAGAATAAAATAAATGAATTCTAAGTTTTGTTTCGCCCGACCAATCAGAATAAACTGCTATACATAACGATGTAGGTACAATGCAAACTGACCGAATTGAAATCTATATGCAATCTGCATCTTGCAAAATAAAATAAGAGTTTGATTTTAAAAAAAATGCGCATATAACTATTTCGCGCAGTGTATTAATATAATCTATTTTTGACAGCTTCAACCATGAGAAGACTAGTAGCATTTGCATCATCAACACTCGTAAAGCACTCGTTAAATTCATTATTTGACCTCTTTGCTTCAATAACTTCTTTAATTTCAACTGGATCAGGCGGTATGTTTATTATTTCGTTGGCTGTTTACAATTCGCTGAGGCTGATTACGCACAACCACAATCTTTTCCTTTGTAGTTTTTCTTACGTTTCTCTGGCGGTTTTGTAGACATTTTTGTCTTTTTATTTTTGTCTTCATCAGAATAGAAAACTAGCGAAAAGAAAGAGGAAAGTAGAGCGCTTGGTCTGTTATTCGAGGATCCCGACTTTGATTCCCGATGATGATCAAACAAAAGTTACGACTGGGTGTTTTTAATGTGTTATGCGTTATACGTTTTCAAAATATCTCAAGCCTAGTTGGAGGTTGTGGAAAATGAATTATAGAAGTTAAATTCTGGGATAAGCCTTTCGTTTATCATATTAACTTCGGATTATTAAAGAATTGTACTTGTAAGTCGATACCCTACAACAGCACCACGATCATTCCACGCGTCGTTCAATACTGCAGCTAAGGAAGGTAAAGAACGGCCTAGATTGAAACAAGTGGAGTCGAGGAAAAAGCACCAATAATTGCCTACAAGCAAAATTTGTAAGCGATTGAGTTTCGCAATTATACCTTTAAGGACAACTACCGGCCAGACGACAGACGCGTAAGTTAGCAAAGCGATTCGTATATAGAACATAATATTTTGGGGGATAATCCCGACTATATACCAACGGCTCTGCGACATGGCCAGAAAATGATGTAGCTCATAATCGAGCTTTCCTTTTCAAGATAGCTTAGCAGCCAAGATAACCGCAGATGTCTTACCCAGTCCGGTTTAGAGATTGTGCTACCGAATAGAGTGGGAGTGATAAGGCCACCTAAATTTATACGTTTAATAAAATCTACTAAATTGGTTTGAAATATTTTACATGGGCTTTTCCCACCCAATTATTGACAATTAAAAGGAGGATCGGTAAAGATTGACGAGAAGATCATCAATAATCAAGAGCCACAAAAACAGTGAGAGAACACTAGCAAAAAAAGTGAAACTATCCAACTCAAACATGCAACACTTAACCATGGGACCACCGTTTCACAAGACTTGTCCACTCTGTGGGCATGCTGCATGTTACAGAGGATAGTTAAATATAAAAAGATGGCCCCTAATAAATCTATCAACTATTATTTCGAATTTTCTAAAAAAGGTCGATGTCAGGCTAATTAGACGAAAACTCTGCGGATAAATACGACTCTACGATGCTGCAATAAAAGAGGAACATTTTGATCAGGACCGCCACACTTATAGGGTGCAAAATGGAACAAACTCCAATTTACAGTATCGTACAAAATCAAAGTTTGGGCCGAACTCCAGTTAGCAGTTTCGGGGAAGCGATAATATACAGACCCGTCACGGCAGCATTGAGATCAACGAAGACGCATCCATAAAAATTAACGGAAAGAAGTTCCCCAACCTTATTGATGGCAAAGTACAAGCACAATGTAAAGATTTTCTTGTAAGCATTTTGCACCGTTAAAATGTTGCCGCAGTCGACCTGAAGGTTCGCTCTACTCCTTGCTATGTTTTTTAATCTCCCGGCAGTTTTCCTTATCTTTTTCAAAGCAGAGCACCAAAAAGGTTTGTCTCGAACATTATAATGGGTAATAAGAGCGATAATGCTAGAGAAGAGAATTAATAACATCGAGTATAGACTCGGTAGTGAAGTAGAGAAAATTTGCCTGTTTGTGAATTTTCTATTACGGTACGGCATAATCGGTGGCCTCTTCCAATTACGATTACAAGAGATACACCAGTATTCAGCGTTCAAAATATCATTCGTTACTCTCCAATTGAGAATTAAATCAATAATAGACATGGAACAGAAACTGATATCAATCAATTCGTGATGAGCGGAATTGACAAACTTTGGAAACAAATTAAATACGGTTTCTCCGGCAGAATGGATCAGGAATTTTGGAAGACTTAATATTTATAAAATCGTAGAGTTCTCGAATTTTAGTAAGATTAATATAGTAAATTCTAGTCTAATTTTCCATGTAGATGTTTAAGGTTTGTAATAAATTTATTTTTCTAATTTCTTAATTACAGACTACACAAGCTGTGGGTGCACTTTTTATACGAAAAGTTTGGATTGCCAATGAATAGAATAAAAATTTCTCCGCTTTATGTTAGAACAAATCATAATACAATAATTTAGATGTGTATGAAACTAGCGCGATACTCAGCCCGAAAAAAAACGCGATGGCAACACTAAACTAACACTATCGTGAGAGTTTACTAACCCAGCCCGAAAAAGTGTCACTATCGCGAAGGTAAATAGTTTCATGATACAATGTCATGAAATTTATAACATTCAGCCCGAAATTTTAAAATTGCTTTTATGTATTTTTAAGATATATTACTTGGTAGCCTAGTCAGAGCTAAACTCTTCATTTATATGACGATAGCCCGATATTTAGTTCAAAAAGCCCGTTAGAAATACTTAACTATAACTTTTGAAAAACTTTTATATCCCATCCCGAAAAAATATCAATGTCGCGACATTAAAATTAAATATAAATATAACATTTTTTGTTATATATATAATTTTTACGTATTTTTAAATTATCTATTCAATAGTTGGGAAACCCAGACACCGCAAACCTAACCTGAAAAGAATAATGTGGAAACTTAATTAGCATTACGTTATTGACCACAATATGAATCTAGCAAGGAATTTCAGCCTAAAATTTTAATTTGTTGTTTATGGATATAGCCGTTTGAAATTTTGACTACAAACAGAGAGATTTGACCAAAAAGGGGATGTAGTCATTTGAATCAGATGCGGTTCACTTGGTGTATACTGCCGGATTCGTTGAAGTTTTGACTACAAACTGAGAAATCTGTAGAAAAATTCTATCTGGAATTATCTGGATATAGTCGTTTGAATCTCATTTCATAATTATGGAAGCATTACATTTTTTCAAATTTTGATACCAAATAAATAATACATCTCAAACAAACCTGTTGTTATGGAAGGATAACTTGAATGAAATATTTTGGCATACCAGTACTTCCAGAATTTTAAAATGATCTCTCAATATTTTAACGCCGCGTAAAGGCTCATCACGGCGGCTTTTTTTATGCAGATAAAATCCCAAATCCCTATGTGTGTGAGCAATTTTCATACCAGAAATAAAATTGATTTAACAACAATTTTCATTTTTCAACTAATTTGGTTAAAATTTTGTAGTCGTCAAATATTCCCCTTAAAATTTCGCTATAATATCCCTTTTCCTGCCTGAAATCTCTTAGTTTGTAGTCAAAACTTCAAAGAATCCGGTGGTATATGTCAAGTGCTCGTGAATCGCCTGTGAGACAAGATTCAAACGACCATATCCAGATAATACCAAATAGGATTGTTCTAAAATTCTGACGGTTTCTAGTCAAAACTTTAGCAATCCCGGTGATATACTATACATAGGTCAAGTGCTCGTGAATCGTTTATGAGTCGAGATATAATAGAATATACTCCAATTAATATCCGACAAACATTTTCTCAAGCTGAATTTAGTTCCCATATTCCTACTGAAAATATTTTTAGAATTTTTTTTTGAAAACCTGACCTAATAATTTTTTTACTTTGATGTTTCAGCAGTAATAATTTTTTTAAAATTATTTTTATCAAAATTTAGAAGCCACGATTAGTTCGATATTTAATTAATACACAATTAATTAATAGTTATAATTGGCGTGTGACTCAAATTTGCTTATATTTTGTGTCACGACAGAAGTTGTATTGCCGTAAGTAAAAAATTAAAATTTCGGGCTGAAAATTCGGGCTGGTATAATTTACACGATAAATGTTCGGGAGGTATAATTTAGAACGTGATCGATTAAGAAATGATCGAGTTTCAATCATGAATCATGATGGCATAGTTCCAAAACTTCCAAAATTTATGTTAGGATACAACCTCCTCCTAAAAATTGAACGTGACCAAAATCGGTTTAGGAATGGCCAAGTTTCAATCAGCAAGGTTTATTTTAGAACTTCGTTCAAAAATAATCGAGATCAAATCAGTAAATTGTATTCCCAGGATTTGGTTCAAAATCCATAGAAATACTGGGTGACGGTTTCTTTATCGTAAACAATTTATCGCGTTTCAATTTAACGTGAACATTTAACCGTAGAACAGTTTGTCGTAGACACAATTTATCGTGAACACAATTTATCGTGTGGACAATTTATCGTATGCCAGTTTATCGTGTAAATTTGACGTAACAAAATGATTTGTAAATAAAAATTAAATTGTCTTCGGTTTATAAAATTTTTATTGAATTCGGCCATTCCCATTTTACTTGATTAATAAATTAAGATGGGATTTTGTAAGTTGGATGGAAATGGGATTTTTAAATGATTTTTGTAAGAAATTCTGGACTATGGCCACCTGGGACGAAACTCGATCAATTCTTAACGAATTATAATGGTATTGGGTATGTTGGATGGGAATTGGATTATTGAATGATTTTTGGAAGAAGTTCTGGAACATGGCCACCTGGAACGGAACTCGACCGTTCCGTGGAAATGAGATTCTTTAATGATTTTTATAACAAGTTTCCGAAAAATGGCCACCTGGAACGGATGTCGGCCCATGCTTAGCCGCACCTTGATTGGAGGATAGTCAATGATAAATTACTGTATTAGTTATAAATACGTCCAGAGTTCGAATTTAAGCCTGCTTCGAAAGGTTCTGAAGATCTAAAGTCTTAAAAGCCTTTTTCTGAGAGCAGATAGTTGGCTTGCCGCTCAATCCATTTTCGGTTGACACGTGTGTGCATTACGGACTAGTGATATACATGTACATAGCAAGCTCCTTGCTATAAATCAAACGCCCATTTCCGTCATCCCTATCCTGCAGAACATACACTTATGTGGTATTGGATTTGTGGCGCCCATAGCTCGCTCTGACATGTAGTGTCAAAGGCCATAAGCAAAATTCCTCCTGCATCGCTTTCTCTCGACTTTCGTATTAGTTTAGAGTTACCCAGCCAGCACCGCAAAGAGGTAAAAATCTAGATCGTCCATATTTTATAGAAATTTATAATTTTACAAAAAATAAAGAATTTGCACAATGCAATGCGATTGACGTCAAACATTCTCATTTTCAATAAAGTACGAAAACTTAATAACGAATAAAAAGTTTATAAGTTTATTGAAAAGAATACTATATACTGAAGAATAAGTGAAAAATGAATATGAATATTTTAATCTGAAACAAACGAAATGGAACCTACTACTACTCTCTCTACTTCAATCGCATGGAAAGCATCCACCAACTCTTTGAACAAGTGCTTTATTACAAATTAGATATTTAAACGACACAGGAAAAAATGGTAATTGAAAATAACATCGTATAATAGCATCACAATTAGTGATTATCGTCACGCCTATTAAACACAGTATTTGCACACAGTATTATCGTCTTGAGCAGAATACTACAAGACGTGAAAGTACTATTGAGTATTTATGATTATTATTATTATTATTTTTATTATCCTCGCAATCTGTTCTGGGTCGAGGCTGTCCCTACTCTTTCGCGGTCTGCTTTTTACTACTTTTACGCCGTTGCCGTCCAATTTGAGAACGTACGGCTATATGTCCGATTTTATTACCATCTCCACATTACATAGCTCGATGCCAGCTATATCCATGCTATACTGGCATGGAAGATGGGTTGGCCCATGAGTTTTGCACTCCGACAGGGGGTTATAGATGTGTTCCATTTCATCACAGATCGTAATCTGTTGTAGAAAATTCCCTTTGCATCCTGCCTCTATCGGATTTCGAACCCGGTACCTCCCGATTCAAACACCAAAGCCTTTACCACTGTAATGTATATAATAAAGATAATTATATATAATTATTATATATAATTATTTTAACTGCAAACATTTTGATTATATTAATACAAGTGTTTCTTCAGTTCGTCGAGGATCAGTGAAAAATTATTACAACATTTAAAATTTTTAAAACCACAAACAAAAAATAACTGGATGGATGAAGAATCAGCCAAAGCGTTTTGGAATAAAAATTGCGCACGTCAGTGAAATCTATCTCAAAATACAAAATAACTTCTGCAAGACTGCATGACCGCGTTGAAATTTTCTAACCGATTGTGCAGGTGAAAATGACACAATTAACAAGCACTTCACATCGAAAATGTGAAGATTAGATATCGATATCGCTGTATTATGATACGATAAAAAGTGTTGAAATATAATTTCGCTATATTTCGAGGACGAAGGAAATCGTGATGGATAATAATAAATATAGGACGATTTCGTTCGTTCTCGAAATATGGCGAATTAATTTTTCAACACTTTTTAACAGACATACGACTAATGAACGAACGTTATTTCTTCAGTTCGATATCAATATCAAGATGGCTGCTCCATCATATGACGAAGTGCACTGCATGACATTATTGCGAAAAATTAAAACGTTGAGTGACTAGGAATCAGTATCAGATTGGACCAATAATTTAGACATATGTTGCTTGAGATTAGTCGCCGTTGTTTCAATACTCGAACAATTATGATTGAAAATAGCCGTGTTTTATTACTCGAGCACTATTCGGCGCCGAATGGGAAATTTCTACTGATACTGCAACTATTATTCACTGGCGACGCTGTACTAAAAAAAATTAGAACTAGATTCATCAATCTAAATTCAATAAAACAAACATTAAACGGCTTGAAATATACCAATTGACATTTTTTTTTAACATGACGTTTTAAAGCAGTATTCATTTTGCTGCGTTTTTAATTTTTATTGTAAGACTAAGTTTCTAATGGTTTCAGGGGTTTACAAAATAAAGGCTTTTTCAAATTTTCTATTATGGATAGCGCTCCCGATAGCGGCTCCCGATAAATAGTTAGAGAAAAATTATTTTTATTACGTAGTTTAACTAAAAAGTTGAATGAGAAATCTTAGTTTAGAGTTACATAAATTAATTGCATGCAAAAATAGCGCGCTAAGTATACGTTTTGACCTAGGAAAGTGGATGCTCCGGGTAAATCTATCGGGCGCTAATAATAAAATACGACTAATATGCTACACAACCCAATATGCAATGCTGACGGAATTCCGTTTACATTCGCGTTCAAAAACCACACCCTTTCTATGGAAAGAACCATGTTCTGTACACGGAAATTCTTACTACTCGCCAAAGAAAGTGTCACAAAAATTCCGGTGTCACAAAGAGAAAAAATCAAATATGAAAGAAGGTGGAATTTCGTTGAAAACTCGGGTTTTTTCTATACACGTTTCTACGTAAAATTAAGCCGATTTCTTTAGTATTTTTGTCCCACATGGCCATATTCCAGAACTTCTTCAAAAGATCATTCAATAATCCCATTTCCATCCAACATACTCAAACACATCATAATCGGTTAAGAAGCTACCGAGTTCCGTCCCACATGGCCATATTCCAGAACTTCTTCCAAAAATCCTTTAAGAACCCCTCTAGTTTTGATATACGCCAAGCGAAAACCTGTTCTACGATCAATTGTGTCCACGATAAACTTGTATACGATAAATTGTCAACGATAATCTGTTCTACGATAAATTGTCTACGATAAACTGTTATACGATAAATTGTTCACGATAAACTGTTTTATGATAAATTGTTCCACGATAAATTAATTCCACGATAAATTGTTTCCACGATAAATTGTTCTACGATAAATTGCTCACGATAAATTGTTCACGATAAACTGACAGTAAATCATAAATACTACCTTACACACCAGATTTGGTAGTAGTCGGAAATAATTGCGTTCTACTCTTCGTGGCCAAATTCTAAAATATTGTTTAAACTTCCTGTTAATACAAAAGATTGACAATCGTTTCAGAAATATTTCAGTTCTGTGTCGAACTGGCTTGAATTTTGTTAGAGTACTTTATTTTTTCTAAATCGGTTTAACTAATCTGCAGTCTAGTCTGTCTAGGCTATTTTATTAAAAAAAAAAAAAATTGTGGGTAGCCTTTTTAATTTATAAGCGTGAAAAACTGTTAATACGGAAAATATACAAATTAATTAAATGTATCGTTTAAAAAAAATGGCGGGATTTTAGAACCAATACCGTCAATTGACGTATCAATACGTCTATACCGATTCTATGCGGCACAGTGTTTCTAAATATTTAACATTAAAAATTTAATAGAACAATGAACTAATTTTTAAAATACTTAAGTACGTAAAAAAATTTGGCAAATTCCAATCATAACCCAACTTGTATTCAATAGGCGTTCAATCTACGCAAACTAAATCCAATAAATCATATTTTACTTAGATACAAACTTGAATTTTTTTTTTAAGTGGAACATGTACGATAAAACTATGCGTTTATTAAAACAAACAATTTTCTTATTTTTATTATGTTGTTATGTTTTATGTACATAAATAAATGTTGATATGTGAATATATAGTATATATAAAAATTTAATAATAAAAATAAATATTTAAGTGTCTTTTGAAATTATTATTATGATGTTCTTCGATCATGTTTTCAGCTCGCGTAAATACACATTTTTAAATGATTCCGTTATGTTGAGCGCGTTAAATTTTTTTTAAACTGTTTTCCCTTCCCTCGCCTTCGTCTTACTAAATCGCATAAAGTCAATTACAAATTCAATAACTGTACGTATACCTGGGTATATAGGAATTTCTTATTTTTATCATATTAATTAAGTTGTTATTGTTGTAAATCATTACCTGATTTTCTTTGCCAAAAAACACAAAAAATGGAAAATAAATTATTAAATCTTAAATTTAAAAGATTTTTTTTTGTTTAAACTTAATTTCACTTTCGATTAACAATTTAATTTAAGATTTAACAAAAGCAAAATACAAATATAAACGTGAAATGAAAAAGTTTTCTGATTTAGTTTTCGCTTTCAAATAAATAAATCAATTTTTTAATTTAAATTTCATTAGTGTTGTTGCAAAGCTGTCTGCTTGCAAAAAAAAATCAATTTAGTTTTGTTGCTTTTATTATCTATTGCTATTCAAAATATTACGGTAAATATGCTAAGCAAGAAATTTGTGTATTAGATTTCTTGATTGCTATTTGAAGAAAGTTTTTTTTATATTGCCTGCCGCATTTAGTGTTGAGTTGAGCATTTTAATGCGGTGTGACAAGGGTGTGCAAGGGCACACACAAATGCAGATGCTGGAACTAATTGCCGTAGCAGATCTTTGAATTATACTAAGGTGTTTCACCTAGTAAATTGAGTATTAATTAAAATGTAGATAAATTGCAAAGATTTAATCACATTGCGATTAAATCAGAAATTAATTCTTTTATTACTGAATTTATTACATTTATACAATGCAACAACGGTTAAAGGCGCCAAATATAGATTGCTAAATTTAGCATTCCATTATACCACCAGGCTTACCATTTTTGACTAATCAAACAAACATTTTTCAAAAAAATCTATCTGGAATAATATTATTTGGATAGTTGCTTGAATCTCTTCTTTCAGGTGAGCAGTTAAACTTCAACGAATCCGATGGTTCCAAGTGCTTGTGAATTATTGCCCGTGAGCCAAGTTTCAAGCGACTATATCCAGATATTAGGTGATTAACTAATGCTGTGTTTTTTATTAGCGCCCAATAGCTGTATCCGGAGCAGCCAATTTTCTATGTCAAAACTTATAAAGGGTGATTTTTTTGTGGTTAGGATTTTCATGCATTAGTATTTGACAGATCACGCGGGATTTCAGACAAGGTGTCAAAGAGAAAGATGCTCAGTATGCTTTGACATTTCATAATGAATAGACTTACTAACGAGCAACGCTTGCAAATAATTGAATTATATTACAAAAATCAGTGTTCGGTTCGAAAAGTGTTTCGCGATTTACGTCCGATTTATGGTCTACATAATCGACCAAGTGAGCAAACAATTAATGCGATTGTGACCAAGTTTCGCACTCAGTTTACTTTATTGGACATTAAACCAACCACACGAATGCGTACAGTGCGTACAGAAGAGAATATTGCGTCTGTTTCTGAGAGTGTTGCTGAAGACCGTGAAATGTCGATTCGTCGCCGTTCGCAGCAATTGGGTTTGTGTTATTCGACGACATGGAAGATTTTACGCAAAGATCTTGGTGTAAAACCGTATAAAATACAGCTCCTGCAAGAACTGAAGCCGAACGATCTGCCACAACGTCGAATTTTCAGTGAATGGGCCCTAGAAAAGTTGGCAGAAAATCCGCTTTTTATCGACAAATTTTGTTCAGCGATGAGGCTCATTTCTGGTTGAATGGCTACGTAAATAAGCAAAATTGCCGCATTTGGAGTGAAGAGCAACCAGAAGCCGTTCAAGAACTGCCCATGCATCCCGAAAAATGCACTGTTTGGTGTGGTTTGTACGCTGGTGGAATCATTGGACCGTATTTTTTCAAAGATGCTGTTGGACGCAACGTTACGGTGAATGGCGATCGCTATCGTTCGATGCTAACAAACTTTTTGTTGCCAAAAATGGAAGAACTGAACTTAGTTGACATGTGGTTTCAACAAGATGGCGCTACATGCCACACAGCTCGCGATTCTATGGCCATTTTGAGGGAAAACTTCGGAGAACAATTCATCTCAAGAAATGGCCCGGTAAGTTGGCCACCAAGATCATGCGATTTGACGCCTTTAGACTATTTTTTGTGGGGCTACGTCAAGTCTAAAGTCTACAGAAATAAGCCAGCAACTATTCCAGTTTTGGAAGACAACATTTCCGAAGAAATTCGGGCTATTCCGGCCGAAATGCTCGAAAAAGTTGCCCAAAATTGGACTTTCCGAATGGACCACCTAAGACGCAGCCGCGGTCAACATTTAAATGAAATTATCTTCAAAAAGTAAATGTCATGGACCAATCTAACGTTTCAAATAAAGAACCGATGAGATTTTGCAAATTTTATGCGTTTTTTTTTAAAAAAAAGTTCTCAAGCTCTTAAAAAATCACCCGTTATTTAGCGCGCTATAATTGCATATAATTAATTTATTTAAATCTAAACTAAAATTTTTCATTCAACTTTTTAGGTAAAAATCGATAAAAAAATATCTTGCTCTATTTATTTATCGGGAGCCGCTATCGGGAGCCGCTATTGCGAGCGCTATCCATTTCAATGGGAAATTTTGAAAAGGCTTTTATTTTGTAAACCCCTGAAACCATTAGAAACTAAATCTTACAATAAAAATTTAAAACGCAGCAAAATGAATTCTTGTTTATAACGTCATGTCAAAATAAATGTCAATTAATATATTTCAGGTGATAAATGTTTGTTTTATTGATGAATTTAGTTTTAATTTTTATAGTACAGCGACACCAGTGAATAATAGCTGCAGTTTCAATAGAAAATTGCCATTTGGCTCCGGATAGTGCTCCAATATCTGCTGTGTTTTAATATTGGAGCACTATCCGGCGCCGAAGGGAAATTTTCTACTGAAACTGCTGCAGCTATTATTCCCTGGTGTCGCTACTAATCAAAATTAAATTGTACTTAACTTCATTTCATTCAGTCGAATGACAGTTCTACTTGTGTGTTTATGTTGCTTGAAAAAAATGTCGCAAACATTTTAAAACCCAAACAAATTGCGAAATAAATAATAAATTTAACAAAAATATTTTATTAATATTTAGTTGTATACAGTAATAAATATAGTGAATAAGTTTTAAAGTTTAAAATTTGATTGCTGTGTCTGTGTTATAAAATATAATGGTTACTCCTCTAACGAAAGCCTCTCGAACGTCATTAATATTCAAAACACGGTTGCCCACAGTTGTAAACGAGCTAGATTTGATCGTGAATTTCATTAAATATCCTAATTTGTTTTGTGTTTTTTTGTAGAATGACGATGAAGATGAAAGACGACGAAGTAGATCGGTGACCAGTAGTACGAGTAGTGTAATTGTTTCGGTACTGGAAGATAATGAAGAGTTCAAAGTTTGCTTGCAACAAATCATGGATAATGTAAGTCGTGATGTTTGAAGATTTGTTTTATATATTCGTAGAATATCGACACAGATAATGCATTTCAAACTTAATGGTTACATTGAGCAATTCGGTTGCTGGTCATCGTAAATATGTATGTCAAAAATTTCCAAGTAACTGGTGCCTCATTGGAAGCATTGAGTAAAATTTGTAGTTACCGGGCCGTATCGTACACAACGAAGTGATTTGAATGTCTGGTGGTTTATGTCGTAAGAATGTCAGCGGTAAAGGAAAGTTCAGTTGCTGAGGGTAGTAATGATGTGCAGGATCCAAAAGCAAAGGCCAAGGCTAAATCAAAAAGCAACGTCTACAAAGTTCAACCGTAACAAAATGTAAAGGAACGATAAATGGTAAACTAGATACGGTACCTTTCTTGGATCCCGTATTTGTCGATATAAAATCGAATTTAAGCGATATAAATAGTTCGAATTAAGCTTTTATAAATTCGCTGGAATCGAATAATTCGGAAATTTTATTTGATTACGGTAATCCGTACTGGGATAATACGCCAAATGAATTTATACTAAATGAGGACACCCGTTGAAAATGAGAAATTTTATTTTATGAATTACAATAAGCTGGACGGCCTGTTAAAATTAGGATAATATTTACGAAATACAATATTAGTTATAAGCCATGCAACATGAATAAGTACGTATTTGGCTGGAAACATCTAAGTAAGGAATCGCTCTATAACGATCTTTTTAATTTCAGAATGCTGCAATCAACCGCAGGTGATAGTAACATAAATATCTGTAGATGACAACGACAGTGATAATGGATTTATGGGTGTGAAAATGTCGAAATGGTGTTGCGCCCATTCATGCTATAATTCACAACCTAACAACCGTATGATCCATAATTTCGCAGTTCTAAAGAATGAGGATTAGTAAGTTCCATTGAATTGTTTCGATCCCGTAGGTAGGTAGAAGATTTTAATCCAATGTACTATTCTTTTCTAGCGCTCGGAAATGGGCAGTCAAGATCCACCACTTAATTCGAGACCCAAGAAAACGCGGTGGCGCGTAACTGTAGGAATCCCAACAATTGTTCAAATTCGTCCGAACCGGATGACGAACTCGAAGAGCGCCTTGAAGAAGATGACGATCCACCAAATGAAAAACTCACATGCTTCGATAAGTATTTTATAAAAGATGAAGATTCTCAAACTTCGACCCAAGCCGAATATTTTCTGGATGAACATGACGAAATTGATCAGTTTCCATATCGTCTATGTGCAAATGAATTTTTCGGAGAGCAAATACTATTTTTCCACGAAGATGCTCACTTGATCGAACTAAAAAATAGTGTTACCGCGATCCGCAATCCAGTCCGTTGATTACTTACAACAAATATGTTTACCATGCCTAAAAAGGGTTCACCAATGGGCGAAATGAACGATTTCGACGCGGTTCAGGAAAAACGAACAGTTGAAATCGTGATTTTTAGTTTATTAATTTTAAAATAAAAATGATTAAATTAAATTATGCAATTAAAATCTTATTTTTATAAAACGGCAATTTAGTTAGTACTTTATATTTAACATGTTTCACCTCGACTGTAACGCTCAAGCATTTCTCGAGATGATTTTCCAATTCATTACGGATCATTCGAGTTTGACACAGGGGGCATTGAATCATATTATTTTCCGTTACGCATATAACATCACTGTTCTGGGATATTGATGTTGTTTGATACCGACGTAAAAGCGTATCCCCGCCAAATAAATCATCCATAACATTTTTATCGATTAGGTAATTCGTTGGTATCTTCTTTAATCGTGTCATCGAAATCACCGGCGATTAAATCAATTGCATCATCTGTTTCATCATCTTCACAATAATCATTGGTGCTATGTTTAATTTCCATCAGTAGATCGTCTTGCATTTCTTGAATCGTTTGCTTTCTAGCGTCTCTTGTGCTGTGCGTTCTCTCTTGTTCATCATCACTATCCAACAAATCGACAACCTGATATACTTCCTCGATTAAAATTAAATCATCATCGTCATTTTCTTCAACTAATTTTGGTTGCTCGTGGTCAAAATCTGATGTAGTTTGCAGAACTTTATCGCCGTTTCGACTACAAGTCGCGAACTGTGTGATTAACGTTATCATCTGGTTTAGCGACAGGTGAATCAGAAAGATTTCTACCTTTCCCAAAAAAAAAGTTGAATTGCGGGGGATGCTTTAGGAGTAGAATGTGGAATATCTTCACTAGTCGGCAAATCTGTAATACGAACTGCATTGGTTAAGTTGCCACCCGGTCGATCAGAATACTTAGGATGTTTAGTTTTTGTACTAGTTTGGCCTTTTTGGGTCGCGCAACCTAGCTTGATTTGTCGGGAAAAATTTTCGTATGTCTCGCACATTATTTGCTTCAACTTCGCGCTGTGATAAAGCGGGAGTTCGTTGTGGAGCTTTTCATTTTTATGAATTTTGAGGTTCTTTAATTTTTTCAAAAGCTCCGCTGCACGAATCAACATGTGCTATCCACCAAGTATCGTGTGGCCCAGGAGCTCGATTATGAACCCGCTTAACATATCCATAAAATGGGTCTCATACGAAACGACACATTTCACAACAGGATGTGCTAAAACAGGATATCACAAAACAGTACATGGTACACTAAAGTACATGGTACGGAAGAGTACATCGCAAAACAGTACATATTAAAAGAGAACACCACAAAATAGTTAATAGTCAGTTTTACGGTTTTAATAACTAGTTGTGTCGGTACGGAAAAGTACCATATCAAAAATTTATTTTTGTATGTTTTTTGAACCAACAAACACATTTGTGCATTCCTTTCAAACTTATTTTCGCCCGAAAAAACACTATAACTATACACACAATTGTGTTGGTTGTACTTTAAATCAATCGAAATTTTTTATCAAAAACGCCATTACATACTATGGTGTTTTACTCACACATTTGTGTGGTTTGGACTTAAATTGAGCCATTTTTTTTGGTTAAAAAAGGGATATATTTATTTATATATTTATTTAAATTTTTGATCTATTTTGCAACGATCAAGTATTAGCGATTTAAATAAAAATAATGTTATATATTGTTAGGTGCAGGGATATTTTATTATAACTTAAAGCAATTATTATTCTATATAGTATACTGTCTAATTACTCTAGGTGAAGGCATATATCCACTTGAGAATATCCTAATTACTAAACGTATTCAATAAAAAATATTTAACAAATCAAGCTGAAAAAATCCTCCAGCTTAACGTTCAGTAAAATGTACTTTAGTGTACCATGTACTGTTTTGTGATGTCCAGTTTTATTACATCCTGTTTTGAAATGTGCCATAGTGAACGGCTTCGCCATAAAATAATTTACGATGCTGACAAATACTATTACAACGCCACCAGTGAGTTTTGTAATTATTTACTTCATCATAGAATACGTGAATTAGAATTAGTTCCCGCTGCTCGATTAATTCCCTGCATTATTTGTTTAAAATTTGGCCCATGTCCATCGTTTCCTTTCCGTATACCCCGAATAAACAAATACGCATGAATCATTTCGTGTAGTCTCAATTTAAACAAGGGTTCACTCAATCGAATTGTGCACTGCATACCAAAATTATTTTTGTGCGAATATTATATCCCAGCACAACTATACATGCGTGTGCTCCATTCTAGTGAAACACATTGCAATTTGCCCTAAAAAAATCGCAAATCAAATGCTCCAAACTTTTTGTGAAATACGTATTAAAAATATATTAAATTATTAAAAATTTATTAATTTTTTTATCTGTTTTTTTTTTAAACAAAAAATTGACATACGTCAAAATTTATAGAATGAATGAAGTTTGCTTTGATTTAAGGGTTGTACAAAATAAGGGAAATTTAAAGTTTCCCTCTGAAAGGGATAGTGCTCCCGATAGTGGCTCCCGATAAATAAGTGAGCCAAGATATTTTTTTATCGATTTTTAATTAAAAAGTTGAATGAAAAATTTTAGTTTAGAGTTAAATAAATTAATTATATGCAATTATAGCGCGCTAAATATAAGTTTTGACATAGAAAATTGGCTGCTCCGGATACAGCTATCGGGCGCTAATAAAAAACACAGCAATTAAAGCACAGCATAAATCTCCAGGATTTTAAAAAAATTTAAAATGGAAAATTTCAATAGGAATATGAAAAATGGTTTATTCAAAGTATTGTCCTTCGCTATCTACACATTTTTGTCATCGTCGGGCAATACATGAATACCACGATGATAAAACACTTTGGACCGAAACCATTCATCCAACCAGATTTGTACTTCTTCGATGCGCGTGAACTTTTTCCTAAATATTTCCTAAAAACAAAAACAAAAAATTAGGAATAGTTTAGGAAATACTTCACACGCCTATATAGTAACGTGAATTTTTTCCTAAAACTGAGAATATGTCTAAGTATTAGTGAATAATATATAAAAAAAAGATGAACTGCACGATCAAATAATTGATCCAATATTGAACAATAAAACATATTACCAATGCAATTTCTTTTCTCTATATAATCTATCTTATTAATTTAATTTATATCTAAGATATTAATATGAACAACAAATAGAATGAATGTTTTTTTGATTTTTATTTGAGTTTCAAAAACCACTCGAAAGATTTTCTAGTCAAAAAAATGGTCAAAATGTAACCGGAGTAACAGGGATCGACTGCGATTGTATATTTGTTTTCGCTAGAAATATCTCTCAGTGGTGCGTGGTTCCCTTTTATAAATATGTTTATACTTCATTAAATTCTTATTGCGTTGGTTGTTATTACTAAAAACATTGCAAATTGATTACTGGTGCAACGACTATAGGTAATATATGATAAATAAAAACCACCCATTGAGCGTTTATTTATTCACTTGAGCGCGATCAATACTTCGATTCCACAAATCGTATTCCAGGCCGGGTGGCTAATATTATTATGTGGCTAATATTTTTAGAGAGCACTAGGTCCATTTAATCATTAGCCAAAGTATAAAAATATTCTATTTGGGCTATCGGGGATAAATGTGACGAGGAAGCCATACATTGAACGTTTATTTATTCAATTGAGCGCGATCAATACTTCGATTCCACAAATCTTATTCCAGGCCGGGTGGCTAATATTATTATGTGGCTAATATTTTTAGAGAGCACTAGGTCCATTTAATCCTTAGCCAAAGTATAAAAATATTCTATTTGGGCTATCGGGGATAAATGTGACGAGGAAGCCATACATTGAACGTTTATTTATTCAATTGAGCGCGATCAATACTTCGATTCCACAAATCTTATTCCAGGGCGGGTCATCCATGTGGCTAATATTTTTAGGGAGCAATAGGTCCATTTAATTCTTAGCCAAAGTATAAAAATATTCTAATTGGGCTATCAATTCTAATTGGGCTAATAATCACTGGATACTTATAATAATTAACATGGACGACGAGTTTATAAGTAGTTATGATCCTTTATGTCCAAGGAAAATGATTTCAATATAGTTAAAAAAGCGCAATATTTTGTGGACGAATTTAGGAAAGAGTTAAATTTGCACAAAAAAAAATCCGAATTAAACCTCGTTATAATTTTCCATTACAGCGTGATAGTTTTAATTGCGGTCCATTAATAATTTACGGGATTGAAATGGAGTCATTAAACAAATATAAACCCGAAATACATTCTGAAGTAGATCAAGAGTACGAATTGGGATTGAAAAAGTATCGAAAACTCCTCCAAAATATTATTATAGATAATTCGGAAACCGTTATAAATAATTGTCTAATTTGTTTCGATGCCCTGAAACCAGAAGACTCGACCCTTGGCTGCGAAATTTGCAAACGTAAAATCCATGTACATTGTAATGTACACAATATTATTTCAATGGCAAAATGTTTGTTTTGCAATTAATCAAAATGTTATATACATAAAAAAAAAAAAAAAAATATAAAAAAATAAAAAAAAAAAAACAAAAAAAAACAAAATGAATTCGCTGCATAAATATGTTGACATTGGTCTTTTTGAACTTATATAAAAGTGTGGTACAATTAGTTAATGATAGCACTTAGGTATCTACCCACAAAAACACTTTTTTATGTATGAAAAAGCTTTGAAATTATTGAGCATAACTTTATATTTGTATTTCTTTCTTTTTTGCTTTTCTTTCATAACAAATAGTATTTTAATTTCAATTTTATTGTTATTCACTTTCCAACGATTCCCAGTCTAATCTCTTATATATGTAGTTAAATCAGTCCGTTCGTCATTTTGTCCGTCCATCCGTTCTGTTTCTGTCCTTCCAAATATCGACCAAGTTAGTTAGCTTTTCTTTCAAATCATCGTCATTAAGTAATTAGAACAAATTTTTGTATACCATCACATTTCTGGAACTTGTTAAGATATATTTGGTCTTATTTGGAAGTGGGGAGCAAAGTCCCATATTCATACCTCCTCGTGGTGCTCCCTGGGTAACTCCAAGTGAATAAGGCAATGCGAGGGAGAGGTAACATGGAATATGTTACAATGAATTTAGATGACAACTAAATTAACCGGCGATTCAAAAGCCCGTTATCTTTAGTAATAATCGATTTGCGCCAATTAATCTATTTTCGAAAAGCATAGAGGAAATAAACAAAATTCGTGATGAAAGACCTACGATTCTAACACAACAAGTTACAACTTTCTTTCAACATATGTACCACAAAGCTATGTGAAAATTTATATTAACCACATGCATGTGCGGGTCACCCTAAAAATATTAGCCACATAGATGACCCACCCTGGAATAAGATTTGTGGAATCGAAGTATTGATCGCACTCAAGTGAATAAATAAACGTTCAATGTATGGCTTCCTCGTCACATTTATCCCCGACAGCCCAAATAGAATATTTTTATACTTTGGCTAAGGATTAAATGGACCTAGTGCTTACTAAAAATATTAACCACATGGATGACCCGGCCTGGAATAAGATTTGTGGAATCGAAGTATTAATCGCACTCAAGTGAATAAATAAACGTTCAATGTATGGCTTCCTCGTCACATGTATCCCCGATCGCCCAAATAGAATATTTTTATACTTTGGCTAAGGATTAAATGGACCTAGTGCTCCCTAAAAATATAAGCCACATGGATGACCCGCCCTGGATTAAGATTTGTGGAATCGAAGTATTGATCGCACTCAAGTGAATAAATAAACGTTCAATGTATGGCTTCCTCGTCACATTTATCCCCGATAGCCCAAATAGAATATTTTTCTACTTTGGCTAAGGATTAAATGGACCTAGTGCTCCCTAAAAATATTAGTCACATGGATGACCCGCCCTGGAATAAGATTTGTGGAATCGAAGTATTGATCGCACTCAAGTGAATAAATAAACGTTCAATGTATGGCTTCCTCGTCACATTTATCCCCGACAGCCCAAATAGAATATTTTTATACTTTGGCTAAGGATTAAATGGACCTAGTGCTTACTAAAAATATTAACCACATGGATGACCCGGCCTGGAATAAGATTTGTGGAATCGAAGTATTAATCGCACTCAAGTGAATAAATAAACGTTCAATGTATGGCTTCCTCGTCACATGTATCCCCGATCGCCCAAATATAATATTTTTATACTTTGGCTAAGGATTAAATGGACCTAGTGCTCCCTAAAAATATAAGCCACATGGATGACCCGCCCTGGATTAAGATTTGTGGAATCGAAGTATTGATCGCACTCAAGTGAATAAATACACGTTCAATGTATGGCTTCCTCGTCACATTTATCCCCGACAGCCCAAATAGAATATTTTTATACTTTGGCTAAGGATTAAATGGACCTAGTGCTCCCTAAAAATATTAGCCACATGGATGACCCGCCCTGGAATAAGATTTGTGGAATCGAAGTATTGATCGCGCTCAAGTGAATAAATAAACGTTCTATGTATGGCTTCCTCGTCACATTTATCCCCGATAGCCCAAATAGAATATTTTTATACTTTGGCTAAGGATTAAATGGACCTAGTGCTCCCTAAAAATATTAGCCACATGGATGACCCGGCCTGGAATAAGATTTGTGGAATCGAAGTATTGATCGCACTCAAGTGAATAAATAAACGTTCAATGTATGGCTTCCTCGTCACATTTATCCCCGATAGCCCAAATAGAATATTTTTATACTTTGGCTAAGGATTAAATGGACCTAGTGCTCCCTAAAAATATTAGCCACATGGATGACCCGGCCTGGAATAAGATTTGTGGAATCGAAGTATTGATCGCACTCAAGTGAATAAATAAACGTTCAATGTATGGCTTCCTCATCACATGTATCCCCGATCGCCCAAATAGAATATTTTTATACTTTGGCTAAGGATTAAATGGACCTAGTGCTCCCTAAAAATATAAGCCACATGGATGACCCGCCCTGGATTAAGATTTGTGGAATCGAAGTATTGATCGCACTCAAGTGAATAAATACACGTTCAATGTATGGCTTCCTCGTCACATTTATCCCCGACAGCCCAAATAGAATATTTTTATACTTTGGCTAAGGATTAAATGGACCTATTGCTCCCTAAAAATATTAACCACATGCATGACCCGGCCTGGAATAAGATTTGTGGAATCAAAGTATTAATCGCACTCAAGTGAATAAATAAACGTTCAATGTATGGCTTCCTCATCACATGTATCCCCGATCGCCCAAATAGAATATTTTTATACTTTGGCTAAGGATTAAATGGACCTAGTGCTCCCTAAAAATATTAGCCACATGGATGACCCGGCCTGGATTAAGATTTGTGGAAATGAAGTATTGATCGCGCGTAAGTAAATAAATATTAATTTCAAGTTTACAATGCGACAAATAAACCGTTTGTTTAATAAATGAAATTTTTATAATTGATGCGAAAAAATTTTTTATTTTAAATTTTATGCTGGTAATTTCTTAATTATTTATTGTTTGGAACTTAAATTTTTCTTGTGTCTTGTTTCTCTGAAACAGAAATTACTTTGAATAATAGTAAAACCGTTTCATGTTATGCCGCAACTTGTGAACCAACCAAATAATTATAATTATTGTAATAGAATTCGTTACTACGTTTTGGTCGTTAACAAATTAATCATGTTCGTCAGCTGTTCTCTTCTTTTACTTATTTTGGAGATCGACCACCCACAAAAAAAAAAATGTTTTGTAATTGCAATTTTTGCAAATGACATTTAAGTGATAACTTTTGTTCAGTAAACACCATTTAAATTCTTATAAATATTTTTGTGTGAATTCAAGAAAAATTGGTGTATTCTGCTAAATATTGTGAAATATTGTGTTGGTGAAATTTAGTGCCAAATCGTATAGATCTACGTGTAACATCTTTTTAGTTGCAATTGATGTGATACGAGTATAAATCTTATCCTATTAAATTTTTATTTAATTCTCAAACTTTCTACCAAAACTATTAAGGTAATAATTTAATTCTACTCGTGCTGTTCTTGTGATTTAGTGACGCCAATTTTTGTGTTTTTTTTGTCAGTTTTGGACGGAGCATTAAGCAGTATCCGGATATTGTCGCAGCGTCGATCATTAACGGGTGCGTGTGTCCAAACGAAATTCCGGTTTTTGTGGATTGGGGTTTTATTTCCTGGCGGAATATATCCATTGGATCTAGCGCTTCCAGGACAGCGACGGTGGTGAATATGGTGCGCTAGAGCATCCACCACCGTCCAAAATAAATTTACGCGCGCTGTGAAAAAAATAATAATAATAACGTATTTTACATCCAAGTCAGTTCAACGTGATTAACTGTCGTTCACCTACAATATCGGTTGCTTTTGAGTATTTTTTTTTTTTTGTAAAGATGACGTACGAAAATGTATGTCTGCGTATAACTCATCTTAACATTATTGTGTTAATGTAATGTTCAGATTCAGTTACCTAATAATTCAAAAATTAGTACGTTTATGTTTTCTCTTACTTTTAAGTATTTTGATTTCATTATTTAAAATTGATTCTAAATTTATATAGTTACTATTTTCTAGTATATTTTAAAAATTAGTCTAGTTTGTATTCTTAAAATTTTTTTTTGCGGTTTTTAGCTGGTGTGATTAATTAAATTAAATTACATTTTTCTTCAATCTAAATGTTGATAACTATAGCCATATTACGCCGTACGACTCCATTTGTGAAGCGCTTTGCGGGTGTGTCAAGGGGTAAGTGACTTAATTACATATATTTAACTATATATTTTTTGTTTTGCGGAGATTAAACTCCTGTTTAATTTAATTAAGGAAAATCACCAGCTATTAGAATTGAGTAGTTGTAAAAGATTTAAATATGTTTTCTTGTCGTCGATTTTTGTTTTTAAATAAATGAATATGTTTAAATCGAGCATGAATTAACGTGTTTTAACAGGGGGGGAAATGGGAAGGGTCTCAACAGAGAAATAAACGTCGTGGGTACCATAATTTGTTTTGTTTTGGATTAATTTTGTAAAAGCAGCTTCGTAAGTTCGTCAACAGTCCTCTAACCCACTCCCATGCAGACTCAGCTGGCGGGCCAATGGCTGCTCGGAGGACCAAATGTTGATGAATTTCTGTTAACGGAATATCTCTTAGTGTATTAACCTGCGAGGTTCCGTTACATCTCTTATTATCAAATCAATATTGATGTTCATTTTCAATAATTTGATTGAATGCCTGTTTATAGTCAATTGTTGAATGATTTACTAATACAATCAAACGTTTTAGTTTTAGGAATGTTTTAGGAAATTCTTCATCACCGTACTTCTTCGAAACTGACCCAGTGTAGCCCTGCCAAGCCATGCGCCATCGACCGGAACAAGTGATAATCCGAGGGGGCGTACAGTTAACGATGGCGGTAGCAGGTCAAATCTAGGGCATCCAATTACGGATAATCGGAATTCCGGAATACCGGCCTATATTTTAATTTCAATTATTCCGGAATTTAAAAATCTAATTCCAGAATTAAATGAATTTCTATTTTCAACACTAATTTAAGTAATTGCAATTTCATTTTATGTAATTTTATTTCTATTTTTGTTATGCTGAAAAACTATATTTTACGTTCGCGGTGACATCTAATTAAAGTATTACGAAACAATAAATACTCATCCCTGAACGCATTTTTAGATAAATTTTATTTTATCCATGCCTAAAATATACCTGTCCTGATATTTTTTCCATCACTTTGGACTAAAAAATTTGATGTGTGTTTTGTGTTATACGTTTTTCTTAATTTTAAAATCATCTATAAGAGTTAAAAATGTTTTATGGAAATCCTGAATAAGAATAAACAATACCAAAAGCAATAACGGATTGAAATTGTTTATTTTATTTGTTTGAGTTTTTTCTTTTAAATTATAACCTTAAAACAAAGAATGTCGGAAGCACCTGATATTTATGTAGATGTATTAAATTTAAAAGATGATCAACATTCAGCGTCGCATTATTATTTACGTAACAAAAAATCTCAAACAGCAAAATGCAAACAGTGTTCTTCAATATTGAAAATTTTAGGTGGCTGTACGACCCCGTTACATACTCACCTCCGCACACGACATGACACATTCATATTAAAAAAAAATCGATCTAATCATTTGGAAACTAGTATTCCAAATTCCGCTTCGGACCAGTGCTTTACTGCCAAACCGAAAACAATTGCGCAATATTTCACACCAAAAGATGAAACTCTGTCAGCGGTAATAACTCGATTGGCTGCTTAGGCGGGTTACCGTTTAAAGTATTTTGTACGTCCTACGATTTGCGGAAATGTTTGCAACTGCGAGGATTTTCGAACCTTCCGAAATCACCGACGACCATTCAAAAAATGATCATGGAATATGTACTATAAAAAGTTGCGAAAAATAACCATTTCGGAAATAGACGCACTGAAATCAACAAAATTTAAAATGAGTCTCACTTTGGATGAATGGATTTGTTCCAGAAATCGTCGGTTTTTAAACGTCAATGTTCATGGGAAAAGGGAATTTTGGAACCTTGGGCTTGCACGAATTTATGGTCGGTTTGGGGCTGATGAATGTATAGCTTTATTGAATAAAACAATAGAATCATTTAACATCAATATTAAAGACATTTCGTGCGTAGTAACGGATGGGAGCAATTCACTATGCGACCAAATTTTATGCTATGCACATGGAATTCAAATCGGAATTATAAATCTTCTCTACAAAAACAAAAATGTGCAGGACTCTTTAGATTGCAATCAAAGTCAAATCGATGATGTCCTAGGCGTAATAGGTGCAACTCAGGGACGAGGCGTCCATAGAAGCAAGGGAAACATTGCTTCCCTATCTCAAAAAACATTTCATCCCTATCTCAAAATAACAAGAAATATAGAAAAATATTTCATTGATAATAATATTTTCAGATGCAAAACTTAATAGTTCACTCGCTAAAATAATTTTACATCACACTGAAAAGCAAAAAATGTATCCAACTAGAATACTCGTAAAAATCATTTATAATAAGGTTTTGCTTCAATCCAATTGGAAATAATCAAAAACAACGTCTGATTATCGCTTTCGACAAGTTCTCAAACTTTATTATTATTTTTCTCCTCAATTTTTCGATTCTATTGTATGTTTTCTCCTTAAAAATAAACAACGATTATTTTGGTGGGGCAAATGATTGAATGAGTCAAATAAGATAGTCAGACCGAATAAACTATTGATAAGTAATATACTAAAAAACGGTGCAAAAAACGAAACAGAATTATTGTTTTTCTTTTAAAGGGTCCTAATTAAAAACAAAATAATATTTATAACATTATACATCAAACTTTGTTTTGTTTTACTAATGATTTTTTAATCACTCTGTTTGGTGTTTTGAATTATTAAATGGTATTGAAAAAAATAGAAACAAAAATACACATACATTTTTGTCTCACATAATTTTTATTTTTAGCAAGGAGTTGAAAGAGGAAAATATAATTTTACTCGTAATTTATCATTAGTTAGTTTAGAATAAAAAACTGTGATTCCCATTTGTTTTGGTTTGTTATATAAACTGTGGAGCATTTAATATGTCAAAATTTGTCAAACATTCTTAGTGTAGTTACAAAATAAGTGTTTTTAGAATTTTATAGTGGTCAAACGAAAACATTTTAATTAAATTATATATCACACCAAAATTACGATGGAGGATTGTGATTGTGTATTGGAAAACATTTTAAAAACATCCTTCAATCAGCATAGCTTTGACCAAAAATCAGCTATTTTAAAACAAGGGCGACCTAAACCAGATTTACCAAATTTGAACAAAAAAATTAAAGGTTGTGTACGTAAATTCTCCATAAATTATTATGAAAAATTTACTTGGCTTACCGGTTGTGCTAAATTAAATGCCGTTTTTTGTTGGCCTTGTGTTTTATTTTCAACTGATAAATCAGTGTGGAATACAAAAGGTTTTGTTGATATGAATAATTTTTTTAAGGCAACAACACGACACGAAAAATCGCAAAATCATTTACAATTTTTAATTGAAATGAAAACTTTTGGCAGTGTGCGAATAGAAAATTTGTTAAACTCAGGTCGTACCTTAGCTATTGAAAAATTCAATCAAAAAGTAAAACAAAATAGGGAAATTCTTGTATCATTAATTGATACGGTGTGCTTTTTGGGAATGCAAGGTCTTGCATTTAGAGGGAATAATGAAAGTTCAGACTCTTATAACCGAGGAAATTATATAGAACTATTGCACTTATTAGCTCGGCATAATTCAACTCTTAGCAATCATCTAGAATCATCATCAGTTTTTTCTGGTATATCTAGCGATATTCAAAATGATTTGATTATGTCAATAACATCTGTGATTAAAAAGCATGTGCAAATGGAACTCACAAATACGAAATATATTTCAATAATTTTAGACGAATCATTGGATGTAAACCGAAAATCACAACTAGCTGTAGTTTTGCGCTATCTGAACAAAAATGAACATATAGTCGAGAGATTCATTGAATTTCTTGACGTTTCATCAGACCGTAGCGCGGATGGACTAGCCACGTTTGTTTTTAACTTTTTGAAAAAAAAATCAAATTGAAAATAAAATAATTTCTCAGAGTTACGACGGTGCAGCAGTAATGTCAGGTAGCTCAAACGGTTTGCAAATGCGAATTAAGGAGGTTTATCCATCAGCAATTTTTATCCATTGCTTTGCTCATAAATTGAACCTAGTACTATCTCAATCTTGCAGTAAAATAAATGAATGCAAATCATTTTTCTCTAGTTTGTCGGGAATAGTAGCCTTCTTTAATCATTCTTCGAAAAGAAGCTTCGCGTTTGATGAAATTGTCAAAAGAAAATTGCCGTCAACTTCACCAACCAGATGGGAGTTCAATGGTCGTATTGTGCTGATGTTAAAAAACCATTTACTAGATTTACGAACATTATTTCGAACTATTATAGACGCCGATACGGAAAAGTGGGACAACGATACTTTAAACAATTCACGAGGATATTTAAATTTATTAGATGAAGACGCCGTATTTTTAATACTTCTATATTTTTTTTCGGACATATTTCCAGAAGTAGACATGCTATTCAGTACACTTCAAAAAAAGTCTAACAATGTTTCATACTGCATTAACAGCGTAAAAGAATTTAAACTTTTTATTAAAGAAAAACAACTAAATTTTGATACATTTTGGGCGATAATTAACCAACAGGAGGATATTGAGGAAAAAATTAAAAGAAAACGATTAAGAATGAAAATTTCGTGCGAACCGAAAGATTATTTTCGTAAGCTTATACATGATGTTACCACCAGTATTCAAAATGATATAGAATTTCGGTTTGAAGATTTAAAACACTTAGAATTTCTAGAATTGCTTGATATTAGTAAATTTCAAGCACATATGAACAATTTTCCCTATAACGCCTTTAATTGCCTGAAAAATACATATAACTTACTATTCGACTTTCAGGTGTTAGAAACAGAGTTGAATGTTGTTTACCGAAATCAAAAATTTCAAAGTAAAAAACATTTAAATGAAATTCTTGATTTTCTAAACAATTCAGGCCTCAGTTCAGATTTTGAAGAATTTCATAAATTATGCAGTTTAGTTCTAACAATTCCAACGACAACCTCTAGTGCTGAGAGATCCTTTTCATGCATGAAGCTTTTGAAAAGTTTCATTCGAAATAAAATGGACCAAGATCGTTTTGACCTTGCTTTGATGTCTATCGAAAAGGAACTTTTAAATAAATTGAAAAGTTCATCTATATTTTATGACAACGTTATTGAGGACTTTGCTAAAACAAACAGACGTATTGATTTAAATTATAAAAGTTAGTTCGATCGCATTTTCAAATAATATGTATTGTATGTGTATTTTGTTTTATAATAAAATGAATTTTGAAATTATATCGTGGTACCCTGGAGTTTTACTTGTTTTGGTATTTTGCTTCCTTTTTGAAAATTGTCACGCCTCGTCACTGACTGCAACTGATAGTGACGACGATACTTACGAACTTGATGATGAAGATGAAGAATTCGAATTCGAAAAATGTCAAACAAAGGATGACGCTAATTTCGCGGAACTATCTCCTAACTTTCCTATCAGTGAAATTATAAAGAAAGTACGAATAATAGTAACGATATTTCGATGATCCCCCAAAAAAATGAAATATGTATTTCGATGATCCCCCAAAGTCCCATTTCATGGCCGCTCACTAATGGTGTGGGTAGGCATTTCTATATAGACGGCCGTATGGACCTTGTATTTCTACGCGGCGGCACTATAACTGCCCAAAGGTATATCGTGGAATGTCTAGAAGAATTTGTGGTTCCATACGCCCCATTTATTGGACAGCAATTTAAACTAATGCATGATAATGCCAGGCCCCACGTTACAAACGTGGTCAACAATTATTTGGATGAGGTGGGAATTGATCGAATTGTTTGGCCCGCTCGCAGCCCTGACCTTAATCCCATTGAGCACATGTGGGATATGCTAGGGCGTCGTTTAGGGAAGTCGTTCCAGAAACCTTGGATCATCTTCAATCAGCTCTGCACGAAGAATGGGAAATGATACCTCAGGAGTACGTGGCAAACCTTGTGCACAGTATGCCAAAAAGAATGCTAGATGTGATCAGAGCTCGTGGCGGAAATACTCGATACTAAAGTACCGATCACTTAGATTGATTGTTGGTTTTTATTTAAATAAAGATGAAGATATATCAATATCCGTTTTTCGGTAATTTTGTTATTTCAAATGGTTTGATCCTGTGGTTACTTTTATTAAACGAAAATTTGATCCGTTAGTGCCTTTTGGCGCACATTATATTATTTCGTACAACCATAACGCGAATAATGCGAATAGTTACCGTTAACACAAATATTTACTGAAAAAATTTACTGTCCGGGTTTTTTTTGACGAGCAGTGTATATAATTTGTTATTAATCAAATTATGGTTTTTAATTATTTTGCTTCAAAGTTTAGTACAAAAAATCAATTCCGGAATTCTGGAATTGGGAATATTCCAATTCGAAAACTCCGGAATTAAATTTTTGCTATAAATTGGATGCCTTAATCCCATCCAAACGTTTTGATGGTTTCCTGGACGACAGGGGTGCGATGGCATGGAGCGTAGTCGTTTTTCGAGCAATACATTGTTCAAATTGATGAGTTATTGTCGGTAGCGTTGCCCATTGACAGTTTCGCCGTCCCACCAAATGCAAAGCATTGTCTTTTATTCCGAATCGATTTGGCCCATGTTGATGCTTCACCAGATGAAATTCACGACTTTTTGCGATTGGGATTCTTTTGGCTCTTCCATTTTCCATCTGTCTCTAAGTCAACACATGCGGCATCCATTTTCCCACCTTTAGATTTTTTCATTTTTGTGTTTAATGCCTCCGCAAGTTGAACTTGAGTTTGCGTTGCATCTTCATCCAATAACACTTGCAGCACTTGTACTTTTTGGCCTTCCGGAGCGATTCTTGTCCTCAATCTCAAAATCGCCACTTCTGAAGCGTTTAAACCAATCTTCGCAGGTAGTTTTCGATATTGCATGTTCGCCGTAGGCCTCCTCAAGCAAATGACGTGCTTCAGCAGCACTTTTTTCAAGTTGAAGCAAAAAAGCGAAGCTTCCCACAAATGCTATTTGTTTGGCACAAAACTCGACATTTTCGTTCCTACAACAAATATTTTTGCCTTGCGATATGTGCTGGTATTACAACTGGTTATCGTTAACAGCTGTCCACGCTATGAACAAAACACAACTTCTGACATAAATGACAACCGCTAGCACTACATATGTGCGAAACTCGGAAATTCAGTTGTGAACCTGATAATTTATAGAATAGAATTTTTCAAACGACTATATCTGGAAAACGCCAGAAAAATTTCTTAAAATCTCTTGTTTGGTGGTCAAAAATTTAGTTACACTTACATAATTTTCATGAAACTAACAAAACAATGTAACGAAATACACTCGAAAAAAAGAAATACGACAATTATTCAGTTCTATAATCCACGTACGCAACAAAACATGATTTCTACGAAGAGCGACCAGCCACAATGCCTAGCACATCCAGAAATTCAATCAAAAGTGTGCAAGGTGACTTCAACTCTAAAATTAAAACCGATAAAACCGGCGTCAATTATGGATAAAGAAGAACAGCTCTAGATGGAAGAACTCAGCACCAAATCGATCATGTATTGGTTAATAAAAAAATTTTATACCCATGATTCAATATTCAAGATTAAACCAGCAGCGGTGGAATGTACAAAAATTAATCGGAAGAAATTCAAAACAGAGAGATTCAAATCACTGACATAACAAATACCTTCAACGAAACGCTTGCACTCAATCTCTCATACGACGAAACCAGTATTCTTGATCAGAAATGGGAGCAAAAGTTACAACTCCGTCATGAGAATACAGAAAAGCATGAAAATTATCAAGATACAGATGTGGCCAAATTATTATCATATTTAGATATTTGGAATATCTTCTTTCTCGGGCACTTTTCTGCTACTTTTTCTTTAAGAATATCCCCAGATATTTTCGATGGGATTCATATCTGGCCTATTCACTGACCAATCAAGAATTTGGATGCCGTTAGTCCTTAAATATTCGGTGACTTTTTTGCCGTATGCCATGGAGCCTTGTTATGCATAAAAACTTCGCCCCCATTAAATTTTTCGTTCATAGTCGGTACCAGTTGTGATTGCAGAACATTTAAATATTGATTCGCGTTCATTATCCCGTTTACTATACATAAAGTGGGAAGAGTTTTTTGATAACATTGCTGACCAAACCATGACTCTAACTGGTTGTTTGACCTGCTGTTGGACACAGGAACGTAATTCTTCTTTTGATCTATGAATGGTCTTGGATATTGGTAGTGTCAAACTCATCGTAGTCTCGTCTCTGAATACAACCTAATCAAGAAATAGAAAAAGATAAAGTTGAAAGAGACATTTTTTGAAAAGTGTAATTTTAAAATATTATTGTAATAAAAGAAGGACTTTTATTGTTTGTACCTTTTCCCAGCCCTCTCGAAACCATGTAAAATGTCCATTTGCCCATGTTTTTCTTTGTTGTAAAATCTTAGCATTTAACCTTTGCTTCTTGCTAGGTCATCTTACACTTGGCCCATATTGAAAAAGTCTCCGTCTCACTGTTCTGTCCAATATTTCCCCACCAACGTTACGCATTGTACCACTCAGAGACTTACTGGATAACGTTCGATCTTTTTTAGCTTTCCGCATTAAAAATCTGTCCTGCCTGACTGTTGTTTTAGGATTGCCACCACATTTGACTGAGATGTTAATTTTTTCGAAAATTTGCTGACGAATGATCGGCTCACTCCTGTTGTCTGGGCTTTTTAAGCATGCGTATACTGGCCTACTTCCAAATACGTCGAAATTTTGGCTCTGGTTACAGCATTGATGTTCTTTGCTTTACCCATAATGAATTTCACTAATATTACAAAAACCACTTTCACTTTCACTTTTCAAAGTCACAAACGAGACTGAAACTCTTCAGTAAAATACTAATACACTACCTAGTATTTGTCATAAAATCAAAACAATTCGGAGGTCAAACTAATTAACAGGACAAAAAATACTCGGAATTCATATTTTGCCGAAATGGGTTCACAGGTTAATGACTCATAAAAGGCGTATTTTCTACTTGTTATATTAAATGTTTATTGCACGAATTCCTTGGATTGGTTGATATCTACCATAATGACGTGCCAACTATATAATAGGTTGCAGTTGTGCCTTTGAAAATCACATTACCATGAATTTCGTATGAGGTGATAATAATTTGGCCACATCTTTATATGTGATCTTGGCGTGAAGCTGAATTTAAATCATGGGTGTCCAGTATAAAAAAAAACCTCAATCTTTAACGGTGTTCACGCTGTCAGCATAGAAGAACAATTTTTTTTTTTCTATTCTTGGGAGAAAACATGGATGAAACTAACAATACAAATCTGGAAACTAATGTTGGTGAGATTTTTCACAAAAAAAAAAAAGAAAAAATAGGAGTTTGACCATAATGTCTGCTTCTCAAGACGTGCCGAAAAACGGCACACAAGCATGAACAATGCTGGTTCCTCGAATGCAATCTTTAGAGATATGAGCACAAGCAAGGATGGTCCCTATATATCAACTTACAAAATCATGAAAAGAGCCTGGTAAGCTATACTAAAGCTCAACAAGATACGGTTTGCGGAGACAATTGGCAGGGATATGGAAACACTCTCATGAGCTAAAAAGATTAATGAAATGACGCAAGAGGGTTCGGAGAATCGGAGGGGGAATCACAGAAGAATGCAAGGATGATTCGAATGCAGGAAGCTATAACTAGGCCTTTCAATGTGGTCCTCAAACAGCACTTATTAGCGGAAGTCATTGACTGAGCCAATGACGAAGACCATACCAGCAATTAGAGAAAAGTGGAGAAAACCTTAGCCCCAACTTTCCTTAAGTTTATGAGAGAAAACCCTGAACCCGCTCCAGCAAGCCCGGGGTAGGAAGTCCCCCATATGGTTGAGGAGGTAGACACTTTCTACATACATGAAGATGTCCAATTCGGTGGGATTAATTTGTGGGTCGCTGAAGGAACCAGTCAGAGGATACTATGATGCAACTGTGGTGGAGGTTGAAGTAAAGGAGCAAACCTAAGTTGAGGTTCCTGCAGATTAATATTCATCTCTTCAAAGCAGCTTCAGCTGCGCTCATGCTCAAACTAGAAGCAAGGGAGATAGATATTATAATAGAAAAAGAGCTATATATACACTACTATAGGCGAAGAAGGTAGGTAAAAATCGATCTTGCATTCTTGCTAAAAATAATCTGAATGTCTTTCTGTTCTCAAATTACAATAATCCAGACGTGGTTACAACAAGCATTGAGATGGATGGTTAAAATATCTGACTAATATCAGTTTACCTGCCATATTTTGGGAAATGTATCCTACCTGTCATTTTCAGAAGCTCATTAAAGGAGTTATACCTAGAAATAGACAAGAGGTACTAGAAATTACTCTTGTCGCAGAAAATATTATGGATTGTTTAGTGAGCTGGAGGGTGCAAGAGGATTATTTCTTTTCTGATTATAGTTATTTTAATTTGAATTTGAGACAACAAAACCTGGTGGTTAGTCTTGGAGGCTTTTGTAGTAAAATACAGGAGTGGTCTGAGACATATAGGCTGCGTAAAGTGCTATCTCGTAGACCCACCACTACGAGTTTCAGAACGACCGCATAGTTCTTGGACCTTAAATCCGGAGAATCCTTAGGCACCAATTGGAAGCTCACTTTCCAGATAACACCAAATCTGCACCACAAAGGCTTAGTGACAAGAGAGTCGTAGGTATTGTAAGCTATTAAAATCCTAACACGCATATTTCAAGGGGAAATCTGTGGAAACAGCTCTCCATTCCATTTTTTTCCAAATCGAGAAATCTCTTGAACATACTCCATAATAACTTTACTATGGTGTTTTAACCGCAGACGATGGTTC